>CM060937.1:191882391-192482391 GCA_030765085.1 Allium cepa | reverse complement strand
TATCTTAAGTATGCTTATCGATGTTGTTAGCAGGTATTGTTGATACTTAGTTCCACATGGTAGGGCGTGGACTAGTTGTGTTTACCTTATGGTATATTTTATCTAAAGATATACGATGCTCGAAAGCTAACTTCTAATTCTTATGCATATGGGCTGGCTTCAGTTTACTAAGAGGACCAATATGGAAAGTCCTTAGGTGAACGTATCTTAAGGTTTTAGATGTACTTCTAATATTATTGTGTTGTGAGATGCACACGGCACAGCTATTTTTTTTTATTTATATTCTACACGCTAGACATTATCCATTATACCGCTATATTCACTTATCGGTTTGCTTAGTTTCTTTTGAGGGAAAACTGTTACGTTGATTCGTATGGTCTCAAAAGTTACTGTTTTATGGATGCATATTTCTTGAGTTTCTCATACCATACTTATTCCTCACATGTGGTTTTTAATTTCCCTATATTTGTAGCACACACTTTCGAGTAGGCTAAGTGAAGCTGGTTTGACTTTGGACGCTTCAGAGCTTCAGGAGACGAGCCGGAGGTTTCCATTTAGGCGTCTATCTTTATTTCTCTTGCACTACTATTATGTATGTATCTTTTTATGATGACAGGCAGTTATAAATGTCCGGGCTGGTGATCGAACTTAGGTTTTTCAACTCTGAAATAACTCTGTAATTTGGACTTACCCTTTGTACTATCATTTTGGATATTGTATATTATCATTCCGCTGTGAGATTTTGACATTATGTTCTTTCTATATTGTTTTGTTGCTTTTCTATTTATTTTACCCTAACAATCTGTCTTTCCAACACTCGGATGCTCGACACATGAATTCCATCGATGTATTACTGTGGAATTCAAGGGTCGAAAAGTTAGGTCGTCACATATCTCCTTCTACTGGATTATTTAACTCAAACCGATCTACTTAATCTTGAGTGTTGAACATATGCTCTAATACTAAATGTAATAAATCATCCTTCGTAATACCATGAAATCAACGTCGAATAACAACATTTGACTTACGAATACCATAATAGATAAAACAAAAAGCAATGCTAAGGCATATCAACATAATTCTCACAGTGGAATGATAACATACAATATACAAAATATACATGAATGGAACATGGTAACAATATAAGAGATTGCACTAGTGAAAGTAATGATAAATAAAAAAGTCAGAATTGGATATTTGATACAACGAACATTATGTATGTATGTATGTATGTATGTATGTATAGTATACTTATCATGTACTAATACAATATCGAGTATACATATCCAAAAAATAGACGTCACACATACCAAATGTTCCAACTGCGCTACTCCGATAGTATATCCTTTAGAAGCACTTGACTCTCAAACTACTCAATCAAGTGCTTGAGAGTTGTCATGACATAAACATATAAAGACAAAATGCGGGTCAAATATAAAGCCTGGTGTGCAGAGAACTATCTCAAAATACTATATTTCAAAACTATATAAATATATAAAACAAAAAGCTACTAAGGCATGTTCAATCCTCTCCAAAAACGTGGTTCAAGGGTAGTTCGGACTACCCATAAACAAGTAAATTCATCTCAAAGGTAGGGAAGCTTACCATAACCTGCTCTTCTCCTGTAATCAACGAGTTAGCAAAACTAATATAATATGACTGATATATAGCTTTATATCATGATAAAGGTAAAACAGTATATAGATATAGGTGTAAGATAAGTATCATAATATAAGCCTATCCTAGAATGCACAATAATAATATCAACCAAATGCTATACCATGCGTCGTCTACGACATAACAATACATGTCAGATAAAGAATATAAGTTGATACCCATCATCGCTAATGGGTTTAGTCTGAGATGGACATCAATTGTGACTCAATGGTCCCTATCTATGGTCCAAAATAATTAGAGTCGTTATCAAACAGCACCCTAGAAATTAATCGTAATCCATTGGTTCCCTTTGAGGGTTCAAAATAAATAGAGTCGATTCTAAACTATACCATAGACCCCGAGCATCATCACTTGGTGGAACTCAAGTAGATCTCATCCTATCCTTATAGAGCATAAGTAATATATGATCCATTCTAGACATTTGAAACTAATGTGGGTCTCACCATATCCCTCATCGAGCATAAGTGATCTATGACCTACCCGTAGATGGTCGTCATCATCTCCTCTTTGGTCATCATGGATTCCTTAACAAATTAGCATAGCGCCCCTACAGAAGAGAACAACGAGAAGGTGTATAATACATTATTAGGGCCACAAATGAGTACCAATGTCGTGTTTGTATATATATTTACAGAATATAACAACATATAATCAGATACGTCTATCAAAAATGAAGGTCGATATGTCATCATCGTCTATCTATACGAACGATCACTACTATAAGGCCAATAATATGTATGGCTAATGATATAAGGCCAATATGATGTATGATCACTAATATAAGACCATTGTTGGGTATCGTCACTAACATAAGACTAATACCATTCCTCCAAACATATCTACCCTATAGTCAAAGCCAAGAGGCACGTACTAAATCTGCTCAATCATACACGCTCACCCGATGTGACAATGCAAGCAATCACTACACTTGATATCCATATGATCATTTCTCGATTCCTATCGATTACATATACGTCACTTATATTGCATTCGAATCTCGAGCTTTACCTTGCATTTCACTTTCCCGAGTAACCCAAAGTCTTTTTGAAGTCGTGCCGGACCGCATCCGAAATTAGGGAAAAATCCATGTCTTCTTACTTCTTGCCTAGGATTACTTCCCAAGCTGCGTCCTACCGATGTTGTAACATCTCCTATTTTGAGGTCCGAAGCTAAATGCTACTGATGTTGTAGTCATCTTTCTGGTGACAAAAAATATGGTAATGTTAATGGTATCATAATATCATAAACCTGTGAATATGAAATAAAATCAATAGAGATTTCAAGACAACTTTTTTGATTACATTTCAAATCAATATTTCATATTCAATTACAAAAGTCCAAAACGATTCCTAGATTTTGATCAAATATAATTATTACAAATTATTCCAAGAGCGACATATGGAGATGCCCCTTTGGATGACCAGAGTACTAGATAGATGGACATACCAGTCATAAATAAATCATAGCGGAAATAATACTAATAACTCCTATGTAGCAAGCTTTGCCTCCTACGCATCTTCGGAAGCTTATTCGTGCAACCTACTAAACTTGAAAATTCCTTAACTCTCAATCTACTCAAATTAAATTTTAGGCACCTGAAAGTTTAAGGGGCAACATAAACTTCGAGTCAGACATAAAGCCTGGTGTGAATAATTCTATTACATTTTGGTTTATTGTTATTAAGTGAGACCACACCGCTTAGCGGAACGAGTATTTCCTCACTAGTATCCTTTAAAAATCATATCTTTTGCAAATCAAAATCCTATAATCAAAATAATCGTGTCAACAATAGCAATAACATATATGCATATAAATCAACAAATTAATGAACTATCCATCCGAACATTACAGTTTTATCAGGCTAACTATTAAACATTAGCTAACTCGGGCTTACTAGACATAATAAATATTCAAACTTCTGTTAGAAACAATATTGGATGGTCTTTCCTTAACTTACTTCTCCTAGGGTCAACCGATCCTAATGGTTTTGCAGGCTCACCAATAACCTATCTTTACTATGTGTATTCCTTTCTATATGTAACTTTATTTTAGTCTTACCTGTGACAAAGCCTTACACACTAGAATTTTGGACTTATATTAGCTAGGGGCTACTAGCTAAAGTATAGGGGGTGACCCCACACTAGTCCCATCTGGTTTTCTACTATCTGAGTCATTCTTTTAGCAATTAACTAGATTGACCATCCTTTCAAACTTAATTTCCTTGAAAACAATCTTTACAAATGATTTACCGTTGAAATCATATCTTCATAAAACAAGAAAATCATACTCTTTGCTTTACTCAAAATACTTATGCCATGCTATATGCTTTACAAAGCAATGTTGATGAAAACCTAAAATCAATAGGGTTATCTAAACATTTGAAATAAGTTAAAGCCCTTTTTAACTTGGAAAACAGTAGGCTATAAAGTCAAAACAATAAGTTCGAATTGTTTAAAACCTTAAACAATCCCTTTCGAAATCATAGAAAACATCCAATACGAAATCTTTGAAAGCATCCCTTTCGAAACAAGTTAAATGCTTTAACCTTGAAAACATTAGGCTGAAAGGTTAAAACTCCTTTTAAATGCACTGCATATAGAACTTTCACAATCATTACTTAAAACCATAGACATCCTCTTTCGAAACCCTTAAACTCATCGTTTGAAACGCTTGGAAACATTCCTTCCAAAACACTTAAAAACAATTCTTACAAAACACTTAAAACATACCGTTCGAAACACTTAAAACATACCATTAAAAAAACTTAAACCATACCTTTCTGATGTGCACGTAAATGTGCATATTTTTACTTTCATATTTAATCTAATTTAATTAAACAAATGAGCATATTGGGTGTTTTAACATATTTAAACCAAAATTCAAATTATTTTCAAATCATCATTTATTCATCTCCATTTAGGGGCAAAATGGTCAATTTTGTGTATATATTAATTTGAGAATCTTATTTCCACATTTTATTTTTATTTGTTCGAGTATGGTTTTGGGTATCATACCACTGATATAACGCTTTCAACTAGTCTTTCACTGCAGTGCGCGTAATAAAGCCTCAATAACTAACTGTCCATATCTACAATTTTAAACATATCTATAACGTCTTTCCACTCATCACCTCCTTATTCGTTCTCCCTCCACTTTAATTAGTGGTTGTCATTATTAAAAGGGGGTAGATTGTTAAGAAATCTGTCTGTAAGTTTTGATGATAACAACCATATAACAATGCTATCGACATTTTCTATCAAGTTATATACATGTCTCTATGTAAAAGACAGCACTGCTGAAATACACTTGCAAAAGGGACAAACAAACTCAAGATAGCAAGTAAAACATACATACAAACTAAAAAAAGTGATATCATGCTTATAAAGCCAATCGAAGATACAAAGCGAAGAAATAATCAAATAGAGGACAAACTATGTTGGAATTAAAGCAAGGAAAAATAATGACAACCATCATAAAAACATGTGTAGCTCACGTGGTTGTGCGTCAAACTTTCAATTAAGTAGTTAAGAGTTTGATTCCCGGCAAGTGTATTTTTTTAATATTTCTCGACAAAGTAGAACATTTGGAGAAAATTACATATGAAAACTTCCTCTTATTTCTCTTTTTCAAAATATGATTGTTACATCTTTCTAAATTGAAATATACTTTGTCTTTCAAATTCGAGATATGACCATTGCAACTTTCCTCAATAGATCTATCTCTCCATCAATACAAAACCTTCTCATCCCAGAGATCAGAATGACAAACATTGAAACATCAAATACATTCTTCTTTAATATACACTTTCTCATAAATTTTGAATCTCTTACCTCTTGCATCAAATCTCAAACTCCTTATCCTACTGCAAGATCCAATTCCCATATCCTATACTTATCTTCCATTTATATTAGTGGTTGTAAAAATTTGTAAGGCATAAACTGGCAAATTTGTATTGTTGAAGAATATGCTAAGTTAGAGTTGTAACTGCTATTTGCAAAGGGAAGTCTTGTGCTGCATCATAGGCAGAGTTAAAGTCCTGTTTGGGAAGTTTAGGCGGAATCTGTAGGATACTTATTCCTTCGAGTTAAGTGAGGGTTGTAGAAAAAATCAGAAAGAGAAGCTTCGGGGTCAGATGGAGGACATGTGTTTGAACCAGTACAAATTTTAGCGTGATCTTTACTTTATTACACTTATACTATTTTGATATTATTCTATTTTACTTTATAAAACTTCTAAATAATTATCTAGAATTGTAAAACAAGAGAATAATTCTGTAAATCTTGTCTTCTTGCCATAAAATCGATTATAGAAGAATTTTATCTACGCCTTACTAACTCGACATCGGGATTGGAGATCGTTAAGTTTAAAAGTCGTGCGAACATTATAAAACAAAAGAGCAAACACAAATGAAAGAAAAACCTGCACTTCAAGTCGTGGTGAATCATTAATTATAAAATGATGATATGTATTTGGATGTATGAGAATGGCTAAAAAGAAGTAAAGCATGCAGTCTAAAGTGGACTCATTTAATACGAGGCTCATGTGAAATATGAGCCGATTACGGGAGAAAAAAACATGCTGAAGTTGCTAAAAAAAATGAACAATGAATCAATTACTTGATATCAAGACCCTTAGAGAGGCAGATCATCTCATGTTAATGACAAATACAAAATTAATATTAAAAATATTAAGAAAAGGTAGTGAATTTAAAATTAAATTTAAAAAATACAAATAAAATTATACTACTTAAAATCGCTGTTCAAAATAAAATTAAAATACTTAAAATCATTGCTTCAAAATAAAATTACACTTTAACATTTGTAAAGAGCCAAAGCCTGTTAAAGGGAACGTTCAACTTTCAATCCATGTTTAACAGCATTCTTAATGAACGTCTTTTTAACATGGGTTCACTTATGAACCTCTACCTGTGATCGTTTAATTGAATAGGTAATTATGTTATTTTGGATGATTTTGTTGATAACACATAAAGTAAAAATAACCATAAAATGAATAAGAAACTTTGTTGTCCACCGGAAAAAGGAGGTCTTGGAATTATAAATATTAAGAACTGGAACTTGTTATCTGCAAGAATTGACAAGTTATTAAGGAATGACAAAAATCTATGGGCTTCTTAGTGTAGGTAATACCTCATACGTCAAAGCAACTTCTGGTGTATTTCATCTCCAACTGACTGCAGCTGGACTTGGAGGAATATCTTGAGAGGAAGACAATTTTTCCTACCTTTGGTGCAACAGAGAATTAAAGATATTAACAAGATATCTTTTTGGTTTGATCCATGGCCTTCAAAAGGAGTCACTTTAGCTAATATAATTGATTACGACATGAGAAGATCCACTAGCATTGGTTGTAATGCTACTCTATCTAGGTTCTGGGCTGATGATGCTGTTTCCCTCCCTAATTGTAGCTCTGCAGTGGTAAGAGCTGAATGGTTTGCTATACAAAATAGGTCCTACAAACTCAGTTCTGTTCATATGACTTGGAATGACAGGGTGCATTCAATTAAAAATGTTTATAAGGCACTTGATCCCTCCATGCAACTGCCTACTTTTCTTTGGTATTCTCGCATCTGGGATCATAGGTCTGTCCCAAAGGAAAACCTGTACATGTGGAAGGTTTTGATGAATGGTATCCTGTCTCTATGCAAACTCAAAGGTTATGGGGTTATTCAATGTGATAAATGTCTATTCTGTAGTGTAGAGGTGGAAACGGTTGCGCACTTATACTTTGAGTGTGAGTTCACGTACCACATCTGGAGTACGATAATGCAATGTTATGGTTATCACAGGCCAATGAGAAGCTCATGTATGGAATGGTACAACATCTTTAAGACAACTAGGTGGAAGAATGAGAGAAGTAGAATGCTGTTGAGAATTTTGAAGAAGGTAATGTATTTTGTTTGGTTGGAGAGGAACAATAGGGTGTTTAAAGGGCAAGCTACCTCTAAACATGTATTGGTCCTTTCTATTACTAGTAATATATAATTTTTGCTTATGCTTTCATCAGTCCTGTGGTGGACAGTATGTTGTAATCCATTGTATTGAAATTTTTGGTTAATAATAATAATGGTAGGGGACCGTTCAACCCCGCCAGCTATGCTAAAAAATAAAATGAATAAGAAAAAACAAGGAATGACTGTCAAGTCACTACAATTGAAAAATGATGAAAGAAAAGCCCATTTCGAAAAAGTTATCAAAATTTAGTCTCTATTTTTTGCCTTTTGATTAATTTATGCAACTTTTGCCTTCGATTTCAATGCTGGACCAATTTCTGAAAAAGGATAATTTAGTAAAAAAATAACAAAACAGAGACCTAATTTATATGGATGTATGAGTATGAACTTCTTATGCATGAGATTTGAGAATAAAGACCTTCGGTCAAAACCTAAGACAAAAAAATAATAAACCTTAGATAATCTAGAAACCTTGCTAAAAGATGCCAGCAAATCGTTTTGCACGTTAAATTGGGATGTGCATTGTATCACGCAAGAAAAAGATAACCAGCATTTTTTGCATTAAAATCCAAGGTTGTCAAACATGACAAGCAAAACCCCATATCTAGAAGATTAATTCAGCCACGCACCAATCTCTACCTGACACCTCCCTTTCATGTTTTCAAACAAAACAGACACACCTGCGTCAACGCACCCCATTTAATTCCATCGGGCAACCTCTCATTTCCTTTTTGTTTTCAAACTCCATGAACTACCAATTTCCATCGAAGAACTCTCCAGACTCATGTACTTATTTAGCAAGTCAATTGCTTGATCAAGCTTCTAATCTCTCATTACATAAACCCTCAAAACCTTCATTTCCTCCCATCCAAAAGTCATCCAAAAAGCACTACAATATATAAATAAAAATAAAAATAATTCATTATGGGTACGTTAGTAGGGCATGTCGCACCAGGGTTCGGCTTCCTTATCATAGGCTTATGGCACCTCTACCACCATATCAAACTCCACACTACCAACCCTAAAAACTACAGGTCTCCACCTTGGTTTCCTTCGCAAACTTTTCGATATGCTGAACCAGCCCTCATCAGCATAGGCAGCCTTCTCTCCATAGCCATGGAGCTCTTCATCGGCCCTGCAAAGCACCAACCTCTAGACACTGACTGGACCATCCCATCCTACCACCTTCACAACTTCGAGCACTCCTCCATCTCCTTGACCTTCCTTCTCTACGCAACTTTCGCCGTCATGTTGGACCGAAGCCCAATAAAAGATACTGGGCTGAAGCACGGCCTGACCCAAGTTATAGCCGCCATCGCATTCGCACAGCAGTTACTGATGTTTCATTTGCATTCCAGCGATCATATGGGGGTTGAAGGACAGTACCATTGGCTGCTGCAGCTTGTTATAGCGGTGTCGTTAGCAACTACGATTATTGGAGTGTGGAAAGAAAGGAGTTTTATAGTGAGCTTTGTACGATCTGCAAGCATTGTGTTTCAGGGGGTTTGGTTCGTTATAATGGGGTATGCTTTGTGGACGCCGAGTTTGATTCCGAAAGGGTGCTTTATGAACATGGAAGATGGGCATTATGTTGTTAGATGCAACGACGACGATTCTTTACATAGGGCTAAGTCCTTGGTTAATATTGAGTTCAGTTGGGTTTTGGTGGGTCTGGTTGCTTTTAGCATGTGTTTTTACTTGTTTTTCGTGAAGAGGTTAATTGGTGATGAAGGGAAGTATGTTGCTTTGGATGGTGAGGGGAGCAATGGAGATTTGGAGTCTCAGAATATGAAATTGGATGCGTACATGTGATGTGAGATAGCTTTGTTTATATTAGCAAGGGAATTTGAAATCTTGAATGGTTAGTGAGAAGATCATACGCAATTAATTAGGACATTCATTGCATGTTAATATTTATTAATTTAATTACTGTGTGATTTTTGTGTACATGTGTTTTCTTTTCTTTCTGTTATAAGGGCTTTTTTTTTTTGGTTTATCCAATGTATAATATAAGATTGGAGAGAATTTGGTTATAATGAAAACTTTATTAAGCTTGAACTGATGATGATACACGAATTGTCGATTACAAAGTGCTATTTATATTGTACAATGCACAGCCGCTCATTCTATTAACAAATTACAGTTTTGCCCTCTTGACTTGGTTATTATCTGCTGCCTCTTGATATGGCTGCATCTATATTTGTTGGCTAGACTTTAGTTTTTCTCATTACTTCAGACTCAAAAAAAAACTGGGGTTTTGTTTCTTTTCTCCGCCGCCATCAACTTCTTTAATTCTCACATACTTCTTCAATCGCAAGAAATTCTTGCTTGATAAAGACTTCGTGAATATGTCTGTCTTCTGGTAAGTAGATAGTAAGTGATTTGTGTAGAGTTTCCATTTTAATGCTTGTTCTCGAACAGAGTTAAGATCGATCTCGATGTACTTTGTTCTAGAATAAAGTATGAGATTTGCTGTAAGTCCAACTGTGCTCAACTGTCACACCATATTGTTGATTTGGTCTTCGGTTGAAATCCTATTTCACTTAGCAGAGACTATATCCACATGATTTCTACAGTTATACTTGTAACGCTTCTATACTCAGCTATTGTGCTACTGTGTGAGATGGTTGTTTGCTTTTTCGAGCACCATGAAATGAGATTTTCTCGCAAATAGATGCAGTAGTCTGAAGTTGATCTTCGATCATCTGGGTTAGTAGCCCAATCTGCATAAGCTTATATACTCAATGTTTTACATGATTTTAGTAGTAAGTCCTGATTTAATGTCCCCTTTAAGTATCTTAAAATTCGCTTGACTGCTTTCTAGCGGTCACTTAATGGTTTTTGCATGAATTGACACACCTTGTTCAAACTGTAGGCAATCTTAGGTCTTGTGATTGTAGCATACTGTATGACACTAACAATGCTTCTATATTCTTTTTCATTGATTATGGCTTCTCCTCTGTTTTTCGACAACTGCAGATTGTTTATCATTGAGGTTGGTAGAGAGTTTGCTTTATCCATTTTTTCTATTATAAGTATCTATGAAATGTATCTCCTTTAACATAAAATTAGTTTTGGCTGTGATTTGCGAATTACTTCTATACACAGGAAGTAACTGAGATTGTCTAGATCCTTAATAGAGAATTCCTGATTTAGATGCTGAATAGTTTATTTGATTTCATCTTCATTATTGCCTATTATTATGAAATCATCCACATAAACCAGTATATAAGTTACTGCACATTCATTGAGTTTAACATATAGCGAATTGTTAGCAGTATATAGCTTTACTAGTTTTGCCTTTACTTCGTCATACATACTCTTGGTGTCTGTTTGAGTCCATAAATTGCTTTATTTAATATGCATACCATACCAGTATCCTTGTTTTGTTCATACCCATGTGGTTGCTCCATATATACTTCTTCTTGTAATTCACCATTTAGGAAAGTATTGTTTACATCCAGCTGTTTTATCTTCCATGCATTATGTAAGGTTAAAGTGAGAATTATTCTGACGGTTGTTGGCTTAACCACCGGAGAGAATAGCTCTATAAAATCAAAGCCATATTGTTGAGTGTATCCATTGGCTACTATCTTGCCTTGTATCTTATAATGCTGCCATCTGAATTTCGTTTAGTTTGTATGTCCATTTGCATCCAACTAAATTCTTGTTCTTTGTTAATGGAACAAGGCACCAAGTCTCGTTTTTGATGAGTGTATTGTATTCCTCATCCATGGCATGTTTCCATTTGCTACATTTCACATCTTGCTCATATGTTATTGGCTCTTCATGATTGATAACTGTAATGTAAGCTTTGGGTTTAAATATGCCACTTTTAACCATAGTTATCATGTTATGTTGAATTCTTGTAGGTGATGACTGAGCATCTGGTTGATGCTGGAAATAGTTTCAGTGTTGGATGACTAAGAGTCTTGAACTCTGTGATCTTCATTTTGCATTTGATGTTGATTACTTTGGGGAATATTTTCTGATGTCTCATGACCTAATCTTGCATAAGATACTGTGTGTTCTGAGCCATTCATGTCTTATGCTTGTTTATCAGGCCTTTCATTATGATTATCTTAGTTATCTTAGTAAATCGGTATTGTAGGGATTGATGTTTTTGCATTTTATACTTTTTGAGTAGTATGACATTAGTGCCTGCAAAAGGAAAGATATTCTCATTAAACACAACATGTCTTGATATTATTATCTTACCTTTGCTGATCAAACATTTGTACCCTTTTTATTGTTGTTGTACCTCAGTAATATACATGGAGATGATTTGAATTCCAGCTTGTGAGTGTTATCGGGTTTGAGACAAGGGAAGCATAAGCATCCAAATGTCTTTAGACTTAGACAGTCTGGTTTGCAATTGAATAATTGTTGGACTCTTATTCTTTAGAGTTTTTGCTGGCAGCTTGTTGATTAAATAGACTTAAGTACTGATGACATCTGGCCAAAACTTTAGTGGAAAAGAGGCTTGAGCTAGTAATGTGAGTTATGATTCCACTATTTGTCTATGCTTTCTTTCCACCATACCATTTTATTCAAAGGTGTGAGGATAGATAATTCTATGTATGATTCCTCTTTTTTTAAATATTCTTTGATTGGTTTGAATTCAGCACGACCATCGGTTGTAGTACCTTCAATGGACAATTAACCTGCTTTTCCACTTGCGTAAAAAATGGTAATACTGCATTATATGTTTCTGATTTTGTTTTCAGAAAGTATATCCAAGTAAATTGTAACGACCCGCAAATCTGTACCCCTTGAGTCAATACTATTCTACATCTATCAACTCAAGATGAACAAAAATAGGAACCATTTGGGTTAAAGAAGAAGAGGTTGAAGAAGAAGATAGAAAACAACATCAGAATCTAATCATCGCAACAAAATAAAATGTAATAGATAATCACAGATCTTTACACTGAAACAAATATATCTGTTTATACATTACATTATCAGAGTACATCAATCACATAACACACAATTGGACAGTAATCATAACCTGTCCTCACAAAACTGAATACACAGCGGAATATAAATCAAGTACGGAAGTATGTATCGCCATCCAGCTTGACTCCTGAGCTCCACAACATCATATCCTGTATTATATAATACTCGGTCTGACCCGAGCATTATAGTTAAATAACACCCGAGTCAGTCTGGAATACCAGCGTGAGAAAACCACACCCAAATTTATTATTAAAGCTTCAAAATCCTTTTGAAAACAAAAGCATCTCGTAAGACTACGCCACAGATAAACATGTCGGGTTTTTACCTTACGATAACTAAAACACTTTGTATTAAAATCCTTTGATATTATAATAGGGTCTATATACAAATACTTATTAAAATAGCCGAAATTGTTACATCTATTAAATTCCATCTACTAGCCACAAAGTGGGTAATACAAAAAAAACTCGTAAAAGGCACGTAGGGAGAATGAATTTCCAACTAATGACTACGCATTGGGGTACCACCTGTCACGGTACCTGGTCTAGATCAGCATATCGAGGATCACTCCCGACCCCCTACAACACAAGACCGGGACTACCCCTTACTGGATAATCCCAAGTAAGATCACCCCATGGTTGTGATCAGCAACCGCACCACTAAGCCGAAATTAAAGGGACATCTAGTGTAACGATTACGATTTTCCACTCACGAAAGTCGACATTAATACGTCCACTGTATCAACTGTCGAGAAATCGAAGGCCGAAAAAACGAATTGTTAGGGTTAAAGAAGAAGAGGTAGAAGAAGAAAGAAAGAAAAAGCAACAGAAACAACATCAGAATCTCACAATCGCAGCGGAACAACATATAATAGATAAACGAATAATCTTTAAATCAAAAGAACTGTATCAGTTATTACATTACATCACATTACATTACATTATCAGAGTTTACAACAACAAATAGCGGAAAAGAAATATTATATACTAGTTGATATGCCATGTCATCCAGCTTGCCTCGAGATCTCTACAGCATCTCCTGAATTCCAGAATGACCTGATAACCCGACTCTAGACTGCCCGTGTGGAAATTGGTGGGCACCCAGAGTTTAGGAAGGGAACAATAAACTCCAGGCCAGTCATGGGACTGGTGTGAGAACTTAAAACAGTTTATCTTCAAAGAAAAAAACAAATAAAGAAATATTTTAAAATAGATCCGTAATGCTTTTAGAAAATGTAACTACCATAAGGCCTTCCGTACACACACACAATGCAAAAACATAATCGGAGGATATTTCTCCTTATGATAGTCAAACATGCTTGATACGTGAATTTCTTTGATATTATTACTATAAGTGCAAGGTGAAAAAAACATTTTGAAAGTATGATATAAATCTTAGCCAATATACGACCATTATCGTATGCCTACTATAGCTACCATCTAAACAGTGGGGCACCACCATAAGTAAATGGTAGGTTATACAACTAAAACCGTACAAGGCTCGTATTGTTTCTTTGGATTTTTCAACAAATGGTCAGGCCAAGGAACTTCCCATTGCCACATGGGTACGCCTCTGGAAGGACGCCCCGAGAACCTAACCGGATCTCTGCCAATACAAGACGAGGTTACCTCTAGATCGGTAACTACTGACACGAGTATGCCATCCCCCGGTCGTAACCAACCTTTATCCTGGGATTCATCAACAACCACAAAGAAATAAATTTGCACCAACCACATAGGTTAAGCATCTGGGCTCCATACCATAATACCACCTCTATCCAGAAGAAAATATACATACCCTATGGGGGCGCTATCCCCAAATAGCCTTGCTGCATTCTTCCTGTTTTGACCATTTTCGGGGTGTGAGGTCCGACGAAGTCTCGTCCACAAAGCTACGCTTTTCATAAGAGCCATGCTTTGATCAATAAATGATCAGCAGCACTCAGCATGCCACGTTATCAAATTGGAAATATATCAATAGTAACCATCAACTACATAATCTCTGAGCTCGTACGTCTCAGAGAAGGGTGTTAAGCTAAGAGAATAAATTCTCCGCCACCAACAGAAATGTATTTGATAGAAACCAGCTTTACATCTCAAAATGTAATGTCAGACATACAATCCATACAAGTCTGTTCCGGGATCAAACGGAACCTAAGGCACTTCCAAGGAAGCCCTTGCAAATCCGGATATTCACTAATCACATCCGGAATTTCCATCACAAAGGGTGATAAAACCTCTATATCGAGGATCAGCCGATGCAGAGACATTCGACGGTAATCCTTCCGTTTTCGAAAATATTCGATCTTCAACATCGGTCTTCAAATGCTATCCATTACGACATATCACTATTCGGAATAGGATTTATGACCCAAAGGTCCTCTCCCGGCTAAACCGAATAACGAGCGCTTATTTTAAAATAAGTGTAGCATTCAAATTCAAGCAAATCACAACAAATACCCATTTAAAGGTAAAAATTGATAGTCGGTTATTTAACTATCAAAGCAAACAAACAAATATTCAGCACCATAACAATCACTAGTCCCTTTTATTAACCTTCCATAAATTAAATAACTTGCCAAATATTCACTTCAATTTATCTTTAAACATATATATTCTCTAAACCATTTCAATTTCTACATTGGAAAACATTTCCAAATACTTGTTTAACAATAAGTAATTCACAAATCTATTTATTTTCAATACTTAGAAAATATTCAATATATTTTATTCTTTTAAGGAAAACATTCTCTTTAAACACATTTATTTGGGTCAAAACGAATGTTGCGTAAAACATCGTTACGACAACCCAAAATCAATAGTAGAGGGATTCAAAAAATACGATAGATATATAAATCCCAATACTATACAAAAACATTTCCTTTTGAAAAATCATTTACTATAACAATAGTGTTATAGTCCATCTTTTCCTTATTTCTCGAAAATGTCTATTTCAACAATGAATGTTGAAATCTATGGTTTCGATCCTTAACACATTTTAAAACAACTTCAAATCGCTTTAATTTTATTTAAAAGATCACTTCCTAAAATATTTCTTTAATATATTATTCACCGTCCAAAATCGTGAATATAAATCGTTTACCAAATTCAACACTTCTACATATTTAATTTAAAGGATTATCCACTGTCCAATATCGTGGATATCTCTCCTTAAATAAGCTTTCATATTTACTTATCAAATTCAATTTGTTTTGGATTTATAAAACAACGTTTATAAATTCACATAATATATATTTTATAAAAAAATTCAACTTATAAAATCCCTTAATTAACAAATTCTATTTTATCTCATTTAAATGCCAAAATCCAATTTATAAGTTAATTACTTATAAATCTTTTATTTTACAAAATCTATTCATTTTATAACTTCACAATTTATAAATCTATAAATTTCATTCACTTATGAAATCGATTTATACTTCATTTTAACACTTATAAAAACTTGTTTATAATTCCAATATTTTAATTTATAAATATCAATTTTATAAATCTTTTATATAAGCCGTTTATAATAATTCAAAAATCCCAATTTAAACCATTTTACAAATTAATCAACTACTTATTTCAAAAATCACATTTCGGTTATATTTCACAAAAATCATAATTTTTATAACATAAAAATTTATAACGTTTATTTATTTAAAATGAATCAATTCCAAAATTCAATAAAATGTATACTTTCAAAAATCACTTAAAAATCCTTTTAAATTCGAAATCGTTGCTTTAACATTTTTAAAACTCCAAAAATAGGCCCAATGCTGCAACAGCACCAATACATCAACCACGGCATCCAAACATCATATATCAATATGATAACATAATATATCGCAAATATCTGTAAATAAATCAATACTGTTGAGGAATCCAGTTGGATTCCTCCAACATGTTTCCCTGCATCCACAGATGTTAGCACAATACCAATCCCGTTTCAAGACGGAATATCGCGGTACATGAGTTTATATAAAATATTATCCGCTATTATGCGGCGTAAATAGGGTCTCATCCGCTATATAATGCAGGAAATCAACTCTAAGTACATATATAATACCAATTCCACTTCAATTTGGAATATCACGGTATATGTGTTTAATATAATAATCTCCGCTTAATATGCGGTGTATAGGGTCTATTTCTATCCAATAGATAGCAATTTATCATTCAATCACATAATCAAGCAATTTTAAATTTAACTATCTAAAATTTAAATCAAAACACAATACGATTGAGTGAGAAGTTCTCACCTTGCTTCCTATAACAGTGCAGTGTTTTATTTCGAATAAAATTAAACGTGCGTTTAATTTTACCCAAAATTCACACTAGCTCCAATCAACTCCAATCCAGCTCCATTGTGTAGTGTTCGTCCATACGAACCCAACGCAAGTCGATCGTCCAAAACAGACATCGTATGAAAAAGTTTTAGCGTTTTAAACATTATACGAATTAATATAAATAAATTTACAATTTTATTTTATTTTAAACCTAGAAACGATCTCAGCCGCTCGATCTGCTACCATAGAATCTGGCCGTGAACTTCATCTTCTCCACCCCGGTGAAAAATACGAACGAAGTAACCCATAGCCACCGAGAAACCCTAGATGACGCGACCCATATACTCGACTTCACTACGATCAGCGACCTCCATTCGGAAGCCCATAGCCTCACGCACCACCGCCCCAAATTCCTTGAAGCTCGGTCGCATATATACGTGAAAATCCGTGCATGAACATACCATGTTCAAGCTCAATTTGTCGCCGATTGCCTTCGCCAGAGACGATCATCACCATTGAGATCGAAGATCTCGACGTTGTCTACAACTTTGTAGTTGATGTTTTCTGATAATTGTTAACGGATTGAAGAAAATGAGAGAGGAAGAGGCATAATTTTCGGCCATTAAAATTGAAAGTGGCGGCTGAAGAATAGGGTTAGGGTATGATGCAAAATGAAATAATGGGGTCCTTTTATAGAAAATTGCAAAACACTATTCATCCGAAAATTTTCCGAACTTGAAATAAAGCGTGCCGCCTGGCATTTATTATGTTTTGCCCCTATTCCGAACGCAATGGAATATATATCGGGAGCCAATTCGATCGTATTTGGAAGATAGGTTTTCAAATCGAATTATTTAAATTTAAAATTCACTTAAACCGATTTTAGTGCGTTTTAGCTTGCCCCGGAAAAACCGGAAATCCGATGGACATGAAATTTGAAATCTTACAATAATTTAACATTACGGATCCAATGAAACTAGTTTCGTCAAAATCCGAGACTGTTTGAAAAATGACTATTTTTACTCGTCAATTAAGTATTAAAATATTCAATTTCCACAAATTAACTTTTAATTCAATTTTAAAAGTTCTATAACATCATTCTAACTCCAATATGATTTAATACAACTTTAAAAATCAATTCTAATCACTTTAAACCCGATTCCCAATTATTTCTGTAATTTCAAATATTAAATTATCGATTTAAATATCCAATTAAATCTAGATATTCGAAATAAAATTTATTCGACTTACAAATTTTACTTGCTAATATTTAAAATCAATGAAATATACGAATTTCAAGTGACAGGAATTATGGGTCGTTACAAACTTCCCCCCTTAAAGGAATTTCGTCCTCGAAATTGCCAAGTAAGAAAAAGTTGCAGAATCCATTAACTTTTCAAAACCATTTGTTCAAATCAAATTTCAAATTCATTTAAACATTTTAACTTTTCCAAAATCCGATGGTTAAACTTTTCTAGTTCAATTCCTACATTTTAATTTCAATTTAGAAATTGACTTTTCGTTAACAAAAATTTTCCAAAAAAAAATTCAAAAATTTTCTAACTTCCAAAATTTATAGAAAATTTTGGCAGAGTCTCCTTTGTGCGGAGGAGCTTTTGCAATATCACAATAGGTATAAATATATATACATCGACCCACACGGTCGAAAAGAAGAAAAATAGTTCATATTTCCTATTTTTATTGCGTAGGCGTACCTTTTTAGCATTTTTAAGCAAAGCAGTTATTTATTAGCATTTTAGCATGACCAGATCCAGCCAACTACAGCCCCCGTACCTGTACTTACTCAATTTAAGCATGTAAGTGACACATATAGGAAATTCATTTACATTTCACTAATTTTCAATAGAAAACACATAGTTTTCATAAGCAATGCAATCAAAATAATTCCCATAAGAAATTTATAAGGTTTCGATACAAATTTTAATTGCTTACAACCAATTTACATTAGTTCACGTTCAATTTAAATTCAATTACATAGCTTTCCATTTATTAATTCAATTTCATTAACACTTAATGGATTATATAAAATCAACTAACAATCATATAACAACCAAATCATAACCAACATAACCAAATTATTAAATTTACATTCAATTTGGTTTAACACTTTTAATTCCAATTGGTTGATATTAAATTGACTTCCATTCAATTATTCAATTTCCAATTTACTAGTTTTTAATGAATTAACATTTACATCCCTTATTCCATATCAATTTATTTGCATTAGATTGATTAACATTCAATTCATTCGTTAATTCAATTGCTAATTCATTTAACAAATAAGGTTGAGTTTCATTTATATAACTCAAGTCCACATCCATTTAATTCGCTTAATTATTTTACTTCGATACCAAAATCAACTTCATTCAATATTACTTAAGTTATATTCCATTTCAAACATCATTTGTTTAACTTAAGTTAAATTTCCACTTATAAATCCAATTCAAATTCCAATTCTAAAGTAAATTCTATTTAACTTTTACCAAAGTCAAATTTCATCACTTGTTCAAATTCATATCTCGTTTTGCTTAACAAAATTGTTTAACCATTTTATCATTTGGTTTCACTTACATTTTCACATTTTACAAGTTATACAACTTATATATTTAAACTTCCAAATCATATTAAATAATCACCTCTCTAACCCAATTAAATTTATTTAACTTCCTTTAGTTAAATTTTCACACCATATATTTACTATGCTAACCCAAATTCTTTAAGTTTACCAAAGCTAAATTTATTATGTCATATTATAAGTTCAGAACTTGATTACTTATATTCAACAATTTCAATTCATAGTTCAAATTCATTTTTATTTACAACTCATATTTATAAATATATTCATATAGTTTCACTTCTTATATATAAGATTATTTCACAATTGTAAATCGCATTAATTATAATTCCATACTTAATAATTCATTTGCTTATACAATTATTCTTTTAATTAACTTATATATATTCTTACATTTTCAACAACCAAACAATCAATTTATATACTCTTTAATAATTCTGAAAAATTATTTCTTTATATATATAAAATATAATCAAGGTAATATTATTTCATTTACCCAATTTAAAATGATACTATGTCGGTTTATCTCGTTTAAGAGTTTAGAAACCCCTATCGATCCCCGTACCTCTCGCACTGACCAGAATTCATAAACAGCTCAACGGACAAGCAAACACAATATAAAACATTTTTATATTCACTAACAAATACGCGCTCATATCTATTATTACACCCACACTCATTCTAGAGTACTACTGACTCTATCTCTAATGAGTAATTCCCAACAAAGCCAAGGTTGTCGCTTAACAAAATGCTCTGATACCACTTTGTAACGATTAGAAAACAGCGGCGACCGGTAGGCTTCGCAACCATCCCAGACCCACCGTGGCTTACACTAGTACCCAAAACTTGCTTTTACGGCCAGCCTTTCGACTGTCACGCCTAACCGGCTAACAAACCCCGTAAAGAGGACGTGTAGGGGTAAGAGTCTTCTGTTCTCCACCTAACGTGAAGCGAGAACCCCCATCACATTTCACTAAGACATGAAAGTCTCGTCCACAAAGCTACGCTTTTCATAAAAGCCACGCTTTGATCAACAAATGATCAGCAGCACTCAGCATGCCACGTTACCAAATTGGGAATATATCAATAGTAACCATCAACTACATAACCTCTGAGCTCGTACGTCTCAGAGAAGGGTGTTAAGCTAAGAGAATAAATTCTCCGCCACCAATAGAAATGTATTTGATAGAAACCAGCTTTACATCTCAAAATGTAATGTCAAGCATACAATCCATACAAGTCTATTCCGAGATCGAATGAAACCGAAGGCACTACCAAAGAAGCCCTTACAAATCCGGATACTCACTAATCACGTCCGGAATTCCCATCACAAAGGGTGATAAAATCTCTATATCGGGGATCAGCCGATGTAGAGACATTCGACGGTAATCCTTCCATTTTCGAAAATATCCGGTCTTCAAATGCTATCCATTACGGCGTATCACTATTCGGAATGGGATTTATTACCAAAAGGTCCTCTCCCGGCTAAACCGAATAACGAGCGCTTATTTTAAAATAAGTGTAGCATTCAAATTCAAGAAAATCACAACAAATACCCATATAAAGGTAAATATTGATAGTCGGTTATTTAACTATCAAATCAAACAAACAAATATTCAGCACCATAACAATCACTAGGCCCTTTTATTAATCTTCCATAAATTAAATAACTTGCCAAATATTCACTTCAATTTATCTTTAAAAATATATATTCTCTAAACCATTTCAATTTCTACATTAGAAAACAGTTCCAAATACTTATTTAAAAATAAGTAATTCACAAATCTATTTATTTTCAATACTTAGAAAATAATCAATATACTTAAAACACGATTAAGTATATATTTTATTCTTTTAAGGAAAACGTTCTCTTTAAACACATTTATTTAGGTCAAAACGAATGCTGCGTAAAACATCGTTACGACAACCCAAAATCAATAGCATAGGGATTCAAAAAATACGATAGATATATAAATCCCAATACTATACATAAACATTACCTTTCGAAAATCATTTACTATAGCAATAGTGTTATAGTCCATCTTTTCCTTATTTCTCGAAAACGTCTATTTCAACAATGAATGTTGAAATCTATGGTTTCAATCCTTAACACATTTTAAAACAACTTCAAATCACTTTAATTTTATTTAAAAGATCACTTCCTAAGACATTTCTTTAATATATTATTCACCGTCCAAAATCATGAATATAAATCATTTACCAAATTCAACACTTCTACATATTTAATTTAAAGGATTATCCACTGTCCAAAATCGTGGATATATCTCCTTAAATAAGCTTTCATATTTACTTATCAAATTCAATTGGTTTTGGATTTATAAAACAACGTTTATACATTCACACACACACACACACATATATATTTTATAAAAACTTCAACTTATAAAGTTCCTTAATTAACAAATTCAATTTATATCTCATTTAAATGCCAAAATCCAATTTACAAGTTAATTACTTATAAATCTTTTATTTTACAAAATCTATTCATTTTATAACTTCACAATTTATAAATCTATAAATTTCATTCACTTATGAAATCCATTTATACTTCATTTTAACACTTATAAAAACTCGTTTTATAATTCTAATATTTTAATTTATAAATATCAATTTTAAATATCTTTTATGTAAACCGTTTATAATAGTTCAAAAATCCCAATTTAAACCATTTTACAAATTAATCAACTACTTATTTCAAAAATCACATTTCGGTTATATTTCACAAAAATCATAATTTTTATAACATAAAAATTATTTATTTAAAATGAATCAATTCCAAAATTCAATAAAATGTATACTTTCAAAAATCACTTGAAAATCCTTTTAAATTCGAAATCGTTAGTTTAACATTTTTAAAACTCCAAAAATAGGCCCAATGCTGCAACATCACCAATACATCAACCACGGCATCCATACATCATATATCAATATGATAACAGAATATATCGCAAATATCTGTGAATAAATCAATACTGTTAAGGAATCCTGTTTGATTCCTCCAACCTGTTTCCCTACATCCACAGATGTTAGCACAATACCAATCTCGTTTCAAGACGAAATATCGTGGTACATGGGTTTATATAAAATATTATCAGCTTTATGCGGTGCAAATAGGGTCTCATCCATTATATAATGCGGGAAATCAACTCCAAGTACATATATAATACCAATTCCACTTCAATTTGGAATATCACGGTATATGTGTGTAATATAATAACCTTAATATGCGACATATAGGGTCTATTTCAATCCAACAGATAGCAATTTATCATTCAATCACAAAATCAAGCAATTTTAAATTTAACTATTTAAAATTTAAATCAAAACACAATTCGATTGAGTGAGAAGTTCTTACCTTGCTTCGTATAACAGTTGCAGTGTTTTATTTCGAATAAAATTAAACGTGCGTTTAATTTTACCCAAAATTCACACTAGTTTCAATCAACTCCAATCCATCTCCATTGCGTAGTGTTCGTCCATACAAACCCAACGCACTTCGTTTCGTCCAAAACGGACCTCGTATGGAAAAGTTATAACGTTTTAAACATTATACGAATTAATATAAATCAATTTACAATTTTATTTTATTTTAAACCTAGAAACGATCTCAGCCGCTCGATCTGCTACCATAGAATCTGGCCGTGAATTTCATCTTCTCCATCCCAGTGAAAAAAACGAATGAAGTAACCAATAGCTGTCGAGAAACCCTAGATGACGCGACCCATATACTCGACTTCACTACGATCTGCGGCCTCCATTCGGAAGCCCATAGCCTCACGCACCACCACCCCAAATGCCTTGAAGCTCGGTCGCATATATACATGGAAATCCATGCGTGAACATACCGCGTTCAAGCTCTATTTGTCGCCGATTGGCTCGCCAGAGACGAACATTACCGTTGAGATCGAAGATCTCGACGTTGTCTACAACTTCGTAGTTGATGTTTTCTTATAATTGTTAACGGATTTCAAGAAAATGAGGGAGGAAGAGGCATAATTTTTGGCCCTTAAAATTGAAAGTGGCGGCTGAAGAATAGGGTTAGGGTTTGATGCAAAATGAAATAATGGGTCCTTTTATAGAAAATTGCAAAGACTATTCATCCGAAAATTTTCCGAACTCGAAACGAAGCATGCCGCCTGACGTTTATAATGTTTTACCCCTATTCCGAACGCAATGGAATATATATTGGAAGCCAGTTCGATCGTATTTGGAATTTCAAATCGAATTATTTAAATTTAAAATTCACTTAAACCGATTTCAGTGCGTTTTAGCTTGTCCCCGACAAACCATAAATCCGATGGACACGAAATTTGAAATCTTACAATAATTTAACATTATAGATCCGATGAAATTGGTTTCGTCGAAATCCGAGACTGTTTTAAAAATGACTATCTTTAATCGTCAATTAAATATTAAAATATTCAATTTTCACAAATTAACTTTTAATTCAATTTTAAAAGTTCTATAACATCATTCTAACTCCAATATGATTTAATACAACTTTACAAATCAATTTTAATCACTTTAAACCCAATTCCCAATTATTTCTGTAATTTCAAATATTAAATTATCGATTTGATTATCCAATTAAATCTAGATATTCGAAATAAAATTTATTCGACTTACAAATTTTACTTGTTAATATTTAAAATCAATGAAATATACGAATTTCAAATGACAGGAATTCTGGGTCGTTACATCTAGACAGGGATGACCGCACCCGAAATGGGTACTACCCACCAGCCTTGCTGCATAACCCCTGATTTTCAGTCATTCCCGATTGATGAGGCTTGAGGCTAAGCGTTACCTTTTAGAACGTTTCTCTTAGAATGCCCATCGAAAGCATTCATCCATACAAGTCCATCCCGGGTTTGAACAGAACCGAAGGTACTACTCCTACTACATCCATTTTGGAAACATCCTCAGGATTAGTAGCGACTAGCCCTTACACTTCACTGCTCCATCTTCGACTCTGAACTTGTTTTCCATGAAAATGTACAAATCAGATCGATGTGGTTTTTGAGAAATTAATCCCGATCCCGATCTCTTCAAAACGATGAGCGCTTTGGCCAATATTGATAGTCGGTTATTTAACTATCAATTAACATTCATAAACATCCGTCAACATAAATAATTTCTCCAAATTATTTATTATTCTCAGAATATCTTCGCAAGATATATTTCCACTTTCAATCCTTTTTGAAAATAGTTTTCAAACCATCTCTTTTTTACAGAATAAATTTCCCAAATATTTTCTATTTCCACTGAAATCACCAAGTACAACACTTTAATTTTAAAAATAATTTAAGAACACTTTATTATAAAATATGCTTTAACATTTAAATTTAGAAAAACTACTTTAATACTTAATTAAAAATAATACTTTAGGAATGTTTAAAATAAGGTTACTTTATAAAATATAAATCTAGATTTCTCATTTAAAAACAAAATGCTAAGTCACCTTTGAATAATTACTACTATAAATAGATTTGAAAAATACTTATTTTAGAATTTAAATATTTAGAAATAATAAATTTTCTAAAACATGCTCTTTAAAACAACATAACTTATATTTAAAAATTTACGTTGAAAACGTATTTGGCTATCCAGGAAAATACTCTTCTCTTTCCATCTTTAAAAATAATTCAGTATTTGTTATTAAACAAATTTTCTCATTCCTTTAATAAATTATCACCGTGAATTTATTCTTTCAAATATCCACTGATATATTGCTTTACTTTTATAAACACAGTTTATAAACTTCATAGTTACATTCTCCTTTAAATTTCCAATTTCAAATATTTAAATCAATTTCCAAATTGATTTCCATTTTACTCCATTTGAAATAAATTTCTTTACTTATTCAATTCATTTCAAAATCCATTAATTATAGACTTTATTTATTTTTTATTATTATTTTTCCGTTTTGATTTTAAAGCTTTTAACTGAAACATACCAATTTCAGATTTTCCAAATTCCCACTTTATTCTTAATAATTTAAATCTTAAATTTAAAATAAATGGTTTATTCTTTTAAATAATAACACTGAAGTTTAAAATTCATTATCTTCCTGTTTATTCAAAATCCCCTTTTTACATACGGAATTTATTTATTAGAATTTTAAAACCTACTATTATTCTTATCCAGTTCATTCTTAATTTAATTAAGTCTCTATAATTATTTTCTTAAAAATTCACTCTTTTATTTTCTTTTCAAAAATCCAATTCTATATATTTTAATAACCCGGTGTACCAAAATATATAAAAGTAAACCATAGCATTCAATATTCCAATTACCAATAATATTCATCACAGAATATCGAATATTCATAACAGAGAATATTAAACAATATAAATAATTTTGAAGAATCCAGTTGGATCCCTCCAACCTGTTTCCCTGCATCCACAGATGTTAGCACAACATAAAATACCAATTCCACTTCAGGTGGAATATCGCGGTATATGGGATTTAAATAAAATATCAATCGCTATTATGCGGTGCATAGGGTCTCATCCGCTATATAATGCGGGAAATCAATCATTTCAAGATATATTATATACTATAATATTACACATCAAATCAATTCAAACATTCAACCAATTATTTAAATTTAATCATTTAAATTTAAATTATCACCTGATGAGTGAGATTAACTCATTCTTTGATTTTTCATTGCAATCCACTTCAGTCCTGACTATTTTCTTCACGATATTTGGACCTTGTATAAACATTAGGTGATTATTAATACTTGAATTAACCGAACAATTAATTTCCCTTAAATAAATTTAATTAACCCAAAATTTTATTTAAACTAATTTTCCTGTTAATAAATAAATTTTAAGTTCCAAAAATAAATTAAATAAGTTAATCTCCCAAATATTATTTAAAATAAACTAGTAAATAAAAATGTGTAAACGTATATTTATTTTATTCTGAAACTACATATATAGATTTAAAACAAAATTCCTTAATTAAAATCTTACTGTTTATATTAATATAAAAGTATGATTTCTTCTCTGCAAATATAAACTGTGACTATAAAATATTGAATGTAACCATTTTTCTTTTATATATAACAGAAATTTACCTTAACTGTAAAATTCCATAATTCAAGTTCACTGTAATATTTAAATTCTAAAAATTTTCCCAAGTGTCACTTATTAAAAAATAAAAATTAAATACGAATTTAAATTAAAAAGAGAAGAAAGAAACCCGTACCCCAAATCGCCTCCACTATGTTGAGCAGCAACGTCGTTTCCCCATCCACCGTGCTTCACGCTAACTTTGCTCAAACCCTAGTTCCCTAATTTCGCTCGCGAACCCTCGCCTTTACCTCGACTTCGACCGCGAACTTGATTAAGCCAATTGCAACCTCATCGTGACCCTTTCCTCCACCGCAAACAACTGACGTAGCCCCCCCAAATCGACGCTGAATGGTTAAAGCGCCCAACTCATAATTGGCAAATTCGTAGGTTCAATTCCTGCTGGATGCACGCCAATGGGAACGTTCACTAAGTCTATTGGAATTGGCTCTATATCAATGGAATCTCATCATCCATACATAACGAACTGGTGTCACCACATCGTGCGAGACCTCACCAAACCCTAATTATCGAACGCGAAGAAACTTGAGGGAGAGAGAGAGAGAGCGCGGCTATGAGCGAAAAAGGAACTCCATCAATTTCTTCACAGCCACCATTATTTTTGAGTTCGATTTTGTTTTCAACAGAATTTTATTCTCAACTGATAAGTTTATTTATTATTATTTTTGAAGGAAGATGGTTGTTTCGAACGGCTTTGAATTGGGAAAAGGACACAATTAAATGACAAGAAGGTGGCGTGCATAGAAAGGAAAAGTGGTTGACTAGCCAATTTATAAATTAAAAATTTCCAAAATAATTCGATTGTATGAGAAAGATAGCGTTTTGGATCGAGTTATTATATTAAATTTCCGATATAGATTCAGCACATTTATATGTCGTGCGCTCACACAACAACTTCAAACACTACGAAAATTGAAATCCGATAATAATATAATTTACGGATCTAATAGAACTGGTTCGTTGAAATCCGAGATTGTGCCTCGGAAGGCTATTTTTAAATTCAATTTAAACAATATAAATTCAAAACTGGACAAAACACTTCCAAATTCAATTTTAACATTTTTACTATCTTCAGTATTATCAATATAAATTTTACAAGCCTTCAAATTATTTTAGACCAGCTTATAACTCCAGATTTTATATTTTACCCAATTTCCTATAGTTTAATTGCCAAATAATAGTAATATTTGAATTCAAGTTAAAAATTAACTTTTAAATATTTAAAATCCATTAAATATTCCGATTTCAAACATCCAAAAATTTCGGGTCGTCACATAAATCTTGAATAAGCATCAGCAAAAGAGATATAATAATTGAAACCATAATCAGAATTAATAGGAGATGGCCCCCAAAGATCTGTTGCCATTAAATCTAATGGCCTGCTATATATCGTAAGTGAGTCTGAAAAAGCCAATTTGTGACTTTTCCCATCTAACAGTAAGTACATACGTAGGGAGAAGAAACTTTATCAAAACTAATGTTATTACTGCTTAATATTTGTTTTACAACACTAGGATTTTGATGTCTTAGTTTAAAATACAAAGATCAAATACACTTTTATTTTGATTAACATTTGATTCTACAATATTACACCAAGTTTCCTGCTTTGTTGAATTTCTGGTTTTGATCAAGTTGAATTTGTAAAGTCCTTTGTCCATCCTATCTTGTAATAATATTTCTTTATTCAGTATATCAATGGTTGGACAAAATTTAGGGTAAAATTCAAAGTACACACTATTGTAATTAGCAAACATAGACACTCATAAGATTGTTTTTAATTTGTGGTTCTATCACTAAATTGTTTAAATGTAGTTGTTTCTTCCCTACTACGCTAGAATGACCAGTATGTGTTATTTCTAGTGACCCACCATTACCAATACAAATTGATTGTGTACCTTTGTACTCCTTGTTTTCAAGATTCAGATTTTGAAGACTATGGGTGATGTGGTTGGTGACACCAGAATCTGGGTACTAGCAGTCATTCACAATGTCTTCGGGCTTTGAAGTCTTATAGAGATTTAGGTTATGATTTCTTGCTTCTTCAATTGACCCTGTTGTTTCACTTAGATTTGCATTTGAGTAATTATTTCTCCGATTACTTGCATTTGTTTATGGTGTGAAGCTTCCATCAAATCTGAAATAACACTTTAATGTTGTGTATCCCATCCTTTCACATATTTGACAATTTGGCCTATTGTTTTTTGTATTCCACCTGCCTCTGCCTCTTGATCTTGAGGATCTTATCCATCTATGAAATTGTTAATTATTTGAATCAGTTTTATTGTTGGAGTTACTTTCTTGATTCTTGCCTTTTGGTGCAAAATTTATTGAAAATTCTAATTCTGATGATCTTCTTTGTTCAAGTCTTCCCTTATGAGAAAGGAAGGTAGCATGTACATATTGGATTGTTGGTAATGTGTCTCTTGAGGATATGACTTCAACTAATGACTCATATTCATCTTTAAGACCATTTAAAATGGTTAGAATTTGCTAAGTTTCTGATATCTTGTGGCTTGCTATTTCAAGTAGATCACATAATGTCTATATCCTCATCAAGTATTCATTCTTGTCATGTTTTCCTTTTTAGAATTTTGCAGCTGCCTTTTATAGTGCATAATTTTCGCCGTTGATTGTGAATTGAAGATTTGTTCAATTGTTGAGCATATTTCATGAGAACTTTTGTATCCCACTATTTGTGGTAAAAGGTTGGCATTAATAGTAGACATTAGCCAAGCACTAAGCAGATTATCTTGTCTTATGTACTTGATGTATTCTTTATTGCTAACAATTTTTCCTTTATCATCTGCAGTGTATCTCTTGGGGATCTATGCAGTTCTAAGAATGTAGTCTTCTAATTCATATCCTCTTATCACTGTCTCTACCTGAAACCTCCATAGTAAGAAATTACTCTCATTCAATTGACTGCTAATGATCTAGGCTTTGAGGATTGATGAGAGCCTTGATTGGGTCATCTGGTGGATATGCCATTGTGGGGTTGGTTCTTGCTGGTGTTGGTGATGAGGTTGAGGAATGATCTTCATCTTCATTTGCCACTGCTCAAGAATAAGGGAATCTAGCTAGGTGATGAAAAGAAAAACATGTATTCTTATAGTTAGTTGTAGTGCAGCCTGAAATAGAGATGATGATGAGTTTGATCACTTTTCTAGCGAGGCACTATATGATAGAATTCAAGAACTGAATTCTTGAATTATTTCTTGATGAATCACAAGGCGAGATCAGAAAGAATTTTTTAATATCTTCAACCTCTCCAATGAAGTTAATTCTGAGGAGTGATGAGTGCAGCCACTTCATGTGATGCGATTTCTCTAATGGAGTTTTGGCAAGGCATGATCTATGTTTGATGATGCCGTTAGGCTAGGGCTGTGCTCTGACACCGAGATAAGATTTGAGAGAATTTTGATTGTAATGAAAAGTCTATTAAGTTTGAACTGATGATGATACATGAATTACTGATTACACAGTGCTATTTTTATTGTACAATGCACAACCCCTCATTCTATTAAAAAATTACATTTTTCCCTCTTGACTTGGTTATTATCTGATGCCTCTTGGTTTGGTCTTGTATATGGCCGCATCTACATTTGTTGGGATGACTTTACTTTTTCTCATTACTTTTGATAGTATATTTATCATATTCTTGGATATGCCGATAATCTGCATGTTAATGTGTCCAATCATATACATGTTCATATAAAATTTGAAAGAAAATGAAATTCCCAAATTTTGTTTAGTCGTATGACATTTGTAATGCTGCTAGCTAACACCAATAAAAGAACATAGAACAACACTCTGTCTTAGCTTCTTAATAATTAAATTTTTCTCAACTCGGAAATTTTGCTTCATTCCCATTTTGTAAGCACTCTTCTTCTTCTTTCCCTTTGTTTTATTTATTTATTCATGCTTAACAGTTCCATTAGCACATTTTTTCAAACATATCTATCAGGTACCTTGAATACTTCAAACACTTTTAAGGCGAATGGTTTAGGCAACTTGCAACTTTTCTAAGTGATGTATTGATGTTTGCGTTCGTCGTAAGAAAACAAAGAATTTGTTTGATTTAGCAAATTAGTTTATATAGAAGCATAATGCTTGGATTATGTGGAAAATATATGATTATTCATTTGTAGCATGAAAGATTATTGTCCAGTTGATCTTAGGAAGGAGAATTGTGTTTGATTCAGAGAATACAATTATTAATTTTAAGATGTTTACGACAATCAAGTTTTGCATGAATTGTTTTTCTATAAATTGTAAAAATTAACATATTTATTAGAAATGATTTGCAAAATATTTAGTCATATTTTTACCACAAAATCACGTGTAATTAGTTTGAATTTTCATTATATTATTAATTAATAGCAAATGAATTTGTAGAGAAATTATTTGTTGCATCCTTAAGGTTTATTTATTAGATCCTATTTTTAAGTGGTAGTAAGATTATGTAATATTTATATATGGATAGTTTGAATTTGCAAATTAAGCTTATTTGTTTGATTTTACTTTTAAGTGATGTTAACGTCCTTTAATATCTATAGATCAATGTTTTTGGTAGTTCACGCTTACACTAAAAAAGTGTAACACCAAAGGTATTATAACTATCATAAAGATTATCTTTTAAATAAAAAATAAAATGTTCTATGAGTTCAATGAATTTGAAAAGATGTCACGATATTTTGGAATGGAGTATAAAAATGGATAATGCCCCAGTATTTTTTTTGTACAATTACAATCGCAACTTTCTACCAATTCATTTAATTTTATTCTTTATAAAATAATAATTTTTTGCAGATTAATCGAATGTAAGAATTGTTTTCACCATTAAATCTTAAATTTAATAAATTTTTCAATGACATCTATTTGCTGATTCCAAAAAATAAAATTTTGAAAATCATAATTTTACATAATAATTTTAACTCAATTTATGTAGTTTGGTTATTTGTGTCATTACTTTATGTAACTGCATTTATATGGCTGCATTTATTTTCGATGACCACAACATTATATATAACCATTTTAACCATATTAAGATAATGTGGTTATTTTTTTTTTTAACTAATTGAAGAATTTTTGTTTTGTTTTTTAGTGTGCCGTAATAATTGCATTTGAATATTTTAACTGCACTTATGTGATCCAATAATAATTTTGGTTGTATTTGATAAATTTATTCAATTAATGCACTTTATTATTTAACTACTTAAGAAAATGCAGCTAAAGCTAAATGCTTTAAAAAATGCAATTATAATTTAATATCATCTTTTGAATTAATTTAACTTCATTTATGTGATGCAGTAATGATTTTTTTAGCAAGGCTAGCCGACTTTATAGTGGGCCGTGCCACTGTATATAAGATGGACAAACAAGTGCTCTGCACATGCACAGAACAACTAAACGGGCAGGAAGTCCAAAAAAGGAAAAAAAATGAAAGCATAGGAGCTAGAAAAAGGATCCTAAACTACTAATACAGCATGACTAAGGTTCCTCGGAAGAAGGAGAACAATCACGACCATCATCCGAAGAAGGACCAATAACATGAGAAAATCCCAAAAAAGAGCAGTTAGATGAGGATCAAAACCGACAGAGACCGGAGAGTAAATAAATTTCCTATCCCAAGTGACATCATAAAACTTACTTTTGTTCTCCTCGCCAATCACACCATCCCTAGTGAGGCACAAAGCATCTCCCTCAATATGGTAGATAAGAAGCCGACTCTCACCCCCAATATCACTGATAAAAGCATAAAAGATGTCTCTCTCAGGGGAATATCTCATATCAGAAGGAGCATGAATCCAAGGACGTTCATCAGAATTCCAAGAAATGATATCAGACGAGGTATCAGAAGAAGGGACAACTTCCAAGGCCGAAGGAGGAGAAGTAAAAGATGGAGGAATAGCTGGCGAAGAAATAGATGGAACAACATAAACCGAAGCAATAACAGGAGGATCCATAGAGGGAGCAATAGCAAAGGTAGTTACCAGTTCTTCAACTACTAGGACAATAGGAGTGACCTTCGGAACCCACTTACGGAGAGGCGGACGAGGAAGAGGAATCCGATCAACTAGGGGAACAACTGAAAAAGAACAAGAATCTGCAATATAGCCAAAGGACTAACAAGATGAGAAAATCTCAGGTTTCCAACTATAGCAAACTATGACCTCAGCAACGTGGCTCTCATCTAATCTGACCTTCAGTATGTTAGGCAGAGGTTTGTCAGGAGTAATCTCAATAAGAGATTTTGCATAGACTAGTTTCTTTCTGGCCACAGTATTTGCATCATAACATATCACCTTACCGACTAGACCAGCTAGCCAGTCGATTCCGATAAGAGGCTGGAGAACAGATGGAATATGCAAAAAGTGGGCCCAGACAGGAATAGATAGAACTTGATCCTTCGCGCGATCCACAGAAGGACTCCAAGGAGTAATAATGAATGGTTTCCCATCAATAAGAATGGGGTTGGCCTCTAGAATACGTTGCCTTTCATCACTATGTGTAAACTTAAAATAGAACATTTCATTGTCAAAGTGAACACTCAGACCACCCCTAGGCTTCCATGTGGAGTTGCACCTCGCCTTAACAAGATGATAGGGAGGATTGGAGTCAAGAAAGAAACCAACCAAGTGGTCTTTCCAAAAATCCACACCGGCCGTAATTACTTCCATGGGCGGAATCATCACACCCTCATGCTCAATTATATCAAAGAGACAAGGAGTATGCAAACCGGCATTATTAGGCAGCTTGGAAAACAAAGATGACCACTTTGGGACAGGCCGAGGCGGAGGAGGACCCAACGAATTTGCAAGAGAATTAGTAGACAGAGGAATTTTGTCTAAGGCATTATGACAAACACCCGATGTGCAACCCATAGAAACACCAATAGTAGCTTTGTTGAGAACACTAGCATCATGCAAACAATCACGGGCAATAGATTCCACCTCACTACCAGGTGTAAGATCAAGACCAGACAGCCCAGAACCAATATTCATCCCAACCTCAGATAGAGTCCAAGATGAATTACCTCTGTTCAACATCATTGGCGATACCGGGGATGAACCAAGAGAGCCAACAGGAACAACGAGACCAGCAAAAGGAGAGGATAAAGCATCCAAAAGGTCGGCCATTAGGGCACCACTAGCAGCAGACGCGACAGGGACGGAAACAAGATCCAAGGCAGTGTCGCATGAAACAACAGCAGATTGGACAACATCTCCAGCACCACTCGAGAGAGCGGTAGGCGGGGCAAGCTTCTGCTTTGACATAGATCTGGAAGGACACGAGAACAGAAGATGAAGAGAGGCAGAAGCCAAGGAACGAGAAAAAAAGTTATTCGCCAAGAATCTGAATATCGCAAGTCGTCATTGGGGATATTTTATTTTGACTTTGGGTGGTATGATGTAGTAATGATTTTTGTTGCATTTGATAATTCTATTCAGTCTTAATGCATTTTATAATTAACTGTTTTAAGAAATGCAATAATATTTAAAAAAAGTATGAACATGCAATCATAATTTCGTTTCAGTTTTGAGTCGATTTAAATGCATTTATGTGATGTAGTAATAAATTTGGTTGTTTTTCTATATTTTACTCTATTTTAATACAGTTATAATTTAACTGCATTGAGAAATGCAGTTAAATTTAAATGTTTTAAGAAAAATACAATTATACTTTAACAACATTATTTAAATTAATTTAAATGCATTTATGTGATGTAGTAATAATTTTGATTGCAAATAATAGTTTTATTCAAATATGATGCACTTTATAGTTTAGTTACATTAAGAAAATGCAATTAAGTTTGATTTTAATGCGTAATTTAATGCATTAAGAAAATGCAACTATAATTGCATATCAAATTTTAATTGACTTTAAACTATAGTTTTGTAATCTAGTGATTTGAATTATGTAATTGTAGTTGCATTTAAACGATGCAGTTTTAAATATGCTTTTATATGGAAAAATTGCAATTTTTTTAAATCAACGACTAGATATTTATATTTACATCCACCATTTTCAAAAAAACACATATTATTTAAAATATTCTAAAATTTGTGATTTAATGGTAAAAATAATTTGTTAATACGATATTTGTTTAGAAACTTATTGTGTTTTAAATATTGAAATTAAATAAGATGTAAAATTTAAATACGGATATGACAATGACGACTGATCACAAACGAAAGTGGTAGTTAGGACCTAACTTACATAATTACAAGAGAGGGCAACTTATGTATTAAAATTACTTGTAGTGAATTTACGTCGAAATTGCAAAATAATGTATATAATGCAAAAAGCTGCATGCTTTCTACATTAATGGTCTCTTCCTTTACCATCTGTTTTGTTATATATTTATTCCGCTAGTCAGCTAGTTGCAATTGTTTTTTAAGAAAATCAGACCAGAACAGTTTTATCGTCACTGTCAATTATTCATTTATTTATTAAACCATCAGAATATGCAACTTGTGATTGAACAACTTAATTTACAATACTACCAAAGAGTCTTATTCCATTGATGAAATAAAAGTTTTCTTGTATCAATCTTCTTTTGATGATATAACCACTCAAGGCCATCATTCAAATATATGTGTGTCCCAAAACATATCTGATACACTTAATATAGTTATGAGGGAAAGAAAATACAAGAATTATGATATAAATATAAATCTTTAGGTTCAGGTAAAGGGCATAACACAAGTCGAAAGCCTACTATCTCATATATCCATTTGTAACTGCTATATAAAGGAATGTACGTACACAGTAAGAAATGTAATAAGATTACTTTCTTTTAATGACAAAGCAATATTCACTAGATTTTCTTTCTCTTATATAGTATCAGAGCCCTAGCCTAATGGCATCATTGGGTTGAGATCATCGTGTTGTGCCGTGCCGAAACTCCATCAGAAAAGCTTCATCACATGGAGTTGGCTGTACTCTTTTCTCCTCGGAGATTGTCTCATCGTCAAAGAAGGAATTTCTCCCCGCTATCTTGATACCATCATTTAAGAACTTGGTTCTCGATTTGCATTTGATTTGCCATGCCAAAAGAACTCCAGTCAGAATCATCTCATCATTCCGAATCTCTGGCTGCATATAGCTTGATCATCAGAAAAGCCTTTTGGAAATTCTTTCGTCATGTGATTCCATTCTTGAGTGCATAGTGAAGTGCTGTTTGCCTCGCCAAGAATCTCTCTTTATCCCACCGCATTCAAGATGTCATCATGTCTGAAGAAGGAGACAATGCTTCTTCCACCACTTTACCTAATGAAACCACCACATTTTCACTAATAAAATCCAAAAGCCAATTAGTTACCATACAAATTGATGAGAATAATTTTTTGCTTTGGAAGTATCAATTAGAGACTACCATATGTAGGTATAGTCTCGAAGATTTTATCCATGGAACTGCTGCAATTCCAGCCACGATGACTACAGATAAGGAGGGAAAGCTGATAAGCAATCAAGAATACATAAAGTACAAAAGACAAGATATTTTACTATCATCATGGCTACTATCATCAATCAGTATAAATCTATTATCCTAAATTTTTGGATGTGGGTCATCTTATGAAATATTGAATACCTTGGAGAAATTTTTTAATTCTCAATATGCAGCAGGAAATATGCATTACAAAAGACAGTTGTAAAATCTCAAGAAGGAAAATTGTCAATGAGAGAATATTTAGCCAAGATCAAGACATATGGCGACTTGTTAGAAACTGGTGGTCATAAAATTTCTAAAACTGAACGAATCTTGGAAATAATAAATGGTCTTGCTAAAGAGTATGAATTTGTTGTTGCTATCGTCTGTTCAAAGGAAACACTGCTAAATATGCAGTATATTCATTCCACTTTACTTGCTAATGAAGAAAGGATAGAGCAGACAATATCAACCCAAATATAGTATTCAATGAACTATGCCTCTAATTCCAGAAATAAGAATCAAGAAAGAACCTCATACAACAAAATTGATCAAAACTGGAGAGGGTTCAGATTCAGAGAGGTAGAGAAAGAAGTCTGTAAAGATCGAGATTTTCGACCCTCAAAAATCGACACTAGTACATCCAATGTATTGCTTGCCGAGCAATCAAATGTCGACAAACCTAATTGTTAGGGGAAGAATGAAAGAAGGAAGAAGATAAGAAGAAAATAAACAACACAGAATCTCACAGCGGAACGAATAATACATAATGTACATCAATTTTTTACACTAAACAAACTGTAATATATGTATATACGAAACATCAATCAGAATATACTAACCTATTTCATCATGGATAGTTATAACAGCATGTCCTTACAATTGCTAATAGATACAACAATGAATACAGTAGAAAAATAACCATCTACATGAATACATCTCTGGGCCTCCAACTCGTCTCCTAAAGCTCCAAAGCATTCAACTAATCTATAATACGCCTCGGTCTGACCCGACCATTATAATAAAATAACACCCGAGTCAGTTTGAAAAATTAGCATAAGAAAACATGCCTAGTTGGATTTTAAAGTTATATAAATCCTTAAAACCAAAAGTGTCTCGTAAGACCAAGCCCCACATAATCACAGATGGGTTTTTACGTTACGATAACCAAAACCTTTTCTATAGAAAATCCATTGATATTTAATAATGTCTAATGGTAAAATAATAATAATCAAGTAGCTGTGATGTTCGTGAGTGTACGTCACGACACTACTAGGTATATAATCAAAAATCGATAAAGGTCGTTCACTAATTGTGTAGGATTCGATGGAGGTGACCTTAGTACTTTGAGAATGGTCCACTTGCAAAAGGATCAGAGATATCCTTTCAAAGAAGCTTACATTTCAAGCGATGTACCATGGGAAAAACAGAATCTTGCTAAGACCGAATGCATAGCCCCATGTATGCATAACAACTAAAAGTAATGTCTAGGTGGAGCCGACTGCACCCTATGACTTTGCCAACCCTATTGGCCATGCTTCCTAACTCTGGTTTTAGTTATTACCTCTGATGAGGCTATGTCTGGCACTCCAGCTCACGTATCGTCACCAAATAGATTACGGGATACCACATGGATTCCATACCCCGATGGGTCTCGAAACCACATATGGATCCCAACATTTCAATATATGTCACAAAGACTCCTCTGTAGAACCATGTATGGATTCAGAGTGATCACGATTTTTGACTCATCTCTAACGAGTACACTCTTCGGTTTCACTGGCACTCCAAGAACGAATCATCAATTTTCAGGAATGCTCAATACCGGTTCTTTAGGAAATAATCAAACAATACACAAGAGCGAGGATCACCCCATAACCGTTTAAGTGGACAGATCTCCTCACCATTTGTCCTAGGAGAACGAAATGAGTTTATACGTACAGTATAGCACCACCAACTGTAAGCGTACCATATAATTTCCATGTTTCTCCTAGATATTTCCCGAGTTAAAATCCTTTGGTGTTAAGTAGGGAATATTCCAGTACCACCAAAATCAAGAAGGATTACATATTTAGGCCAAGATTTGATAGTCAGTTATTTAACTGTCAAAAAACACATATTCAAAACAAAGATATATTCCTTAGGGAAAAAATATCGATTAAGCATATAAGTAACCGCCGACCTCCTTTTAATAAATATATCATTCATTTTAAAAACACTTCGTAAATTACTTATACAAAAATACTTTTATAAAGGTATATTTATTTGCACCAAAATTGGCCATAAACACCCAATTGCAGATGATAGCACCCGCTCACAATCATAGATCATAGATAGCAAGTATGTAGAGAACAAAAATTTAAAGAATACTCAAAATTTCAAAGAAAAGTAGTAGAAACCCACGATTTATAGTGGTTCGGCGTTGTAGCCTACGTCCACTTTGAAGTGTTGATGCTTTATTGATTTTTATTCGTTGGTTACAATGAGTTACAAATGATTACAACAGTACAATTGAGGTGTATTGATGATTCCGGTAGAGTCTGGACGTAGAAGAGCCAAAAAGTCCCTTTTCAATAGGTCCAGGGCTGCCATTTATAGGTATAGGCTGCATGTAAAGACCCGTAAAATTTTCGATAATTTAATTGTTAATTTTATTAAATGTTGTTATCTAACATTGGAAAAAAAAACAGAAATCTGTGACTCATTAATGAAATAATAACTTAAATGAGATGTAATAATGCTAACCTAAGTTAAATATTAACTATTTAAATGAAGTTGCAATTAACGGAATTAATGTAAATGTTATACTAGGCTATAAATCGAATATAAGAAAACAAACATAAATATCGAATTAAGTAATGAATTAATATATATTGAATGGTAATTTAATAAAATCAATGCTTAATAAGAAATTATAACATTGGTTTGGGAATGATAAACTTATAAAAATGTGATTGAGAGTTAATGGTAACTATTATTATAAGTTAATCATTTATTTAGTTCATTAAATCAAAATTTGTAATCAATTGCAATGAATCTCAATTCAATGTTATGTTAGTGTAAATTAAGGAAATAATTGAAAATAATGTTAATTCTATTCATAATATGACAATTGGTTGATGAAAAAAATGGATATCAAGATTTATTAATTTATTAGAATTTAAACTTGATAATTGGATTAATTGCAATTAAATGAAATTAAGGCTAACACCGAAATTGATAAATTTACCAACTCTAAATTGACAACTAAATTTGGTTAAATTAGTGTAAATGATTAAGAAATTTAAAAAGGGTAAAATTTGTCATTTATAGAATCGAAATTCAAAGTTTTGATTTAATTAACTATTTAATTATTTATTTAACTATTAATTTATTTAATTAATAAGGAAAAAAGCCATTTTTGCCACTAACTCAGATTTCGACGAGACCAGTTTCATCGGATCCGTAACGGTGAATCATTGTAGGATTTCAAGTTTCGTAACGATCGGGCTTGTCGTTTGATCGTACGGACTCGAAACGCCTTGAAATCAATTTGAAATAATTTGATTTTAGCACAACTTCTTCATACGATGGAATTAGGACTTGAAACCTATTCCATCGAGTTTAAAATATTCAATATTTTGTTATATGGGTTGACTTATTTTCTTTCCGGAGTCAGAACGGGCTTTTCGGGCCATTTGTCATCAGCTTTCAATCCAATCGATCTGGTCCATTCTGATTTCAGCTTTGCCTATATATACCCTCTTATAAACTCTAGCCTATTTCTTATGTCACTATTCTGTACATACAATTCCTATAGATCCTCCTCATTCCATGACTGACAAAACCAAAATTCCAATTGCAATTTCAAATAAAATTCAAAGCTAAAAATTCAAACTCTTTGAACTATATCATAATTTTATGTCGATCTGAAGCTCTCAACGAGCGCATCTCAAATATATGATTCGTCTTTCAATTTGATGCGCCATTTGGCCAGAAATTCAGGGTGAACCTCGGCCGTTCATGGGCCACAATATCGATCCAACGGTGGATCTGCAGCTAATCGACGATCGGCTAGTGCCATTGCGGAGGTAGCGTCGAGCGGCACGCATCTGTGTATTTGGTTCGTCGAGATGGTGAACGGGATTGCCAAAATCAGCCAATTTCTTTGCGTGATGTCGTACGCGAGATGTACGATCGGAGTCGGCCGCGACTTCGTGGCGAGGTCGGCCTGGGGAGCTCGATTCGTTTCTCTCCTTTGATCGTGGCCAGAGTGTGTGTCAACGACGAAGAATATCGATGGGTGCAACGGCCTTTGGGAGGTCGACATTCGGTTCCTCTCGTTGCTAGGGTTTCAGGCTTTGGAGAGGTACATGTCGAGTAAATTTATTTCCTTTATTTGTTTATAATTTTGAAATCAAACCATCTTTTTACTGAATAACTTGCTCATACGATTTCCGATTTAAACGCGTTTTTTTTGTTAGGATCGTTTTGGATATCCGGACATTTTGGTGTTGGTTGAGATGGATTCGGAGACTATTCAAATTTTGGGTTTAAAATGGATTTAAATTCAATTTAAATTCGAAAGATGAGTGTTTTGACCCACTCACAACTTCTAAAATTTATTATGTTTGTTAAATTTATTTATGATGTGATTAAAATTTATTTATAGCTGTTTGGCATATTTTTAACCATCATCTCAGTTAAATTGAATTTATTGAACTAAATTGTTATTTAATTTATTATTGCATATAAACTGCCAGTTAAACAGTTATTTAATTTATTATTGAATATAAACTGCCAGTTGATACCTGTTATTTATTATCTATTATATATTGATGCTATTGATTGAATTGGATGATGATTGTGATAAATGTTTGATGATTGATTTTGGATGAATGGATGTTGTATTTTATAATGTTATAAACTACAAGCTGTTATGGATTTTATTTCGTTCGGGATTGCAGTTTGAAATGATATATAACCGTATTTATATTTTAAATTACGGATTGAAATGATAAATATTTGTATCACTTGACCATAAAATAGAAAATTATATACAGACACCGCGGTCTATATATATAAAAATATTTCGAAACGATTTCTATGGTTTTGTAAAGAAATATATGGGTTATATAAATATTGATTTTAAATGTTATGTAAATGTTATTGTATTATTGATTTTTAGCTATGTATGAATTTGTTTTGAAATATAAAATAAGTTAAATAATAAATTTTGATTGTTTTGATATAATATGGTTAAATATCTGTTCAAATTATATTGTATATATAGTTTATAATGACTTGAATAAAATTGAGGTTAGAAGATAAATATGAAACTGATGTGAATTAAATTATTTAAGAATTATACTCGAATAAATTTTATTTGAAATTCAAATAAAATTGAGATTTTAAAGGGTATGATTTTTATAACCTGATTTTGGTTTAGAGTGATTTAAATGAATATCAAGTTGATTTAAATGAATATATTAAGTTAAATAAATTGAAAGAATATCCAGTTATTTGAAGTTTATGAGTTTTACTTAAATGATATTGGATTTATTAATTAAACATTTCAAATCTAAATAATAGTAATTGAATTTGATATATATGGAATTATCAAAGAATTAGTTTTGAAATGGTTTATTTGGGGGTTCAAATCTATATTTGGAATTGATATGTAAAACTGAAGAAGCTATTTTATTATATATTGTAATTTGATATCTAAGCCATTTAAGTGGTGTAGTTATGTTTCAAAGTTATGAAATTCAAAGTATTATGTTTTGAAAGGTTGTATTTCAAGTGTTTGGTTTCGAAATATTATAACTTTGAAAGTGTTATGGTTTTAGAAAAGGATATATTTGAAATAAAAATGATATCATATTGATTTAGTTTTTAAAAGGGAAAGGAAATCGTATTTGCATGGTTTTGAAATGGATAGTATATTCTAATTTTGAAGTATAATAATTTTGAAATGACCGCGGTGTTATAATAACGTTTTGTTGTTAAAGAGACCAGAATCGAAAGTTGTCATACTTTCTACCAACTTCGAAAACCACTTTAACAACCATGTACACAGTGGAGATTCCAGAATGAAGTAGGATGGTGGCGGCGTTTCCTTTGAGGTATATACGTGGACCCAACTCCCGTGAGTTGGCATAATGTGGCTAAAACAGGAGCGATCGATAGGCTAAGAAGGCAACATCTTTTATCGGACACACTCCTTCGATTCCGTTCTATTACTTTGTGATTGATTGGGGCCCTTTTGATTTTGGGTGTGTGGCTCGAGGTGGGCGGCAGTAGCTGCAACGCGTTACCACCGGTCCGAAAGCGTAATTGGTATATCTACCCTGGCATTGCCTAGTTGTGTCGTGTCACCTACCCTAGCTCACCTTGTACGAGTTTGGTTTTCTTCCGTAGCCCGTGGAGTATTCAGGGTAGTCTCTCGATCTAGAGATACGCTGATGCTGGATGGACTACTGGGACTATTATTGTGTTAGTGGGGAGATTGGATAACTCCTTAATGCTATTTAAAAGTAAGTTTATTTTACTATAGACATTATTATAATAGCGAAATATTATTACATAGTAAATAGTTTAACGGATCCTTAGGAGATGTGAATCCCGAGCATCCCTTAAGTTACTGCACTCACGTTTGGTACTGGATAGGAGATGTCAAATCACGTAAACATCTTTGACGCCGTTCCACTCATATTATTTACATCGACTTAACTTACATAAGATCTTTTAGTTCTGACTCGAGTGCCTTGTCTTTTCAGTTCGCTCAGGTCAACCTGAGCATTTAAGGATTTGAAGACTTTATTTCTGGAGGACGAAGACGAAGATTTTATTATTACTACATTGTTCCACCGCATTATTTTATTATTCTTTGGTATGCGTAACTCTGATATGTATTGTATAAGTAAAATCAAAGGTTTTGTAAACAGCTTCGTGAACCGTTTATTTGATTATTATATTTTATCGTTCCGTTGCAAGATTCTATTTTGTTTTTTTTTCTTTCTCTGCTTTTTCATATTACCCCATAACAATCCGCCATCCTGTATGGTTTAAGTCTGACATGTGTGGGCTATCATCGATTTAAAGCATACAAAAACGTGGGAGGTTACATATGGTATCAGAGCTTTGGTTTAGCGATAAACCCTAGCTTTGTGGGGTCTGACTCTTTACTAATAGGGTAGTAATACCCTATGATGAGTCGTCGAGTGTATATATACGAGAGAGCGTATTTGTTAGTGTTATAAAAGAGTTTTGATATTGTGTTAATTTGTTCCGTATTGTATTTATAAAATCTGGTTGGTGCATATGACGCTATGACATCAATAAGGATTTCTAAACGCTTAATAGGACAGACCGACACAATATTTGTTTTGAAATATAGGTGAATGAAACAATTTTGCCTATTATATTTTCTATATATATAAAATAAAATTTTATAAAGGTTATATTAGGTTGTAATATATTAGTTGTTAGGTAGTGAAATTTATAAATATTGGTTGGAAATAAGATTCAAATTAAAATAAATAAAATTGGAAATTTAGAACATAAGTTCCGTATTTTGAATTTTCTTTTGAATAATTTTGGAATATAATAATAATTTTATTTAAATTATTTTTTGATATAAATATTTCAATTTGATTTGAAAGAATTGTTTTAAAGAAACTTTGAAAAGAAATAAGTTCCGTACTTCCCTCACTGTCGTTGGAAAATAATTTCGGTGATGAGTGCACGCATCATCGACATTCATTTTCGACTATCGAAGTGGGAATGCCACTGTAGTAGCTTACTACAGGTTTATTTTGACAAAAAAATATAAATTTCAAATTGGTTTTATATAATTAGATATATAAATGGTAAGTGTATACATCTATCCATTACTTTAAATTGACTTAAAGTTTAACCCAGTATTTAGTTCTTAAGTTTCCTTTAATTTATGGTTTCAATTATTGTAGTGAAATAGAATCTAACTAATTAATAATTGGAACCTCTAAATGAAATAAGTTGAACTTACGTAATTTTCAATTTTCATTCTTTAGCATATATGTAACTTACCAAAAGATGTAAAAGTTGAAATGTCTAATAAGAAAATGTAATAGAATATTATACAAGTAAAACTTAAAGTAATGAAAGCGTTCAATGAAGTCCAATAATAATTTAATGTTATAATTTTTATAAACTTAAGTTATGACTGAAATGCTGCTAATTAAATATAATAGAAATTTTATAAATAAATGGTAATAAACTTAAGTAAATTAAAGTTATTTATAATGAAAATAAGTAGAAATATGAATCATTGCATGAACGAAGAAAAAAAAGAAAACAAAAAAGAAAATTTGTAAGAATAAAATTAAATAATGTTAGAATTTGTTACTTGTTTGATTTATGGTTGTTTGGGCAAGGATATTTTAAATTTGTTTAGCTGTATAAATAATCTATTTAGTCTCATCTAAGACTGTTGAGTAAATGGTGCACTTAATAGTTTATTTTCCATTCTATACAATTTAATGTTTTTGAACCTTGACAACTATTTGTTTTGTTTGATATGGATGGATAATTGAATGTGGAAATTATGTTAAAGGGCTTCTATTTGCAGGGTAATAAGTTTTAAGGACAATACTTCTAAATAATTAGTTTTAAGGACAATTTATAACATAATGATAAATTCATTTATCTTTTTAAGTTATACAAGAAAATGATAAATCCTTTTATCATTATTTCTGTATAACTGAAAATGATAAATACTTTTATTTTTTTCCTGTAAAATGTCCTTAAAACTAATTTTTTAAAATTAGTGTCTTTAAAACTTATTACCTACACAAATAAGCCCTTGAAGTAAAAATCCCCTAATTGAATTGTGTTGATTCTGCATATGATGTATGCTGTGGTTGCAAGTGATTGTTGTTGTTGACATTGATTGTTTTCTAGTGGATGAAACAAAATTGATATTTCATTCTATATAATTATTAACACTTTTTAGATTATGTAAGTGAAATGCGGGCTATGGAAGCAATTGCTACCGCTGTTGGTTTCATAATTAAGCGTTAATTGCCCGACAAATAGGTACGTTCTCGGATTACGGTTTTATAGCATTATTATATTGTTTTTCCCGTTGTTGGGAGATATTATTTTGAGATATTGCGATATATATTGTTATATTTGATCCGAGCCTCTCCGTACAAAGGAGACTCTGCCGAAATTTTTCATAAATTTTGGACTTAGAATTTTTTTGAAAATGTTTTCCAAACTTTATTAATTTGAGTATAAAAGATTTTATGGGTATAAATTGGTATATTTTATTTAGATTAATTAATTTTGTAAATTTATTTGTTTATAAAGTTAATATTTTTGAATAGGATATTACTTACTCAATTCTTTCCTTCCTTTTCCATTTTGGGGACGAAAAGTTTTGAGCGGGGGATAGTGTAACGACCCATAAAATTTTCGATAATTTAATTGTTAATTTTATTAAATGTTGTTATCTAACATTGGAAAAAAAAAGAATCTATGACTCATTAATGAAATAATAACTTAAATGAGATGTAATAATTCTAATCTAAGTTAAATATTAACTATTTGAATGAAGTTGCAATTAACGGAATTAATGTAAATGTTATGCTAGGCTATAAATCGAAAATAAGAAAACAAACATAAATATTGAATTAATTAATGAATTAATATATATTGAATGGTAACTGAATAAAATCGATGCTTAGTAATAAATTATAACATTGGTTTCGGAATGATAAAATTATAAAATGTGCTTGAGAGTTAATGATAACAATTATTATAAGTTAATCATTTATTTAGTCCATTAAATCAAAATTTGTAATCAATTGCAATGAATCTCAATTCAATGTTATGTTAGTGTAAATTAAGGAAATAATTGGTAATAATGTTAGTTCTATTCATAATATGAAAATTGGTTGAATGAAAAAAATGGATATCAAGATTTATTAATTTATTGGAATTTAAACTTGATAATTGGATTAATTGTGATTAAATGAAATTTAATGAAATTTAGGCTAACACTGAAATTGATAAATCTATCAAATCTAAATTGACAACTAAATTTGGTTAAATTAGTGTAAATTATTAAGAAATTTAAAAATGGTAAAATTTGTCGATTATAGAATCGAAATTTAAATTTTTGATTTAATAATTATTAATTTATTTTATTGATAGGAAAATAGTCATTTTTTCCACTGACTCGGATTACAATGAAACTAGTTTGATCGGATCCGTAATGGTGAATTATTATAGGGTTTCAAGTTTCATAACGATCGGGCTTATCGTTTGATCGTACGGATTCGAAATGCCTAGAAATCAATTTAATTGAAATCAATTGAAATCAATTTGAAATCAATTTGATTTTAGCATAAATTCTTCATACGATAGAATTAGGACTTGAAATCTATTCCATCGAGTTTAAAATATTCAAAAACATCTATTTTGGTATATGGGTTGATTTATTTTCGTTCCGGAGTTAGAACGGGCTTTTCGGGCCATTTGTCGTCAGCTTGCAATCCAATCGATCCGATCCATTCTAATTTCAGCTTTGCCTATATGTACCCTGTTATAAACCCTAGCCTATTTCTTATGTCATTATTCTGTATGTACAATTCCTATAGCTCCTCCTCATTCCATGACCGACAAAACCAAAATTCCAATTGCAATTTCAAATAAAATTCAAAGCCAAAAATTCAAACTCTTCAAACTATATCATAATTTTATGTCGATCTGAAGCTCTCAACGAGCGCATCTCAAATATGTGACTCTTTTTTCAATTCGATGCACCATTTGGCCAAAAATTCAGGGTGGACCTCAGCCGTTCATAGGCCACAATATCGATCCAACGGTGGATCTGCAGACAATCGACGATCGGCTAGTGCCGCTGCAAAGGTAGCATCGATCAGCATGCATCTATGTATCGGTTTCGTCGAGATAGTCAACGGGATTGCCGGAATCGGCCAATTTCTCTACGCGACGTCGTACGCGAGTTGTACGATCGGAGTCTGCCACGACTTTGTGGCGAGGTCAGCCTGGGGAGCTAGATTCGTTTCTCTTCTCTGATCGTGGCCATAGCGTTCGTCAATGACGAAGAATATCGATGTGTGCGGCAGCCTTTGGGAGGTCGGCGTTCAGTTCCTGTAGCTGCTAGGGTTTCACGCTTTTGAGAGGTGACATGTCGAGTAAATTTATTTCCTTTATTTGTTTATAATTTTAAAATCAAACTATCTTTTAACTAAATAACTTGCACATATGATGCCCGATTTAAACGCGCTTTTTTTGTTAGGATCGTTTTGGAATTCCGGACATTTTGGTGCTAGTTTGGATGGATTCAGAGACTGTTCAAATTTTGGGTTTAAATTGGATTTAAATTCAATTTAAATTTGAAAGGTGAGTGTTTTGACCCACTCACAACTTCTAAAATTTCTTATATTTATTAAATTGATTTATGATGTGATTAGAAATTTATTTATAGCTGTTTGGGATATTTTTAACCATCATCTCAGTTAAATTGAATTTATTGAATTAAATTGTTATTTAATTTATTATTGCATATATACTGCCAGTTAAACAATTATTTAATTTATTATTGAATGTAAACTGCCAGTTGATACTTGTTATTTATTATCTATTATATATTGATGATATTGATTGAATTGGATGATGATTGTGATAAATGTTTGATGATTGATTTTAGATGAATGGATTTTGTATTTTATATTGTTATAAACTGCAAATTGTTATAGATTTTATTTCATTCGGGATTGTGGTTTGAAATGATATATAACCATATTTATATTTTAAATTATGGATTGAAATGATAAATATCCACATCACTTGACCATAGGTTAGAAAATTATATACAAACACCACGGTCTATATAAATAAAAATATTTTGAAATGATTTCTATGGTTTTGTAAAGAAATATATTGGTTATATAAATATTGAATTTAGATGTTATGTAAATGTTATTGTATTATTGATTTTTAGCTATGTATGAATTTTTTTTGAAATATAAAATAAGTTAAATAATAAATTTTTATTGTTTTTATATAATACGGTTAAGTATCTGTTTAAATTATATTGTATATATAGTTTATAATGACTTAAATAAAATTGAGGTTGGAAGATAAATATGAAATTGATGTAAATTAAATTATTTAAGAATTATACTTGAATAAATTTGATTTGAAGTTCAAATAAAATTGAGATTTTAAAGGGTATGATTTTTATATCTTGATTTTGGTTTAGAGCGATTTAAATGAATATCAAGTTGATTTAAATGAATATATTATGTTAAATAAATTGAAAGAATATCCAGTTATTTGAAGTTTAAGAGTTTTACTTAAATGATATTAGATTTATTAATTAAACATTTCAAATCTAAATAATAGTAATTGAATTTGATATATATGGAATTATGAAAGAATTAGTTTTGAAATGGTTTATTTGGGGGTTCAAATCTGTATTTGGAATTGATTTGTGAAATTGAAGAAGCTATTTTATTATATAAAGTAATTTAATATTTAAGCCATTTAAGTGGTGTAGTTATGTTTCAAAGTTATGAAATTCAAAGTATTATGTTTTGAAAGGTTATATTTCAAGCGTTTGGTTTCGAAATATTATAACATTGAAAGTGTTATGGTTTTAAAAAAGGATATATTTGAAATAAAAATGATATCACATTGAATTGGTTTTTAAAAGGGAAAGGATATCGTATTTATATGGTTTTGAAATGGATAGTATATTCTGGTTTTGAGGTTTAATTATTTTGAAATGACCACGGTGTTAGAATAACGTTTGGTTGTTAAAGAGACAGAGATCGGAAGTTGTCATACTCTCTACCAACTCTGAAAACCACTTTAACAACCATGTACGCGGTGGAGATTCCAGAATGAAGTAGGATGGCGGCGGCGTTTCCTTTGAGGTATATACGTGGACCCGACTCCCGTGAGTTGGCATAAGGTGGCTAAAACAGGAGAGATCGACAGGCTAAGAAGGTAGCACCTTTTATCGGACACACTCCTTCGATACCATTCTATTACTTTGTGATTGATTGGGGCCCTTCTGATTTGGGGGTATGGCTCGAGGTGGGCGGTAGTAGCTGCTACGCGTTACCACCGGTCCGGAAGCGTAATTGGTATATCTACCCTGGCATTGCCTAGTTGTGTCGTGTCACCTACCCTAGCGTGCCTTGTACGAGTTTGGTTTTCTTCCGTAGCCCATGGAGTATTTAGGGTAGTCTTCCGGTTTGGAGATACACTGATACTGGATGGACTACTGGGACTATTCTTGTGTTAGGGGGGAGATTGGGTAACTTCTTAACGCTATTTAAAAGTAAGTTTATTTTACTATAGACATTATTATAATAGCGAAATATTATTACATAGTAAATAGTTTAGCGGATCCTTAGGAGATGTGAATCTCGAGCATCTCTTAAGTTATTGCACTCACGTTTGGCACTGGATAGAAGATGTCAAATCCCGTAAACATCTCTGACACCGTTCCACTCATATTATTTACATTGACTTAACTTACATAAGGTCTTTTAGTTCTAACTCGAGTGTTTTGTCTTTTCAATTCGCTCGAGTCAGCCTGAGCATTTCAGGATTTGAAGACTTTATTTCTGGAGGACGAAGACGAAGATTATATTATTACTATTAATTACTACATTGTTCCGCTGCATTATTTTATTATTCTTTGGTATGTATAACTCTGGTATGTATTGCATAAGTAAAATCAAAGGTTTTGTAAATAGCTTCATGAACTGTTTATTTGATTATTATTTTTTATCATTCCGCTGCAAGATTCAATTTTTTTTCTTTCTCTGCTTTTTCTTATTTACCCCATAACAATCCGCCCTCCTGTATGGTTTAAGTCTGACATGTGTGATTTATCGTCGATTCAAAGCATACAAAAAGGCAGGATGTTACACTGCAAAAATCTCGCTCAGATCTCGAAAGACCTCTTCTCACACTTAGGTGGGCCAATGCGATCGAACCCTGACCGTTTGGAGTCAATCCGTGGTCGATACGAACATAATTCAGATCGATCAAGATTTAGCCCAATCGAGTCGGGATCGATCATGAACATTCTTGAAGACGTAAGCAAGCTCCTACGAAAATTGGGTGGCATTTGGACTTGTAGATTTTGAGTTATGATCGATGCAAGTTTGGATTTGTAAAATACAACGGAGCTCATATCGATACACTTCATAGCAATGGCTTCGTATCGATCGTTCTGCACGTGATGTCTGTTGACATGCTGCTTGCTTTTAGCATTGATCCATATTTCGTGCAAAATGATCAAGTCTTTCCTATAGGTGCGCCTCGCTCATGTCGACCCGGCTTGGCTTTGTTCGTACCGATCCACTGCAGCCATTTTTTTCGATCGCTTAATGATCACTTCGTATCGATAGGGACGATCTCTTCGTATCGATCACAGAGTAGCCGCTTTCATTTCGATGGGAGGTATTGATTTCATGCTGACCTGTGACCGATTGATACCAATTATGTAGAAACTAGATCGGTACGAAATAAACTCCCATGTTACTTGCCAATGGATACGAAGTAGACAGTCACGGATGGATACGAAGTGGGCGTTGGTTGATCGATACGAACAAGCTATAGATGAACCATGCAAAGTAGTATGAAGAAGGATGGATACAAAGAATGCTGCTCTCCTGATCGATACAAAACCAAGCACATCTGATGGATTCAAACTAGATCGATATGAAGGAAGGTTTTTCCTTGGTTGCTTAATGGATATGAACAAGGTGATCACTTAAATTGCATCGGTCATATCTTAAGCTTACGAACTCGGATTGATTTGAAATATGAAACATTGGATTCTAGATCTTTCTTTTCATGCCTTGTCAATTGTGGCTTGATCCGGTCTCGTACAAAATTCATCGGCATCCATAGTGGACTTGTGTATAACCGATCTTTGGGATGGACTGTCCATGGTTGCCTGTTAATTTCTTGGTGTCATGGCATTGTCAAAAGGCGGGATAACACTTGCCCCATAAAACATGCCTTGCCATAGAAAGGTGTGTTTTGTAGTTCGATAAGCTGGATGTTCAAATACTGTTAATGACATTAAAATGATTGATAATCTTACTTGACCATAAATGACGACCGTTCGAGATAGTATGTCATTCGGGGTGGTATGTGACCGTTCGAGATTGGGTGCCGTTCACGGCGAATGGTGACCATTCGCGGTCGGGTGCCATTCTAGGCGAATTGTGACCTTTTGTGGTTGGGTGCTGTTCGAGGTGAATTGTGACCGTTCGCGGTCAAGTGCCATTCGAGGCGAATTGTGACTGTTCGTGGTCGGATGCCATTCGAGGTGAATTGTGACCATTCGCGGTCGAGTGCTTTTGAGGCGAATTGTGACCGTTTGTGGTCGGGTGTCATTCGAGGCGAATTGTGACTGTTTGCGGTCGGGTGCCGTTCGAGGCGAATTGTGACCGTTTGCGGTCGGGTGTCATTCGAGGCGAATTGTGATTGTTCGCGGTCGGGTGCCGTTCGAGGCGAATTATGACTGTTCGCGGTTTTGTGCCACTCGAGACGAATTGTGACTGTTTGCGGTTGGGTGTCGTTCGAGGCAAGTTGTGCATGCCCGAGGGGACTTAGTATCATTGATGTCAGATTTCACGTCCGAGTGAGTTTTTGAATTGTTTGTTACAGTGGTTTATCGCCATCTCAGAGCATGTAACGATCCCGAATTTTAATTAATTTTAAATTGATTTATTTTAATTCTGAATAAAATTGTGAAATTTATTGGTAAATTACTTTGAATTTCTTATAATTCATATAAAAAGATATGTGTTTATTTTATTAAGTTTTAAAAACGATTTCTTTTAGAATTTAACATCTAAATAATGAATGAATAAAAATGTAAGATAATGCGATTAGTAATAAGTTAAAATGAATATCTTAAGACTTTGATTATGTAAACTATAAAACATTAAATATATACATTAAACAAATTTGTAAAAAATTAAACAACATAATAAATACAAAATCTCATCTATATTACAAAGCAATAGAACAAAAGTAGATAGTTAAATACATTCAAATATGAAAACAAGTGTGTTCAAACAAGAAAATAAATATATGTAACTGGGGTTGTAAAACAAAGACAACATTATATATATATATTCACAAATATGAAACCATGCTAAGTAATAAATGCAGCCACCACACCAAAACTATCAGCCATCAAGTAAAAGAAATATCTACTAAACAAAACAAAGAAGTACAAAAGTAGATTTTCTGTAAACAAAATAATATATGCATATGATATTAACATGTCAGCCCCCAAAATATTATCATCAGCCACAAAACAAAGTAAAAGAAGAAACAAAGCAAAGTTAAAAATATAAAATATCTTTGTATACAAATTGGTTAAGAGGAACATAAAGTACTTGCATTACATACTAGCCATATTTTAGTCATTCGAAAATGTACAAAAGAGATCACTTCAGCCACACCTATGTATAAACAAACAACATCATCTTCTCAGCCGAAATAAGCTTTTGAAAAACAAGACTAAAGACAAAGAAGATTATATATATTCAAGTATAGAATTGTACAAATATCATTTAAAGTTTGAATCTCTAGTACTTAGCATTAAATGCAAGATTATCTCTAGCCAAGATGTATATCACTTCAGCATACTTATTGTACAAAGTATGTCACCCTGAACAAAGAAATAAAATAATATCTTGTACAACCATATCATCCTGCAAACTTCTTCTTTTTAATATATGTATCAATCTTTATCTTAGTTCGACCATGAAACTGAGTAGCTCTTGAAGGAAATTTTTTTATATCATTTGAAACTCAAACAAAACTTCAGTTTAAACTACAATTAAGATCAATCAACCAGAGAATCAAGAGGACGAGTTTCAGCTTGTAATTTTTAAGCCTGTTGCTAAATAAAGAGACTTTGTTCTTTTCTGAAAACCAGGTGAGTAAACAAACTCTTCCAATACTCAAGTATCGTAAAATCTGTGCATAATATATTGGGTTTTGTGTATAAATGTTCAAGTTGTAGCTCTATGTGCAAGATTGTGATTTTCCTGTGTAAATTGAAGATGTTGTTCTTCTTCTGGTTTTGGGCTACAGAGTAAAGTAAAGTAAAGGAAAATTTATATATCTTCATACCACATTTTTAAGCTTAGAATTTCAAATTTAAACAAGTTGTTTGAACCTAAATCATGGCTTATGATTTATATTAAGCTTGATATTGAAGTATGGGTTCTGTAAATCAAGTTTTACAGTAAAAGTATGAACACATGAAAATTTGGAATGTTGTAAATTTTGGATTTGTTTATATAACTTGTATAAACATACAAAGTTATGATTTTTAAAATCAATACGATGATTTTTAATCAAGTATTTTATGTGCAGTTCATATTTGAATAAAATATGCTTTTGAATCGATTACTGGCGATTGAACGAATTTTGGGTGTTGAAATTTTGCTCGAAGCAAACTTGGCCATCTATGAAGTTGCGAAAATTATCAAATGATTTTTCTATTGTGTGAGATATTAGAACGAGGTGCAACTAGGGTTTTGGGTTCGTTTTGGTTTGCTGTTGTTCACGAGCAAATCTTGTCATCATCACGGTAATCTGGGCGATCGCACCTATCGGGATGGGCTCATGGGTGAGTGGTGGAGGCTTGGTCAGGTTCGCGTGGACTCCGGTGGCGTCACGAGGTGGGACGAGGCAGATCTTGGTGTTCAAATGGGTACAGGAAAAAGAGAATTGGCCCTATACTCGCTCGATTTTGACTCGGTGATGATTTTGCATCGTGGATGGCTCAGAAAGATCGGGATGGTCGATGGTGACTTGGGTGGGGCTGCGGCATTGACCGGAGTTGGTCGCGGCGTTTGTGCACGTGTACGTGCAAGCTCGCGTATTTATCTGGAAATGTGGAGTTGGGGAAGAAAGGTGGAACTCGGAGCATGTCTCGTGAAATCTACGTGCTACCTCGAGTTCTCGTTCGAGCAGGTTAAGCGTTTTACTGGGTAGAGACTTAAACAAAATTTTAAAGTTTAAAACGAAGTTTTGGGGAGGCACTCGGGTTATTAGGGGGAAAAACTCGAAGCAAAGCTCGAGTACTCCAGCGTTTAGCTCGGGTTTGCCTGGGGATTATGTTTCCAAGTTTTGTAACTATAGCAAATTAGTTAAATAAATTTCTAAGAATTATTTCCTTTATAAATGATGATTTCATTATTAAGTTAGAAGGAATTAAATAAAGGATTTAAAAAAAACAATTAAGTTTTAAACTTATATTTTAATAAGTTATTTTAAATAAAACTTAATAAGTGATTTAGGAACAAAATCAAATGTTTTAAATTTTGAACTTAAAAGTAAGTTAATTTATATTATTAATGATAATCAAGTAATTAATGATTTGTGATTAAGATTAGTTTACTAATAATTAAGAATAATTATTATAAAGGATGTTTAAAATGGTTAATTAACTTTCAAAGGTTAAGTTGACATATTTGTTACAGGGAAATCATTATTATTTGAAGTGAATTACTTAATTAAAGTAATTAAAGTAATTAATTAAGAATTCAAGTTATTTAATCAAGTAATTAATGAATGATTAACTAAAGATAATAATTGCTTAATAGAAGTAATTAGGATAGATAATTAAAGATCAAAGATTGATTAATCAAATATTAAAGGTTAATTACTTTGAAGAATAATTAATGTGGTTGATTAATTAAGGTAATTAAATTAATATGATTAATTAAGAATAATTCAATTAATTAAGGCGATTGATTTAATAAATTTATATCAAATGATTTATAATTAATAAAAAAATGGATAATAAATTCATAAGTAATTAATTTACTAAAAAAATAAATTGAATTAATTAGGATTAAACAATTAACTAATCCTGCTTATAAATGATTATTAAATGCTTGACCTTACTTATGAATGATTGTTTTGTATGAAATGTCTTGATTGATTGTCCCTATCTGATCTGTGATATTTTGATCTGTGAATTGTGCTATGTATAATTTTATTCATTTATTGATGATACATCTGTATATTATCTGTGAATCTGTGAATGAGCGATAAGCGTTATAATTTATATCGCTTATCAACTATATTTCTGTGTTTTGATCTGTGATGATTGAATGATGTTGCACTATTGTGTTGAACCTCTGGACCACACTTATACACACACCAATATGGATTTCACGAGGAAATCGATTAAGTCACAGATTTTGAATTGATTTTTAAAGTTGAATATTTGAATTCAAAGGTTTTGGAAATGGATTGGGTTTAAAGTGACAAGCTTTTGAAATGGAATTTCAAAATTATTTTGAGTAACTTGATTGAGTTTTGAAATTTAAATAATTTGATTTAAATTTGAATTCAATATTTGAAATTGAATTCTATGATCTGGAAACTAGGGACTAAAGATGTTATACCAGTTATATGGGTTAAACTATTTTAAAGGTATTGATTTGGAAAATTGAATTTAAATTCAAAGGCTTTAACTCGTGTAAATATAATTGGATCTTTCTGACATGGAAACTATTTGTTTTCATATAAGTAATGAACTTCTGATTTGTGTTAAAGGGATTTCAAGTTTAAATGGAAAATGATTTCCAAGTTATGGAAATGATTTGAAAGCTATAAGTTAAATCTTTAATTTAAAGATTTTAAACGAGTTAATCCAAATGAAATGGAAATTGTTTTGAAATCCGTAAATGGAATTTTGTGAAATAAATCTTTTTGTTTAAAGATTTAAAATGGTAATTGGCTTAAACCATTTGAAAGAAAGTTTTGAATTATTAAGTTGTGACTTAATTGAAATCCCATATCCATATGTTTTAAATGTTGCGCTAACTATTCGGGTTAGCCGGGAAAGGACCTTTGGGTCATATAACCCATTCCGAATATGTGATTCGACGTTATGGATAGCATTTGAAGACCGGTGGTGAAGACCGGGTATTTGCGAGAACGATAGGATGACCTATCAATTGTCTCTGCGCCGAGTAGCTATGGTATAGAGATTCCCAAAGTGATGGGAAGTTCAATCGGGATTGTGAATACCCGGATTACAAGGGCTTCTTTGGAAGTGCCTTCGGTTCTGTTCTAAATCCAGAACAAACTTGTATGGATTGTATGTCTGACATTACATTTTTAGATATAAAGCAGATTTCTTTCAAATACATTTCTGTTGATGGCGGAGAATTTATTCTCTCAGCTTAACACCCTTAGAAGTTATGTAGTTGAAGGTTATCAGCGATATATTCCTAACTTGGTAATGTGGCATGCTGAGTGCTGCCGATCATTTGTTGATCAAAGCGTGGCTTTGTGAAAAGCATAGCTTTGTGGACGAGACTTCGTCGAGCGTCACAACCCGCTAATGGTCGAAACAGGAATCGTGGCAGCAAGGTTTCAGGGATCGCGTCCCTAGGGTATGACCATTCCTTCTGGAAAGGGGTAGTATCATGGTATGGAGCCCAGATACTTACTCATGTGGATACACTATATCTATTACTGTGTGGTGCTGTTGGAATCGAGGCCTCGTATAAAGGTCCAAAAGGATCGGGGGTAGTATATCTGAGGTTTCTTACTCCATGGGAAAGGGGTAGCCGGCCTTGTTTGGCAGAGATCCATTTAGGATGCTCGGGGACGTCCTTCCAGAGGCGTTCCATTTTAGTATGGGAAGTTCCTTTGCCCGACCATTTGTTGTAAATCCATTCTTCAAATACGTACCTTGTACGGTTTTAGTTGTATTTCCTGCCATCTACTTATGGTGGCACCCCACTGTTTGGATGGTAGCTATAGTAGGCATAGTTCGAAATGTCTATGTTGGCTAAGATTTATATTCTACTTTCGAAATGTTTTCTCCACTTTGCACTTACAGTAATAATATCAAAGGAATTCGCGTATCAAGCATATTTGACTATCATAAGGAGAAATCTCCTCCGATTCTGCGTTTGCATTGTGTGTGTGTGTGGGAGGCCTTATGGTAGTCTCATTTTCTAAAAGCATTACGAATCTAATTTAAAATTCTCTTGCTATTTGTTTTTAAAAGATAAACTGTTTTTGTTACTCACACCAGTCCCATGACTGATCCGGAGTTTGTTGTTCTTTCCTAAACTCTGGGTGCTCAAAATTTTTCTACACGAGCAGTATAGAGTTGGGTTTTTCAGATAGTTAGGTTTAGTAGATTATCTGGAGCTAGTTCTGTCTTTGGATACGGACTGCACTTGCTTATCTTTGTGCATCGTGATGTTGGATCGAGTTGCTATTGCTGGAGTTCTCTTTTGAAGACTATTTTAGAGTTATATTGTTCCGCTGCTAGATGTTATCTATTTTTCTTTTCCGCTGCTATTTTCTTGTATCATATCTCTGATGTATATTGCTATTCATTGTATCACTCTGTTGTATCAGATATTGTATATCAATGTATTATTCTTTTCTTCCATTGTGTTGTTTACTTAATGTTGTTATAAGCTCCGGCGAATCGGATTTGAACGGTCGAATCTACGGCATTCGAATACGATGTAAAGTATGGATGTTGATTTTCGAGCGCGAAAAATCCGCTTCGTTACAGAGCATGCCAAAGGACAGTTCACGATCCCGTACATGTGCAAGTAGCTTTGCCCTTATGGAATCAAAAATAGCAGATTTACATTAAAAATGAGTCATTCGATAGAAATTTCCAACAAAATCAAGTCCATACATGAGGAATAGAAAACAAAAGCAAAACAGAGACGTTAAAGTGCAAACATCTACACTAATGCGATTGATAGCCATATCAGAGCATGCCTGAGGATCGTTCGTGATCATGTACGTGTGTAAATGACTTAATCGTGCTGGTGTGGAGTTTGCCACTTATTTGCCATTATTTCAATCAGTTGATGACAAGCTGATGCCTCGACCCTGAGCCATTCCTAGTCGGTGTAGGCGGCGGTTGTTCTTGCTCCAACGTCGTGGCTTACCTTCTCACGTACTGTAATAGCATGCTATTTCGAATATGCCCTTCTATCTCATCCCTCAAGTGCCTGCAATCATTGTTATTATGGCCGCTTAGCTCGTGGGATAAGCAAAAATTGTTTGACTTCCTTTCATTGTTGGTCGGATCCCTCCTTATTGGTCTCCAGTTGGGAACCCACCCCCTAGCGTCTTGGTAAATTCGTTCCAAAGTCTCGTTCAGCTCTGAATAAGAGGTGAATCTCGGTTCTATTTGCGACCGCTTTGGTTCATCACCGTCATCCTCTGCTTTCCGTTTCCTTTATCCTTGTTTGAATTCTTTCTGGGTGGGTCTCTGCCTTTGACCGCATAAAATCAACTCCCTCTCCTTCCTCTCTTTTAACATTTGCATCCTCTAATTGTAGAAATCCTTTGGCCTCGTAATAAAACTCCCCTAGATCCATAGGAGGATCCCTTGTCAGTGAATTTTTGAACTATGTTCATCGGCTATACCAGATATAGCTTCCATTAAGACCATGAATGGATTTGGGCGATCCACCGATGCTGCTGCTGCATTAAATCATGTTAACAAGTTCCTGAAAGACTCTCCGGTCTTCTGCTTCTATGCCGCTAGACTCAAAACATTCTTGGACCGCGAGATATGAACTGTGAACTGCCTAATGAACTTCTCAATCAGCTCGGTCCATGTTCTAATGTAGCCACTTTCCAATTTCCTGAACCATAATGGTGCTATGTCTATCAGGTACAATGGGAAATACCGAGCCATGACTTCCTTCGATTCCCTCCAGTATTTCCATATGTCTAATATATCTTGTCATATGAACAAATGGATCTGTCCTTCCATCATATGCCTCCAATGTCGGTAGCTTGAATTCTGGTGGATTCTTGGTCTGCCTAATTATGAGAGCAAATGGGTTCCTGTTAACATCTTCCAAATCTTTATTCACCAGTCCACCTCTCATGGCTCATCTGACCATCTCTACCAATCTATCACCATCGCCAAGCTGTAGTTCTTGTCCATTGCCTCCGATCTGCCCTCGAGTTCGCAAGGAATCCTCAAATCCGCTCTCCTGGACGGGCATCCGTTCCTCTATCAATGCCATGTTGAACAGCTGCATCTAGTATCCTGCTTGAGGTCGGATCAACATGCTCTTGTGGAGTGCTCCCAGTTCATGGGCTGCTTTTGATGGTCCTGCTCTATTCTGGATCCTGTTTGTTCCATGCTCCTTATCCCTATCTCCAGCACCCCTTATAGTGACGTTCTCTTGATTCTGCACTCTAGCTTGTCTAATTTGCTGGAGTGGGTTCTACATCATCTCTTCTTGCCTTTTCAACATTCCCTCTTGCATAGCTTTCATCAACATCTCCATCTCGTCTCTGGTGATGAAAACTGAGGTCTGATTTGCTCCTCAGGAAGCCTCTTGACTTCCTTCGTGCTGAGTCCTCTCTACTCTTTGTCTTCTTCCTGAATGTTTCACCATGATTCCCTTTAGATCTGATCCTTTAGCTTTTCAAATCCAAGTCTTCAAGCTTTTAAATCCAAAATCCAAGCTTTAAGATCACTAAGTTCAATTCTTAGTGAAAGCATCAAAATGTTTGCATCAAAATAGGCCATAAACACACAATCGCAGATGAAGGCACGCGTTCACAATCATAGATCACAGATAGCAAGTATGTAGATAATATAAATATGAAGAACACTCAAAATTTCGAAGAAAAGCAGTAGAAACACATGATTTATAGTGGTTTGGCATTGTAGCCTACGTCCACTTTGAAGGGTTGCCACTTTACTAATTTTTATTCGCAGGTTACAATGAGTTACAATTGATTGCAACAGTACAATTGAAGTGTAGTGATGATTTCGGCAGAGTCTGGGTGTAGAAGAGCCAAAAAGTCCATTCTTAGTAGGTCCAGAGCTGATATTTATAGGTGTAGGCTAAAAAATCTCGCTCAGTTCTCGAAAAACCTCTTCTCGCACGTGGGTGGGCCTACACGATCGAGCTTTGACCGTTTGGAGTCGATCGTAGTCGATACAAATGAGTTCGTACCGATCAGGATTTAGCCCAATCGAGTCGGGATCGATCATGAACATTCTTGAAGATGTACGCAAGCTCCTATGAAAATTTGGTGGGATTTGGACTTATAGTTGAGTTATGATCGATGCAAGTTTGGATTTGTGAAAACAGCGGAGCTCGTATCGATACACTTCATAATGATGACTTTGTATCGACAGTTTTGTTCATAATATCTAATGACGTGCTGCTTGCTTTTAGGATCGATCCACATTTCATGCCGAACAATCGAGTCTTTCCTATGGATGCACCTCGCTCGTATCGACCCTACTTGGCCTTGTTCGTACCGATCCAATGTAGCCATTTCGTATCGATCGCTTAATGGTCACTTCTTACCTGTAGATAAACGATCTCTTCGTATCGATCACAAAGTAGTCGCTTTCGTGTTGATGGGAGGTATTGATTTCGCGTCGGCCTGTGGCCGATCGATACGAATTATGTTGAAACCAGATCGATACGAAATAAACTCCCGTGTTACTTGCCGATGATACGAAGTAAACAGTCGCGGATGCATACAAAGTGGACGTTGGTTGATCGATACGAACAAGCTGGAGATGATCGAGGCAAAGTAGAATGAGGAAGGATGGATACGAAGAATGCTGCTCTCCTGATCGATACGAAACCAAGCGCATCTGATGGATTCGGACTAGATCGATACGATGGAAGGTTTTCCCTGGTTGTTTGATGGATACGAACAAGGTGATCATTGAATTGCATCGGTCATATCTTGGGCATACGAACTCAGATTGATTTGAAATTTGGAATACTGGCTTCTATAGCTTTGCTTGTCGTGCCATGTCAGTTGTAGCTCGATCCGGTCTCAGACAAAATTCATCCACATCCATAGTGGACCTGTGTATAAAATCGATCTTCTGACGGACTGTCCTTAGTTTCCAGTTAAGTTTTTGGTGTCACGGTCTTTCCAAAAGGCGGGATAATAATATCCACCAATTCCTATATTTTCAATACTTTGAAAATATCCATATACTTTATCTCAATGGGATAAGTATATCCACAAAGTTGAAAAGTATTTTCTTTATATTCGATTCTCAAATCATTTATATATTCCTTATAATTCTCCAAAATCATTTTATAAAACAACCATTTATAAACTCTTTATAAAAATTCAGTCACTCTTTGTGCATTTGAAAAATCATTTACAAACCCTTTACAAATATAAAAAAAACAATTTATAAAACTCCTTGTATAAATCTATAAACCGGTTTCTAAAATTCATTTATAAATATCTAACCATTTATAAACTCTTAAACTTTGTAAATATTTTTACCTTAAGTCTTCAAACCATTTTATAAATTCCTTTATAAAATCCAAATCATTCAGCTCTATTCATGGGTCTTAGAAACATTTATAAATAAATAAAAATCTTTTACTACAAAACACCATTATATAATAATAATTATTAATAATAAACATTATAAATAAGTGAAAATTATTAACTTTAAGACACTTTAAAATCAATAATTAATAATTTTAAAATGTTGTTAAGTAAATAATAATAATAATTAATCTTTACTATTTTATAAATAATGATAATTTATTTTCAAAATCTTATTAATAGTCCTTATTATTCATCACAAACCATAATTATACTTAAAATAATTTACCTTTCAGAACAATAACAATTTGATAAATTCTTTAAAACAATATTAACTATAAACAGATAACTTTAAACAATACTACTATAATTAACTTTAAAATAATATTTATATAATTTAATAACTTTAAAATAATATTAATTTAATTAAATAACTCTAGAATAATATTAATATGACTAAATAACTTTAAAATAATATTAATATAATTAAATAACCTTAAAAAAATATTGATATTATTTAATAACTTTAAAAATATATATTTTCGAAACCCAATCTCGGATTTAAAAATCATTTACTATCTCAAAACGAATACCAACTCAATGGCAATTTATAGTATTTCAAAATACTAATTTGAGGCCAATAGCTACCCAATGCTTAGCCAATATCGATACGGATTTTCTATCACTATTGGGTTTTAGTTTTCAAACATATAATAGTGTTATAATAGATATTTCCAACAAATCAGGTTTATTATCCCATAATTCATATAATTGAATATTATTGAAATCAATTCAACAATAGCGGGGAATCCTGTTGGTGCCTTCCAATCTGTTTCCCCTACATCACGAACGTTGTATAATCATAAAATATAAATCAACCGCTTTGAGGCGGGATTCATAAACAAAGGGTCATCCGCTCGTAAATGGGAACATAATAGGGTCTCATCCGCTCCAACAAGCAGGAACATTCAATCCAACTGATATAAATATAGTAATTCATTCAAACAATCATCTAACAATTTTTATAAACTATATATCATAATAGTTAATCAAAAAGTTGAGTTTAACTCATCGAAATTTTCTATTGTCGCCGAGGTGTTTCGGATTCCATCTGAATTTTAACGGCGTTCGAATTCAACGTAAAATTCAACTAGCTCCATTTTTTGTCAAACCTACTCTATATCGTAGATAACGTCCAAACGAGTGCAATGCAACTCGTCTCGTTCGAATCCGATCTAAAATGAGTAAGTTACAACATTTCTAAGATTACATAATTAAAATTTATAATTACTTTATTAATCACAAGATTAACAATTTACTACCACGTTTAAATTAATTACCGCCTCCCTCTTCTTCCTCACGCGTTTGAACCCATCCCTGGCCATCAAAAATGCAACTTCCACCATCGTCTCCTGCCAGCACCGCCACCCCACGCTCACTAAAGCATCCATGGACCCCGTCCATGCCTTTTACATCGTCATGCCTCGCCTGGGCTATCCTAGCACCGTCGAAAACCCATAAATGTGTATCCATTCATCCTCCAAATCTCACCACCACCGTCCATGTCACACTACCACACCACCGCCAAAAGGAAGCTCTCGCCTCACTCGACCTTTCTCCTTCAAAGACCCTCGCCCCTCGACCACCCATGCCATCACAAATGCCCAAAAATAAAAACCTCCCCCTTTTCTAGTCACGACATTATTTCCCCAACCTCCGGTCGAAACAGCCCATCTCCAACATTGATCTCCATCATCGTGCCAAAGTGAACAAATCTCTACTAGAAGCTGAGGCCTAAAACGACAAGTGGTGGCTTCGATGATGATGTGCCGTTAGGTTTGGCCATAATCAAATTTAAATTTTTGCCAAACCAAGTTCCTCTACTTTTGGGTGATTATAAAGAAAGATGGGTATGGTTAAGGATGAATGGATTATGGGTTGAATATTTGAGGGGATGGGCAATAATAGATAGGATTATGGCCTATTATATATATATATATGTATGTATGTATGTATGTATAATTTTATATTCGAAAATATCAAGTTACAAAACGTCCAAAAATTTCAAACTCCAATCGAAGTGTGCCACCTAGCGTCTTATATGTTATACCTCTATTTTGAACACAATGAAACTTATTTCGAGATCTAATTCGATTATATGCAAAAGATAGCTTTTCATACCCAATTATATTTTATAATTTTACAGAATTAATTTATACGTGTTTTGATCTCGAACGACCAAACGGTACGTCCAATCGCCATGAGTTTCATTATTATACACGGATCAAATGAAACTAGTTTCATCAAAATCCGAGACAATGCCTCAAAAGGCTATTTTTACATGTTAATTAAAACGATTTTTTACAAAACCAAATAAATCATTTTTATATCCAAATCAAAAGTTTAGTATTATCATTCTTATTATTTTAAATTGTTTAAATAAGATTTCCAAATCATTTCATTGACATAGATTTCAAGGTCAAATTATTTAAACAATCCCAATATTAAATTTAATAATTTAATTATCAAATAAATCATTATATTTGAAATTCGAGTTATTTAATTTATAAAAATAATTTTTCAATATTTAAAATTAATTAATCCCAATATCAATTTACTAAAATTATGGGTCGTTACAAAGTGGAAGATGGAATAACAATAACAGAGTTAATTGTCAAATTTTAGAGAAATTTGATCATATTGCAAGTAAGTGCCACTTCAGATTCAATATAGATTTTAGTGGAAATCAATAAAATCAATATGCAAAGAAACTACAATCCAAATGCAAATTTTGCTTAACTAGACCAGCTACAAAGAAATCAAACTGAAATTTCAAGGAATTAGCAGATAACTTCAGATAATCTCACCAGACTAGAAGATACACACAATGAAGAGTGGTATCCTGATTCAGGTGTCAACAGTCATCTCACAAGCAACATTCAGAACCTAAATCTTGGCAATAAGGACTACATAGGTACATAAACTATACATATGGGTAATGATGGAGCTGTAAGTGTTACATACGTTGGAAGTGGTAGCATTAGAGGTAAAAGACAACTTTATCTTAATAATTTATTGAGAGTTCCCTAAATATAAAAGAATCTGGTAAGCATTTCACAATTTGCCACTGGCAATATTGTGTACTTTGAGTTTTTCCCTAACTTCTATTTAGTTAGAGATTTACTGAATCAAGATATATTGTTACAAAGTAGGTTGCACAAGGGATTATATAGGTTCAGCTTTAGGAACTCAAGAAATTTTGCTGATAGGAGAACATGGTGCAACAATGTATAATTTAATACAAATAGTTGCAAGAATGTACTTGACCTATGGCATTATAAATTGGGACATCCCAATGTTAAAATTGTAGAACAGGCATTGAAAGATGATAATATGTTTTTTGAAAGTGTACCTGCTCCTAATATTTGCACATGTTGTCGGTTAGGCAAGAGTCATAAAATACCATTTATAGATTATTCTACTGTTTATAACAAACCACTTGAGCTTATTGCTACAGATCTTAAGGGACCATCTCCAGTAAGCTCAGATTATGGGTACAGATATTATATCTCATTTGTAGATGCCTACTTAAGATTTACTCGGATATATTTTCTCAAAACAAAGTCAAAAGCATATAAAGCAGTAATACAGTTTATCACTCAAGAAGAAAAACATTGTAACAGTGAGGTAAAAATTATGCAAACATATGGAGGTGCAGAATTCAAGCCACTTGAAGAATATTTTTAAATAAAGGGAATTATCCACAGGACCACTTTCCCTCATACATCTAAGCAAAATGGTCTTGTAGAGAGAAAACAGACATATAGTGGAGACTGGTTTAACACTTCTAGCACAGTGTTCCTTATCTACTAAATTCGAGCCTGATGCATTTGTTACATCATTATATTTAATTAACAAACTACCAACCAAGGACTTAAAAGCCTAACAGGGGTTCTACTTAACCAAACTGGATTATTTAACTCTAGGAAACATTGGTTGTTTTTTTTTCCATATCTTAGGCCATATAGTACTCACAAACTCAATCTTAGATTTGCTGCTTGCACTTTCTTAGGCTACGCAAATAACCACAAAGGCTATAAATGTCTTACCAAAACTGGTAAAATTTATATGTCTAGGAATGTTGTATTTAATGAAAATATTTTTCTTTTATAGATAAAGAGGTCATAACCACTAAAAAATTATATAATGCTAGTGTCTCAATTCTACCAATACTTGTATTCTCTAATTGGAGAACCGAGTAAAAAGATGAAGGAACTCAAGGGATTTCAGAACCACCACACACATTACCCAACATCAAATCAGGTCGTAGTTCAACTAATTCTATTTGTCACACAACCAACCACCTCAAAGTAACTCCAATTGTGAATGAAGTTCAAAACATGTTGAAAGTCATTCACCATGTTCTAAACAATGCAGTGACGTGCTAGCAGCCAAGTGAGAGTTCCTACAAGAACAGAACATCATATGATTACAAGAGCTAATTGTGGATTTTTTAAACCCAAGATATATGCAGCACAACTAAGTTTCAGAAAACCTATTAGATATGAAGGGGCTATCAAGAGTGATCACTGGAAAATGGCTATGGATGAGGAGTACAGTGCACTTACGAAATAAAGAGGAACCCAGATGGCACCATAACAAAATATAAAGCAATACTAGTTGCAAAGGGATACACACAGCAGTTTTGATTTGACTTCATTGCGACTTTTTCCCTAGTGTGAAGCCAACTACCATAAGAATTATACTAACCATAGCATTACATATTTATTGGAAAATTATGCAACTAGATGTAAATAATGTATTTTTGAATGGAAATTTACAAGAGGTAGTACATATGGAGAAGCCAAAAGGATATATTCAAGACATAAACACAGGTAGGTTTTTACCTTATGATAACCAAAAAATATTTATGCCAAAACAAATTTTATATTATCATTAATGACATTGGTTTGAAAACACTTTTCAAATATACACATAAAGAAGGTGCCAACACCAGGTCAATGTAAAACAGTGTATATGATGTCAAAATGGTAGCTGAAAAACCAAAACTGTAAAACTCGTATTAGAATTGGATTTCCAACAAGATAGAGAACTAGTAGTCATTTCCTCAAATGTGAAATCCACACATAACATCCTAGTCTTCGTTGAATATTCACTTTTCTCAAACAAGCCTCCGTACTACATTATTACACCACTATGGAATAGTGTATTTCGATGACTTTTCCCTTTCTCAGTCGAGCCTTCAATACCTGCCTATTTAAACCATTGAGGGTCCAGACACTACTGGACTCTTGGATCATCAATAGAACCAATAACCCGAAATATGTCCAGCAACCAGATAATTACCCTCATCGTATTTGGGATGCGAGGCTTGTGAGGCTATGCTCTATTTACTACAAAACCATGCTCTGCTTTTCACAAAGCCATGATTTACCTTTCACAAAGAAAATTCCACTTAGAATGTCACATTGCCATTTCTAACAACACACTATTGATTTCCACAAAAGTACAACCTCTGAGCCCGTACGTTTCAAGAAATGTGTTAAGTACAGGAGGGGTTAACTCCTACACCACCAAACATATGTATGTTTGTTGAGATCAATGCATGTGGCTTTAGAAATGCAACGTCAAACGCTCATCCATACAAGTTGTTCAAGTGGAGGACAAACCGAAGGCACTCCTCCTACTACCTCCTATTTGGGAATCACCCCAAGGATTAGTAGTTAGTAGTCCTTGCAAATCTAAGATTTTCAAAATGAAGGCACTACTACCACTATATACATGTGTGTGTATATATATATGATATGCGGATTAACCTGGAGGGTAGTGGCAAGCAGCCCTACATCATGAAGATCTCTGTCTACAAATCATTTGTCTAAAAACATGTCTTCATTATCGAGCATGTATATTGATTCAAAGTGGTTTTCTGATAGAAATTACCCAAATCCAACCCTAGTTTCTCCAAACCAATCACTGATAAAAAGATGTCAAGTATAAAGGTGATTATTAAAAACATCTAATCGATTTATTTATTTTGTCAAATCAAATATCTTTCGAAGATATATTCTTATAAACCATTCATTTATCTTTTAAGAGATATGGAATTGGTAAACCTCATTTATCAAATTCTCTGGTTGAGTAAACCTCTTTAATCTTAGAATAATTTCAAATCATTTCACCTTTTACCGAGGAAAACATTTCCAAATCATTTATCTAAATCTTAACAAAGATTTCTTAATTTCAAATCGTAACTTTTAAATGGGTAAAAATTGATGTTATTTAAGAAATCATTTACAATAAACCCAAATCAATTGGTATTGAGTAGAAAAGGATCCACAGGCATTGGACTAACTATACTCAATACCAATTTCCGTATTCAACCTGTACCATTCGTTGAATCATAGTAAAATCACCATTTGAATTCACACGGATAGTACGAGTTTTCCCCTCAGAATTTAATACAGAGTTTAACTAGGGTATTCTCTAGACCACTAAAATCATATTTTAACATCTTGTTTAACTTTTGAAAACTCTAAATCCCTTTTCTTTTAACATAAAAATGTGGCCCAAGTAGATCAAATTAATTATCCACTCCGTCGGGCTAGTCCGAATAGCTTGAGCGAAACCTAAACACCGGTTGCATAATCTCGGGTCTAGAGACCATCTCTCTGTCACCCATATGGCAGTCGAGTAATTTGATCAACTCTGTATCCTTTATATGATCTCTTTTTTTTAGAGTGATTTTGATTTACTTAACACTAGTCCAAATATTGTTTAAAACAATTTTCCTTTAACCATTTATTTTAACCTCCATTAAAATACTCATAAAGCTTCCAAATCATCTTAAAAATATTAGATATTCATTTGAAAAGATTACTAAAAAGATTGGAGAAGAATAATTAAGTTAAAACCATGATTTGCAAAAGTTACCCACGAACCGTAACAAAAGCCGTTATGAATTGTGTTTTAAAGCTTCTTTGATCAAAATACTAATTCCATTTCATATAAGTCAAGTTTTCTAGTTAAAATCCCCTTTAAAACATTTTAACATATTTATGCAATTTATTTTATATTTCTAATGATTTAAAAATATCTATTTTTAAAGAATTTACCACTTTGGTTTCCGAACTGCCAAAACGTGATATTTTTGAAAACTTGATTTGGACATATTTCAAACTCTACTAAATGAAAATCTTTATTTTTTTTGAAAACTATATTCTAATGTGTTCAGAAAATTATTGTTTCGAATAATTCCGACTTATGTTGAATCCTACATATTGATTTAACTTTTCATGTCGAAAAATGATGAACTGCCGCTCGCGACGAATTCGGTTTGGTTTTGTTTTTCGTACTTCATTACACTTTGCTGAAGTTTGTTAAAATGTTTAAAATGCCATAATAAACTATTTTAAATCATTTCAAACAATTTTTACTACATTAAAAACTTCTTTTCCACTTTATTCCATATTATAATATTATATATTCATTTTTCTATCGTTTTATATTCAAAGCCATAAAGAGGATTACTAACTCACATACACATATTAAAAGGGATTTATTTTTCCATGAATTAATTATGGTTAATTGATTAACCATTTCTATTTTGGATAATTATGGTATTCCCATTATTAGTAATATTTATCACAACCAATTTATCGACCATATAATCAACCAATTTTCAAACATCCATATAAATCATCAAAGATTTTAAATGGTCATACTATCATACTTTAAATAATTATAGATGTTATTTAATAATTACGAATGTTGAGTACTCACTATTGGTTTCCACTCTGCTAATCTTTTTCCAAAGCTTCTTGAAATTAATCTAGTGGTACTTTATTGACACTTCCTTCTCTTTTTTTTTCTTTGGGAGCTCTGAAACTTTTTCTTAGACCCTAGTGCACTTGACCTAGCCTTGTGTGTGCTTGGCCATGGAAGGTGGAGTTTGTCCTTAAATGGGGAAGCAAGGGTGGTTGAATGGATAAGAGGAGAAGAGGTGGGTATCGACTCGTTTCTCGACTTTAAGGTGGTATTTATTTGTATATGCTAGTTTTTATTTTAGTAGAGCTTCACTATGATGGAAGAGATAAAAGAATCCATTGGAGAGGGCATTAGAAAGTTTAGGAAGAAGAGAGAAGAAGATGGTTTTGGTACGAGGATTTAGGAGAAGAGGGGGCATGTATTCATAGGAAAAATATGAAAAATATCGTCCATCACTTCTCCTTTCACCATGTGTTAACCCACTCTCCACCCCTCCCATCACTCATGGTTGGCCATCCCCTCACCCACCCACCCACTGTGTACTACCAAGTGATAGTGAGTTTTTTTACTTTGTTTAGGAAAATATCAAGGTTTTTGTAAATAAATATCATGATTTTTGTTTAATTTACTATTAGTAAATATGAGATGTAAATGGTAATTATATGTATAAATGTATGTATGTTCATGCGCATGTGCATACGTGTTTATATGTCTACTTTTGAATAACCAAGTTGCAACGTTTTGATACAGCATCTATTTGTTAAACCATTGTGAATCCAAAGTCCGAATTCTAGCCACATTTTCACTTATTAATTAAATCATATATAAATGTAAACAAAATTTAAAACTAATTTCTTATCATTAGCGATGTATTATAACGATCACAATTTAATTATAAAACCATATAAATTAATATTAAACAAGTGTTTACAAAAAGTGTTGTCGTATCGACAAAGCATTATGAATTTTATTATATTCTTTAAAACAAGTATATATCTTTATAAAACTATTATAATTGATTTACTGTCACAATATAACTCATTAAAATGAATTATTACCATTTTAAAACAATTATTTGATTATTTAAACTTAATTTAAAATTCCATAAAATATATTAAAGTGATGATATCCATGATGATGTCATAAAAGCATTTTAAAAAATAAAATAATTTTATTGTATATTCTTACTTAAGTGGAGAAATAAGTGTATGTATCCAGTTTCGTTTGCCACTTATGATCATTAAAAATCTGTTTTTCAAACAAAACGATTCTTGGTCATTTTATTGATATTTTTTCGAAGAATATATTTTTGTAAATATTTATTCAAAGCAAGATCACAATTATTTAGCAAAGCTAGCGAGGTTGACTAGACCACTATTAGATTTTATCGACAAACAATAAAATATGCTTTATTCAAAACAACCTTTGAATGAAGGAAGATAAAAAGACACACATACGAGAGGGAATGAACAAAAACACACAGGCAAAAAAATAAAATCAGTGCAGACATAAAATAAAAGCAAACCCATGCCCAATCAAGAGCATATCCAATAGGAAACATGGATGATATCTTCAATTGGATATATGTTCTAATTTTTATCTTATTCCAAAGGCTTTCTAAAGATTTTCTTTTATCCTTAAATATGATTGCACTCCTTTCCTTCCATATTACATGAAGATAAATCTTGTTGCTCGCTGCTATTAATCTCTATCTATCAGACTTCCATCCTATAGATTTGTACACAATATTCCATTCAATTTTAGATAATATATTTGCAGATTATCTACTTGTTTTACTCATTATTCTCATCCAGAGAGGGAATACTATAGGGCATTCATAAAATAAATGAGTAGTGGTCTCTTCATTCACAAGATAGGATTCACAAACATTACTACAAGGCAACCCATAACCATATAGGACTTCTTTAGTCTACAAAGCAGAGCCGACCACCTTCCTGATCATTAAGTTTTATCTAGGGGATGAGTCTTTTCTCCAGATAATGCCAGACCATTTATATGCAAGTAAATGGGCACTGCCAGAGAGGTGTTGATACAAAAGGTTAATGGAATATGGATTGTAATTCCAAGAAGTTTGAAGGGGGGACAGATCATTGTAATTCTTGCTTTGGATGTTGTCCCACACTAGCCTGATTGCCTGATTGCTATTATAAGGCAAATGAACAAAACTATCAGTAACATAGTCATTTGCCTTTGCATGGGTAGGGATTCCATTATGTTTAATTTCCTGATAAGTTAACACTTTTGATAGGATAAACCCCTTTCCTACCCAAGGCTCATTCCAAATAGTAATTGTGTTGCTGCCTGTAAAGTGGTTTTGCATAAGAGGTAAAAACAAAGTTCTGAACCTCTATAGTTTTCTCCTTGACCAACTATACAATTGAGGTATTTCCATGTTCCAAAAAATCTTTCTTCTCAATGCTGTAATGCCAAACCCAACTACCCCAAACACTGTCTTTACTACTCAACAAGTTGTTAAAATGTAGGCTAAAGGTTGTTATATTCCATAATTAAAGGTTGATAATACCCAGTCCTCCCTTGATCAGAGAAGCTTCAAAACTGGAAAAAGAACATGGTACGAGTTTCCCTGTGTGTATTGAATCTGTCTAAGAAAATCTTATCATGGAGACCTAACAAGATTCAACAGTTTATGTTGAAATATATATTTGAAAAAAGGTTGGAGACTTGAGAGAAGAAACTTGTTCTCACAAATAACACTTTAATATTATTTTTCCTTTGCTAGATTGCTTAATTACAAATGAGGGGAGAGCTTCTCTATTTATAGTCCCTAATAGATCATTCTAGAAATACTTTTACTTGATTACAAAGAAACATAATTTTAGAAACACTTTTACTTGATTACAAAGAAAACATAATTCTAGAACTCTCACCCCCCTTTAAACATAATACAAGAATTCTCTAGAAACCAATAAATCAATTTTATATTCCAACACCCCCTTTTAAACTTGATTTGCCCCCTTTGAGCTAAACTTTTATGCATACCAAGTTTCTTCTTTAACTCCTTTAAAATCTCCAACTTCAAAGGCTTCGTTAAAATATCGGCAATTTGATCTTGCGTCTTGCAATGCTTGACAACTACTTCTCCTTTCCCAACCAAGTCTCGAATGAAATGATACTTGATTCTTATATGCTTGCTCCTCCCATGAAAAACTGGATTTTCGGTGAGTGCTATAGCAGAATTGCTATCACAAATATAAGTGGACTTTCTTTTGGAGTATGGTTAAGTTCTTCTAGCACCCATTTAATCCATAAAGCTTGACAACTATCTAAAGGTAGTGAAATATATTCTGCCTCGGTGGTTGAGAGAGCCACAACTTGTTGTTTCTTTGACATCCACGTGATTGCACTTGATCCAAAGTAGAAAACATTTCCCAAAGTACTTTTACTATCATCAACACTTCCGACCCAATCACCATCACAATATCCAAGCACCTTAGGATCATTTATCTTTTGATAATAAATTCCATCCCCAAGTGTTCCACGCACATATCTCAAAATTCTTTTTCCGACATCCCAATGTGTCTTCTTTGGTTGCTCCATGAACCTACTAATCAAGCTCACACCATATGTAATGTCCGATCGAGTAGCTGTCAAATACATCAAACTCCCAACAAGACTTCTAAACAATGTTGGATCATCATATTTAGAGTTGTTATCCTTACTTAGTTTCAAGCCAACTTCAACTGGAGTGCTAATTGGCTTTGCCTCTTCCATTCTAAACTTCTTCATCAAATCTTTTGCATACTTTTCTCGAGAGATAAATATACCATCATTATCTTGCTTTCCTTCAATACCAAGAAAGTAATGAAGTAGACCCAAGTCGGTCATCTCAAATTCTTGCATCATATTCTCTTAAATTCTTTAATATTATCAAGACTATTTCCGTAAAAATCAAATCATCCACATACAAACCAATGATGAGAATGCTACCTTTATTCTCCTTGATGTAGAGAGTATGCTCAAATGGACACCTCTTGAATCCCATCTTCACAAAATAGTCATCTACGTGACTATACCATGCATGAGGGGTTTGCTTAAGGCCATGCAATGCCTTCTTTGACCGACAGACTTTATGCTCTTCATCCTTTATCACATAGCCGGAAGGTTGATCAATGTACACCTCGTCTTGTAGTACTCTATTCAAGAAAGCAGATTTAACATCCATTGATAAATTTGCCACTTATTTTGAGCGGCCAGTGAAATTATCAAACGAATTGTTTCAAGACGTGCCATGGGAGCAAAAACTTCTTTGTAATCAACACCATACTTTTGCTTGTAGCCTTTCATAACTAATCGTGCCTTATGTTTTTCAACTTCACCTTGTGCATTCAACTTTGTCTTGTAAACCCATTTGACTCCAATGAGTTTCTTCCCTTCAGGTACTTCAACCAACTCGCATGTTTAGTTCCTTTCAATTACATCAATTTCTTGATCCATGGCTTGTCTCCATTTGTCTTCCTTGGTGGCTTCTTCAAAATCAACTGGATCCGCAGTTGCATATAAAGCAAAATCAACATATTCATCTTCTAAAATTCTTCTTGTTTCTTCACAAATCTCAGCAAGAGGTCTTGTCCTTCTAGGTGATGATTCTGAACTTGAATATAATGAGCTTGGAGGAGAATTAGATGGTGGAGTAGGTGGAGTCGATCCTTCTTCTTCAATTGGCTCAAATGCATCATTATCAAGCAAGATACTTGTACTATTTTTCTCATTTTTCCATTCCCATGCTTCTTCCTCATTGAAAATTACATCACGACTAATAATAGTCTTCTTTATGATGGGGTTATATAATTTATATGCCTTGAATCTTTCACTATAGCCAACGAAGATGCACTTTTCAGATTTATCATCAAGTTTTCCTCTCTTTTCATCCGCCACATGAGAGTAACAAATGCTTCCAAAAATTCGAAAGTGGGAGTCATGGCTTGTGACCGCTCCATGCTTCTTGTGGAGTCTTTCCTTGAACACTTTTAGTTGCCGCACGTTTGAGAACATAGCATGCACATGCTACAGCTTCGGCCCAAAATATTTTAGGCAATCCTTTTGTCTTCAACATACTTCGAACAAGTTCCATGATGATATGGTTCTTTCTTTCGGCCACCCCATTTTGTTGAGGGGTTGAGCGGACCGTTAGTTGATGATGAATGCCATGATCCTTTAAGAAATTTCCGAATTCTTCTGTCATATATTCTCCACCACGATCGGATCGGAGTGTCTTTATAGAAAAACCACTTTGCTTCTCCACAAGTGCTTTAAAATTCTTGAATACTTCAAATACTTGAGATTTTTCTTTGAGAAAGTAAATCCACATCTTGCGACTATAGTCATCAATAAAAGTGAGAAAATACCGATCACCTCTAAGAGAGTTTGTGCACATAGGTCCACATAAATTCAAATGCACTAGCTCCAAAGGATTCCTTGCTCGCCATGCCTTTTCTTTTGGAAATGGATCTCGATGGTGCTTGCCAAAAACACAACTTTTACATACTTGATCTTGTTTGCTAATATTTGGGATGCCCCTCACCATATGATCTTTGCAAATCTTGGATAGAGTGCTAAAGCTCAAGTGATTATAACGAAGATGCCAAAGCCATGACTTGTCATTAACAATATTTGCAAAACATGGAAATGCTTCATTTTTAATTTTCAATGGAAACATTTTTGTTGGTGTCATCTTCACTTTTGCAATAAGAACACCAGTTTTATCTTTGATCTCACATAAATCATTTTTGAAATTCACAATATGTCCTTTCTTTAAAAGTTTCCCAACACTCAAAAGATTGTATTTAAGATCGAGAACATAATAAACATTAGAAATATAATTTGTACCTTGCTTTGTCCGTACCGGAATATCACCACTGCCTTTGACAATGAGCCTTTTGTTATCACCTGTCTTGACTTCTCGTTGTACACTTTCATCAAAATTCACAAAGCAACTTTTATTTCCGGTCATGTGGTTACTACAACCACTATCAATATACCATATATCATCAAAAGAAGCTTCTTGAAATTTACAAGCAAGAAGCATACTTTCATCTTGTGTCTCCAAATTCTCATGTAGAAAATTAGAATTATCACTTTCATCATTAATTCTTTTAAAACAATCCTTTTTCATATGCCCATATTTATGACAATAATGACAATGAATATTATAAGAGTTACCTCTTCCTCTTCCACTGTATCCTCCACGACCTCTTCCTCTTCCTCCTTGAGATGGACTTGAATTTTCACTTTGAATTTGGCCTCTTCCTTGTCCTCTAGCACGGGCTGATCTTCCACCTCTTCCTTTATATCCACTACGGTTGGTGTCTCGAATTTGAAAAGCTTGCTCGGAAGGAGAGGAATCAAATTGTTTGATGCGAAGCTCATGAGATTGTGTTGAGCCCAACAATTCTTCAAGAGAGAAAGTATTCAAATCTTTTGATTCTTCAATAGCAACAATAACATGCTCAAATTTCCTTGTCATACTTCGAAGAATTTTTTCAATAATTCTTTTATCCGAAATTTCTTCACCATTGATTCGAAGTTGATTAGCAATAGAAATAGTTCTATTATAAAATTCCTCCACCGATTCACTTTCTTTCATTTTGAGTAAATCAAACTCACCTCTTAGAGCTTGAAGTCTTACCATCTTTACCTTTTCTTCACCTTTGTACGCCTTGTTGAGGATGTCCCATGCCTCCTTTGATGTTGATGCCGAAGAGATCCTTTCAAAAATTGCTTCATCCACCGCTTGATAGATAAAATAAAGAGACTTATTGTCCTTCTTTCGAATCTCTTTCAAAGTATTCAATTGTTGTGTTGAAAGTGTTGCTTGATTCTTCTGTTCTTCACATCCATTTTCAGCAATCTCCCAAAGATCTTGAGAGCCATATAAGACCTTCATTTGAATGCTCCATTGATTGTAATTCTTTCCCATCAAATAAGGAAGTTGAGGTTGCAACATATTGTTGGAAGTCATCCCTAAACCTGGCTCTGATACCACTTTGTTGAAATATATATTTAAAAAAAAGGTTGGAGACTTGAGAGAAGAAACTTGTTCTCACAAATAATGCTTTAATATTATTTTTCCTTTGCTAGATTGCTTGATTACAAATGAGGGGAGAGCTCCTCTATTTATAGTCCTTAATAAATCATTCTATAAATACTTTTACTTGATTACAAAGAAAACATAATTCTAGAAATATTTTTACTTGATTACAAAGAAAACATAATTATAGAACTCTCACCTCCCTTTAAGCATAATACAAAAATTCTCTAGAAACTAATAAATCAAGTTTATATTCTGACAGTGTATGAGGAAGAATCATAATGCAAGCCCAATACACCATCATATAGAAGCTAACAGACTTTATTAGGACCAACCTACCACATAGATGTCTATTGGACCAAAAGTTTAAAGGTTCAGTGATTTTTTTATACAGAGGTAAGCAGTTTGCAAATGTAATTATTTTAGTAATCAGAAGGAGACCCAAGTACTTCATGTCACCATCCATACTCTTAAAACAAGTCACATAATACAAACCAGAAGCAAGGATGTCAATAACACCAAAGAGCAGCATGTTTGATTTATTTGGGTTGAGTTTTAGCCTGGTCATTTTGAAAAAATATCTAAAGTTTCAACTATGAAACTCAAGGAGAAGAGCTCAGGTTTCATAAACAAAAGCACATCATCAGCAAACTTAATAGAGGAAATTTTTTAACTAACTACATTTGGGGTGGTATTTAACAAGCCTGTTATGGTATTTCAAAGTTTTCAAGTTAGTGAATACTTCCATAACCATCAAGAAGACGTAGGAAGATATAGGTTCACCCTATCGAATTCCCTGTTTACTTTAAAAAAAGCCCTCTGATCTTCCATTTATAATAACAGAAAAGGTTAGGGAAATATACAAGTGTACACCCAAGTAACATAAACCTTACGAAACCCTACCTTAGCCGTGATCCTAACTATAGCAGACCACTGAACACTGCCATAAGCTTTAGAGATATCAATTTTCAGAATAGCTGTTGGGGTGGAATTTGATCTACCATAACCTTTTAATAATTCTTGAGCAAGTAAAATATTATCCAATATACTTCGACCCGACAAAAAGGCTACTTGGTTCGATGAGAAAAGTTTCGGCATGACAAAAACAAGTCTAGATGCAATTTTTTTTGAAATGCATCTATATACAACAATGCAACATGAAATAGGTCTAAATGAGGAAACAGTTGTTGGAGAGATGTTCTTAGGAATTAGTGCAATGTTGGTAGCATCTACCTCACTAAGAAGTCTGCATTTATCAAAAAAATTATGAACTACTTTGCAGAAGCCGGGGCCTATTACATTCCGGTTGGAAATAAAGAAGGAGACATTTGGCCTATCAGGCCCACCAGCAGAATGTTGGTTCATGGAGAATAATTTTTTTTTCTCTGTATCTGACACTTTGTGTGTCAGAGCAGATGCTTCAGATTGGTTTATAGAAGGAAGATTGAGAGTAAAGATTAGATCCAAGTCAGGAGAGAAGCTAGAGGAGTTACCAAAAAGATTAGTAAAATGCTCCACAAAAGCTTTGTCGACACAATCAGGAGTTGATTGAAGATTACCATCATCATCATCGGATATACCATGTGCATTAACCTAGCTTGTTTGACTCTGATTGCAGCATGGGAAAAGGCAGTGTTTCTGTCACCTTCTTCGTACCACTTCTCATGTAGCTATTGTCTTTTCATGCTTGCTTCAATTTCTAGAGTTCTATTGAGTTCATGACATAAACTATTCTCCTCCTGAGCTGCTTCATCATCATTAGGATGATCCATCGTATTATCTTGGGCTTTTTTTAGTTGAATCTGAAGGTTAGTTGATAGAAGACATCCATATCCAAAAATTCTTAAAGCCCACTACCTTAAAGCTGCTTTAATATCCTTGAGTTTTATAAAACCTGTACATAGGATTACTATAATGAAAATTATTACAGGCTTGTAAAACAATATTATGAAAATGAGGGTGTTTAATTCCCACGTTGTAAAACTTAAAGCTTCTCTTTTCTTTAAGAGTAAGGGGTCCTGTGGTGAGGATTAAAGGAGAATGGTCAGATAAAATTAGATATAGAAGGAAAAAGAAAGGGAAGGCCAATGAGAAAGAGATGCAAGGTTACGAAAAGCATGATCCATGGTAGATAAAGTACGAACACCACTCCTGCATCGACTGTTCCATGAGTATCTTGCACCAGATCTGGAAATAGGAAAGTGTTCAGGGTCAGCGATGGCAATGTTTAAAGGAGCAATGTCCTTAGGAAGAAGAGGAAGACCACCTTATTTATCATCAAGGGCTAAGCAAACAGTTGAAATCTTCCATCACCAGCCATGGATGGGTGGATTGTCTGAGAGGAGGTAATGAGTTGAGGAAGTTGTTTCTAGAAACAACAGAATTGTCAGCATAAACAAAGTTTAGGTAAAAGGATAAAGGAGATTACTTAGTGAAAACATGGAAATGAATGTGTTGCATAGTGGATAGGATTTGGGAGAGAGTTACCATAGAGGGGTCATATAGAATTAATATTTTTCGATAGGGGGAAGCCGCAAGGTTGTTATGCATAGACCTGTTGAACATGCGATTATATGATTTTTGTTTGATGATAATATATATATATATATATATATATATTCATTTAAATGTATTTGTTAATGTACTATTTTATTTTTCATAGATTAAATAAATATTTGCTGAACAAAAATAAATAACACAGAATTTAAATTCAAACAGAAATTTTATTCAAACAAATATTTATTGTAATTTTTGAATAGTACAAATTTGAGCTCTCACTATATATATATATATATATACATAAATTAAATAATACAATTTCGATTACATCACAATTTCTAATTTACAAATGTCCTCACTACATATCGGTCATTCACTGAAAACCACCTCGGACCAACGTATATGCGATGATTGTGCTGGTTGGTTATGATGATATTGATATTCTGGATTTTCATAGTGGAGGGCTGCTTGTTGATCATTTGGGGTTAAAATCCCAATATACATATAGTAGCAGTGGTCTTTTCATTATGAAATATCCAATGCAAGGACTATTCACTGCTAATCCTACTGATTTTTCGACAGGATGGGATAGGAAAGAACATTCAGTTTGTCCTGTTCCTGGACAACTTGTATGGATGTTTGTCTGACATTGCATTTCTAAAGATTACGTACATTGGTTTTCGCAAATGTACATCAGTGGTGGCGGAGAAGGAAACTTCTATTAGCTTATCACCCTCCTTGAGTCGTATGAGATCAAGGGTTGTATTTTTGTGGAAGGCAATTACTAGTCAACAGAAATGGCCGTGTGGCATTCAAAGTGATGTGATATGTGATTTGTGAAAGGAAATCGTTACCTCAGGCCTCATCAACCAAAAATGACCAAAAAAGGGTTAATGCGGGAAGGCTAAGTAGGTCGCTCCCAATTAGGGTATTATCATCCTCTTTTAGATATATCTTTACATGCTATGATGTCGTGTATCTGATTATTGTGGTTTGTATGCTATGAGGGCCCTCTGTAAAGATCCATACGACCGGAGGATGATATATTCAATACCACTAGTTATAGAGGTGGGCCAGTCTAGTGTTGGTAGAGGATCCTTTGTGATAGTCCTTGGTACATTCCTCTAGAGATGTACTGCCGAAAGGTAGTCCCTGCATCCGGTCGTTTGTATGGACACCCAAACTCCACTACGTACCTTCCATTTTGATTGTATTACACATTTTGGGCTATATGTTGGAGTTTAATCAATGTAACAATTTCGGCCATGATTCATATTATTTGTGAAATAGACACTAGTATAATATAAGAGGAATTGATATGAAATGTTTTAGTTATCATAAGGTAAGAACATATCCGTGTTTATGTATGGGCGTGTCTTACGAGATACTTTTTTTTGTTAAAGGATAAGTTAGGTAATTCAATAAATTCAGTTGAGTGTGTTTCTCACGCTGGTTTACTAGACTGATCCAGACATTCTTCCCTTTCAATGCTCGGGTCAGACCGAGTATATATTACAGGTTCAGATTTGGTGATTTTGGAGTTTCAGCAGGAGAGTTGGATATCATCATTTGATATACACATTTCAGTTTTGATTATTCGCTGCTTAGTTGTTTATATTATCAGCAATTATGAGGATAGGTTATTATTATTGTCTAGGCTTATAATTATTGTTTGATTGTTGTACTTTGATTGATGTATGTATATACAGTTTCTATTTTGTAAAGATCATTGATATGATATTATATTTTTTCTACTACGATGTGAGATTCTGTATTGTTCTATTTGGTTCTATCTTCTCTCTTTCTTCTCTTCTCTTCTTCTCTCTTTTTTACTTTCTCTTGACTTTTTATCAGTCTGTGCTTTTTTGGGTCGGACATGTGTGACTTATTATCGATTCAAAGGGTACAGATTTGTGGGTCGCCACAGCACAATAGCGGATGACCCTATATACCGTGATGTCCCCCTCTAAGTAGGATTAATATTTTTATGTTGTATTAACATCTATGGATGCAGGGAAACGTGTTGGAGGGTTCCAACTGGATTCCTCAAATATTTTTTTTATTTTCCATATATAGTGATATATGATGTGTATAGATAATCCGTTATAGAATATTGTTGTGATTTGAATTTTTGGATGCTATAGTAGCACTAGCCTAAATTTTGGAATTTTAAATACCATAAATATTATTTTGAATTTCCGTGATGACTTGCCTTTCATTCCATAGAAAGACACGTCATCAATAAGAAAAGAAATAGGTAGAAATAGAAAAGATACAAAGAAAGAACAACAACATCAGAATCTCAAAGTGGAAACGGAACAAAATATAATATTTCACATATCCATTACATAATCTTATACATCAGAGTACACACAGTAATAAACTTCATTACATTAGACAGTTATAAAGACCTATTAGTGCAATACATCCAAAATACAACAACCAAAAGACACAACACAGCGGAATGATAAAGATAGATACGTTTGGACTCCAGCTCCAAGCTTCCAAAATATTTGTCAAGCCAAACCTGATCACTTAGCTACTCATAAAAATTTGAGTACCCAAGAGTTTAAGAAAAATAAAATAAACTCTAGGTCAGGCATGAGTCTGGCGTGAGTAAACGGGTTAAATTTGTTTAACTTTTAAAATCATTTGAAACAAAGGTATCACGTAAGACTTCCCACATATAAACATGGGTAAGTTTTTACCTTATGCTAACCAAATCATTCGATAGAAAATCCAGTGATATGTCTAGGGTTTTTTAATAAATATTCACATAGCTGAAATTGTTACATGATTAAATTCCAAGATACTAGCCACAAAGCGGGTTATACAATCAAAACCGTAAAGGCACGTAGGGATAATGAGTTTCCATCAATGGTAGGGCTACTGGGGTACCGCCCGTTACGGTATGTGGTCTAGATCACCGTACCGAGGATCCACCCTAAATCCCCTGCAACACATGGTCGGAACCATCCCTTACTGGACAGTCCCGAATAAGACAACCTCGCAGCTGTGGCCAACAGCTGCCCACTAAGCCGAAATAAAAAAGGACCTCTAGACAGGGGTAAATCTCGTCCTACTTGGGTGCTACCCACTTAACCTTGCTGCACCTCCCCTGTTTTGGCCGTTCTCGGTTGATGAGGCTTGAGGCTATGATTACCTTTAAAGAACACATCTTGGAATGCTCATCGTCCTCCATTGACGATGGTTTGATAGCATTCATCCATACAAGTTTGTTTCGGGTTCAAACCAAACCGAAGGCATTATCTCGATACACTTAGAGTTAACGATAATAACCCTTGCAATTTGCAACTCTATCTCGATCCTTACTTGACATTTCACAACCTAACGTTTATCTTGGATCGATGTGGTTTTCGGATAATCAAATTTGATATTCGATCCCGATCTCATCGAAAGTCAAATGTTCTTAAAGCCAAGTTATTTAAGGTTAAACAATTCAATTCAATTTAAAACGCTGAATCCACAAAACATTTATTTAAGATAAACAACATCTGTTTATCACTGATATAACGAATATCTCATCACATAATATCATAGATTATCATCCAATAGATATCAATCAATCCAGACATTCTACTTAACAATCATTCATAAGCAAGAATTATTATTCCATATTATAATTAATTTAATTAATTCAAATTAAATTAATTACTTAAGAATTAATCACTTAACCTTGCTTAATCAATCATTAATTAATTACTATCATTAAATTAATTAATCATTTATGTATTAACCTTATAATCAATTAATTAATCTTTAATTAATTATCCTTTAACTATTAATTAATAACCTTATTATTAATTAATAGATCTCAATTACTAGTTAATCAATCCTTAATTAACAGTTAATCAATCCCTAATTAATAGTTAATCAATCCTTAATTAATTAATTAATCTCAAATTATAAATTAATTAATCTTAATTACTTAATTAATTATCTCATAATTATCAATTGATTAATCTATAATTACTTAATTAATTAATCCTTATCATTGATTAATTTTATTTAATTATCTAATTAATTAACCTCTAATTATAAATTAATTAATCATTTTTTCTTAATTAATTAATTCTTAATTATAAATTAATTAATCCTTATTTACTCAACTAAACACTTATAAACTAATTAATCCTAAATTATTGATTAATTAAATTAATTAATTACACTTTATTTACTTCATTAATTACCAGACCTTAATTAAATTTAAGATAAATTATACTTTTATTAACTACCCAATCACATTATTATTTGCAAAATATTTATCCTTTTAATTAACACTTAATTATATTTGTAAAGTAAGTCTTAAAATAACTTTAAAAACTTATTTAACAAATTTAAGTTAAACAAAACATATAAATTCTTATTCGAATGTTAAAGAAAACATTTATATATGGAAAGAAATTTATTTAAGAAAAGTTTTAAGCTAAATTAATTAAATTTTTAAAACTTGCTTTTCAAAACTTTAAAACATGTTTCATACTTTAGCTTCAGGTTCTACCCGACCCTTGCTCGAGTCCTGACTCGACTTCTTCATCTTCGTCCATTTTCTTTTTAAAATTTTCGTTTAAGTTTTAAAAACTGACACAAGAATCTACTCACGTATATTACTTGAGAATGAACTCGAGCAAACGACCCACAGACCCGAGCTTCCCTTCGAGTCCACCCCTCTCTTCCAATATACTGACACACAGACCAAACTGTGCACATACACAGGTGGTCGCGACGACGTCGCTCACCGTCGATACCTTCAATCCATCAACGTTTGCCTCAACACTAGATTCTGACCTTCCAAACATGATCACAAACTCAATAGTGAAATTGAGGTAATTCGGGCAATCCTGGAACAATAACCTCGCCTGAAAACCCTTCGAATCTTCAATGCCGACCACCAAAGGTCGCGTAATCCCATCGACAGCCTCGCTAGACATCCACGACACTAATGCTCCCGGTCTGACGCCACTCGATTCACCAGAGATGACACGGTCATCCAATTTCCGACCATGACCTAATTTAGGGTATAAACGTAAATCGACCGATCATCGACACCATGGTGGATTATAAATCTACCCGTCATTTTTGTCGAGCTCTCCTACACTCCGACCCCCTCCCGTGAATTTCCCGACCACCAGAGATCTCTGGTCACCAGAATTTGCTCAGAAACACTTTCCTGGTCACCACCGAAATACTATCCCAAACCCAAACTAAAATTCATGATTTTTATTTTATGAACCATATTCTTCAGAGATGATTCAAGTTGCATACATGAATCAGCAAATTAAATTGTTTGATTTTTAAAATATCTAAAAAATCTTACTGTATTTACTCAATTCTAGAAGATTTTCAAACTTAAAATTCTTAAACATGTTTTTAAAGTCTAAATTATGTTTACACAAACTTACTTGTTTAAAATTCAAAGCCTAATAGTAATTGGATAAAAAGTTTTGAATTTTTGATTTGTTTTTAAACTCTGTAATTTGGAAACAGAGGAGAACAGGCATATCAAACATGCACAGATCAAACATATATATACAGAGATTCACATTTATATATACACATGCAAAGCACAATATAATCCAAGAATCACATGCATAGATTTAGTTTTACTTAAGCCTTTTTTACATAATATGTTTACTCACTTGTTAAAGTTTGAAACAGATGGTTAAAGAACCGGAAAGCCTTGATAAAAATGCTTGAAACTTTGAATTGATGGAAATCTTGTTGTTGTTGAGATGCTTTAAGCTTTGAAATTGAGGTGTTCTTGCTTGCTTAGTTGATTTGAGGTTGCTGATTGCTGAATTGAAATTCTCTGGCTAGAAATATTTGTGTTTTTACAGGCTTTTGTTTGGATTGAGAATTGATTTCAAGTATGTGGAAAATTGTTTTACAGGAGTTTTGAGTTTTGATCAGGTGATTTGTTTTACAGTTTAGATTTTTAGTTTTTTCTTTGTTTAGAAAAGAGATAGGGAAAAAGAAATCAAGAGGGAAGATGGGAGTTTATATAGAGTAATTTATGATTTATTTAAAATTAAAGAAAATAAAATGGTGACGCATGTTAATTTACTTAACATTTGTCAATTACACCATTTAATTACACTACACATGTCACTAACATGATTTATAAATAAACACTTGTAATTGTGCAAATTTAATTAATTTAAGTGTTAAATAAAAGCTTTTGTATTTATTTACTAATTAACAAATACTTTTCTAAATATATATATAATGAAAAAAATTCTTTTAAAGAAAATAAAATAAAAACAAATTGTATCCAAAATAAAATCATAAATATATTTTTAAACCCAAAACATATTTAAGATATACTTCTTTTAAATCAAATTTAAATTCAAATTCAACTTTAAATTCAATTTAAAAATCCAATTTAAAATCAACCCAAACAAATGTATATTTTACAAACCCAAATTCAATTTGTTAATAATAATTCCATTAAAAATTATTTATTTATATTTTGAAACAACGCATTTATTATTATTGTTTGAAAATAACAATTTTACCAAATTTTATATAATTAATAAAGAAGATTACCACATTTAATTTTGCTTGAAATTTCCAAGATATTACATTCCTCCCCCTTAAAAGAATTTCGTCCCCGAAATTTAAAACAAAAGATAATCCAATTTTTTTAATTTATTTCAACAATTCAAGCATACATATCAGTCATACATTAACAACCAAACAAACAATTCGTCCAAACAAACAATTCATTCACCAAACATCACTAGCTACTCGGACACAGATCCAGATAAGCTTTCCTAAAACTATTCAGAGTCTCCCCATTATAGTCTCTGGGATCCTCGCTCCACTGCACCTTGGCTAGCTTCATCATCTTGCTCCTGCGTTGCCTCTCATCTTGATCAACGATCTGGAAAGGATGCCTTACAACAGATAAGTCCAGCTCGATCTGTAAGTCTTATTGCACTACTGGCTCCACAACAAGAGATGAATCATGCACGTATTTCCTCAAATGAGATACATGAAAAACATTATGAATTCTAGCCATCCGTACTGGCAATTCAATCCTGTAATCCACAACACCAATCCTATCATGAAGTCGGAACGGACTAATATACACTGGGGCAAGTTTTCCCTTCATCCCAAATCTTATCGCTCCTTTAATTGGGGAAACTTTAACAAAGACTAAATCTCCATTTTCAAATTCCAATTGTCTTCATCTCTTTTCCACATATTTCTTCTGGCGATCCTGCGCTGCTCTCATTCTCTTCTGGATAAGCACTACCTTCCCAGATGCCTCACGGATCAAATTTGGACCCATAACAAGACGATCTCTCGACTCTACCCAACATGATGGGGATCTACAAGGTCTTCCATATAAAGCTTCATAGGGTGCCACCTTGATACTTTCCCGGTAACTGTTATTATACGAGAATTCTAGTAAATGTAGATGGTCTTCCCAAGATCCACCAAAATCCAATATACAAGCCCTCAACATATCTTCTAGAATTCGATTCAACCTTTCCGTCTGTCCGTCGGTCTAGGGATGATATGCTGTACTCAAACTCAAACTCCTACCTATAGCTGATTGCAAAGCCTCCTAGAACTTGCTGGCGAAGATAGGATCACGATCACTTACTATTCCGACTGGAACACCATGCAATATGACAATCTCTCTCAAGAAAATATCAGCCAAAGACGCTGCAGTACGGGTTACCTTAACTGGAATAAATTGGGTGCTCTTGGTTAGATGGTCCACAATTACCCTTATTCCTTCGTTTCCCTTCTTGGTCCTTGGTAAAACATCGATGAAATCTATCGGAATCATTTCCTACTTCCACTTAAGGACTTCCAAAGGCTGCAACAATCCAGCTAACTTTTGTTGATCACCTTTCACCTACTGGCAGATCGCACATCCATTAACGAAATCAGCAATATCCTTCTTCACGCCTGGCTACCAGAAGAGTCTCTTCATATCCTTATACATCTTTGAAATCCCTGGGTGGATACTCAATCTAGAGCGACGACTCTCTGATAATAGGGACATAAATCCTTTCGTTGATCTTTAATGTTCCTTGGTCATCAATCTCAAAACTGGAATACTGACCATTCTTGACACTTCTGATGATTCCTCTCAATCTCCTATCTGCTCCTTGCTTACTCGAAATCCTTTCCTGAAGAGACGGAACAACTTCCAATAGAAACAGAACTACATTCCAACTCAGAGCATCCGCCACAACGTTTGCCTTCCCTGGAGTATACAGGATATCCAAATCATATGATGCCAAAAATTCAACCCATCGATGTTGCCTCAGATTAAGATCCTTCTGAGAGAAAAGGTACTTCAATGGTTTATGATCCGTGAATAGCTCGAACTTCTCTCCTAAAAGATAGTGCCTCCAGATCTTCAAAGCAAAGACGATGGGCTATAACTCCAGATCGGGCGTAGCGTAGTTCCTTTCATGTGGCTTCAATTGTCGACTCGCATACGCAATTACTCTTCCATTTTGCATCAAAACTGAACCTAGCCTAATTGTATAGGCATCCGTATAGACCATAAACTTACTCTTCCCTTCCGGAATAGCCAACACAAGAGCGCTTGCCAGCTTCGCCTTCAGATTTTGGAAAGCTTCCTCACATTCAGGGGTCCACTTGAACTTAGCGCCCTTCCTAATCAACTTAGTTAGGTGTGAAGAGATCTTGGAATAATCCTTTATGAGCTTCCTATAGTACCCTTCCAATCCCAGAAAACCGTGGACTTCAGTCGGAGTCTGCGGTTGCTTCCACTCTAGAATAATAGCTACCTAAGCTGGATCTACTGAAATACCCTTGCCAGAAACAATATGCCCCAAAAATCTGACCTCCGACTTCCAAAAATAGCATTTAGAGAACTTAGCCTTCAGAACATGCCTCCTTATAGTCTCCAACACTATTCCCAAATCCTACTTGTGCTCCTCTTCAGACTTAAAGTAGACAAGAATATCATTGATGAACACAAGAACAAACTTATTCAACACATCAGAAAAATTCGGTTCATCAGGTCAACAAAGTACGCTGGAGCATTGGTTAACCCAAAAGGAATAACCAACCACTCATAGAAAAAATTAGGTCCCCTAAACGCAATCAAGGGTATACTGTCCTCAGCTACCCTTGACTGATGGAAACCCAAAGCTAAATCTAACTGGGAGAAAACAGAAGCTCCATGCAGTTGATCAAAGAGATTATCTATACGAGGCAAAGAATACTTATTTCGGATGGGCACTTTGTTCAACTCTCGATAATCAACACAAAACCTTAGAGACCCATCCGACTTGGTGACAAACACTACCGTAGAACCCTAACAAGATAAACTGGGTCTAATCAATCCCTTCTCCAACAGATCCTGAGTCTGCTTCGCTAGCTCCTCCCTCTCTCTAGGAGCCATCCTTCTGCTAGGTTGAATCACTGGTATCGCTCCAGGAACCAAATCAATGCGAAAATCTATCTCCCGGTGCAGAGGTAAATACTTGACTTCCTCGAATACATCTGGAAAATCTTTGACCACATCGATATCTCCTTCCTCCTCTAGAAAAGTCTCAACTCCATGTAAAAGACTACTCAAGTGAATTCCAGAACTACCACACGTTACTTTCGCAATCCTATCCAGATCAGTTTCCAACGAAACTGTTCTTTCTTCACACATCAAGACAGCCCTATAATTATGAAGCCAATCCATCCCCGATATAAGGTCAAACCCCTTAAAATCCAATACATAAGGGTGGCACGAAAAACTATGGGACAGATAGGAAATTATTAGATCCTTACAGATCATATCTAACTTGGTTACTCCCCCTATAGGATTAGATACAAGAATAGGACGGTCTACAGTACTAGGGGTAGATGAAACTTCTCTGCTGATTCCAAAGAGAGGCACCCAAATCAAACAATACTTTAATATACTTGCCATCTAAAAGTAATGTACCTTCCAATACTCCTTTGCATTTAGAAGAAGTTGATCGTGCACCCTCCAAAGCAAACACCTTGTTCGGCGAAGCTTTTTGAAGTAGCGTGCAAGCTCTCACCATATGGCCCGGCTGGTGACAGTTGAAGCATAACGATTTCGGAACCATTGCTGATACTGGTCCATTCCGACGCTGCTGCTGAGTTCTTCCCTGAGGATACTGATTAGCCAAATGCCCTACTTGCTGATAATTATAACATTTCTGAGATCCGTTGTTGTTTTTAGGTTTCTTTTTATTCTGCTTCTTCCAATTAGGATTGAACTTTCTCTTATTTGGGTTTGAATAATTCCCTCCTGATGCTGCTACATATTCCATTAGTTACTTGTTCATCAACTCCTTATATCTAAGTGCCATATCAATCAACTCTATAAAAGATCCCTTCAAATGCGCTGTCATCTTTTTATGAAACTCTGGTCTCATTCCTTTCACAAACATCTCATTCTTTTTTAGGGAAGTATCTATGAGTCCTGGACCATAGCGAGATAGTTCATTAAATTTCGTCTCATATTCTGCTATAGTCATGCTTCCTTGCTTTACATCAGGAAAATCTCTATATAAACGGCTCTTTCCAACTGTTGGCATGAACTATTCCTCCAACAATTCCTTAAATCTTCTTCGAGAAATGTTGTTCTTTGATATTTTTTCTGTAACTGCATCCCACCAAGCTGCAGCACCTTCTTGCATTTGCCATGATGCCATCAATCTTTTCTGCTCATCAGACAAATCCAAACTCTTAAAGATACGCTCGCATGAGTGTAACCAAGCCTGAACCTCAATTATAGTCTCCTATCCTTTAAAAGGTTTCCTTCCAAGGTTGGTGAAATCTTTCCACAAAGCAGCAAAACTAACTCGAGTCGGTGCTGGAATCACGACCTCGCAAGCAGTCTGACCTCTTTCATTATTGGTCGAATGTGCTCCCTACAACTCTGCCTCTCTTGCCTCTTGAACCCATGTTGGCAACCTAGAAAAGTAATCCAACCAATTTAGATAGGTATATATTTATATAAAAATTACAAATACGCACTCTCAGGATAAATACTACACCAAAGCCTAGGTATTATCTCAACCTATGCTCTGATACGAACTGTGACGACCCCCCTTTCATTCCACAGAAAGACGCATCATCATTGAGAAAAGAAATATGTACAAATAGAAAAGATAGAAAGAAAGAACAATAACATCAGAATCTCACTGCGGAAACAAAACAAAATATAATATTTCACATATCCATTACATAGTCTTATACATCAGAGTACACACAGTAATACAACTTCATTACATTAGACCGCCACAAAGACCTGTCTGTCCATTGCATCCAAAATACAATAGCCAAAAGACAGAACATAGTGGAATGATAATGATAGATACGTATGGACTCCAACTCCAAGCTTCCAAAATTTTTGTCAAGCCAAACCTAATCACTTGGCTACTTATAAAAACTTTAGTAACCAAGAGTTTAAAAAAACAGAATAAACTCCGAGTTATACATGAGTCTTGTGTGAGTAAACGGGTTAAAGTTGTTTAACTTTTAAAATTATTTGAAACAAAGTTATCATGTAAGACTTCCCACACATAAACATGGGTAAGTTTTTACCTTACTAACTAAATCATTTGATAGGAAATCCAGTGATATTATAATAGTGTCTAGTGTTTTCAAATAAATATTCACATAGCTGAAATCGTTACATGATTAAATTCCAGCATACTAGCCACAAAGTGGGGTATACAATCAAAACCGTAAAGGCATATAGGGATAATGAGTTTCCACCAATGGAAGGGCTACAGGGGTAACGCCCGTCACAGTACGTGGTCTAGATCACCGTACCAAGGATCCACCCTAAATCCCAACAACACAAGGCCGAAACCGTCCCTTACTGGACAGTCCCGAAGAAGGCAACCCCGCAGTCGTGGCCAACAACTACCCACTAAGGAAAATAAAAAGGGACCTCTAGACAGGGGTAAATCTCGACCTACTTGGATGCTACCTACTTAACCTTGCCGCACCTCCCCAGTTTTAGCCATTCCCGACTGATGAGGCTTGAGGCTATGATTACCTTTAAAGAACACATCTTGGAATGCTCATCGTCCTCCATTGTCATTGGTCTGATAGCATTCATCCATACAAGTTCGTTCCGGGTTCGAACGAAATCGAAGGCATTATCTCGTTACACTCATTTCGGAATCACCCTCATAGTTAACGACAATAATCCTTGCACTTTGAAACTCCATCTCGATCTTCACTTAAGATTTAATGTCCTAACATTTAACTTGGATAGATGTGGTTTTCGGATAATCAAAATTGATATCTAATCCCGGTCTCATCGAAATCCAAACGTACCTTAAAGGCCAAGTTGTTTAAGGTTAAACAATTCAATTTAATTTAAAACATTGAATCCACACAGCATTTATTTCAGATAAACAACATCCATTTATCACTGATATAACCAATATCTCATCACAGAATATCACAGATTATCATCCAATAGATATCAATCAATCCAGACATTCTACTCAACAATCATCCATAAGAAAGAATTATTATTCCATATTGTAATTAATTTAATTAATTCAAATTAAATTAATTACTTAAGAATTAATCACTTAACCTTGCTTAATCAATCGTTAATTAATTACTATCATTAAATTAATTAATCACTTCTTAATTAACCTTATAATGAATTAATTAATCTCTAATTAAATAATTATCCTTTAACTATTAATTAAGACCGTAATTATTAATTAATAGATTTTAATTACTAGTTAATCAATCCTTTAATTAACCTTAATTACTTAATTAATTATCTCTTAATTATCAATTAATTAATCTCTAATTACTTAATTAATTAATCTATAATCATTGATTAATTTATCTTTAATTATCTAATTAATTGACCTCTAATTATAAATTAATTAATCTTATTTTCTTTATTAATTAATTCTTAATTATCGATTAATTAATCCTTATTTACTTAACTAAACCCTTATACATTAATTAATCCTAAATTATTAATTAATTAAATTAGTTAATTACACTTTAATTACTTCATAATTACCAAACCTTAATAAAATATAAGATAAATTATTACCTTTATTAATTACCCAATCACATTATTATTTGCAAAACATTTATCCTTTTAATTAACACTTAATTATATTTGTAAATTAAGTCTTCAAATAACATTGAAAATTTATTTAACCAATTTAAGTTAAATGAAACATATAACTTCTTATTCAAATGTTAACGAAAAAATTTATATATGGAAAGAAATTTATTTAAGAAAAGTTTTAAACTAAATTAATTAAATTTTTAAAACTTGCTTTTCAAAACTTTAAAACATGTTTTAAACTTTAGCTTCGGGTTCTACCCGACCCTTGCTCGAGTCCTGACTCGAGTTTGTCATCTTTTTACATTTTATTTTTAAAATTTTAGTTTAAGTTTTAAAAACTGACACAAGAATCTACTCACATACAATTACCCGAGAATGAACTCGAGCAAACAATCCATAGACCCGAGCTTCCCTTCCAGTCCACCCCTCTCTTCAAACATCCTGACACACAGACCAAACTGTGCACATGCACAGGTGGTCGCGGCGACAGCGCTCACTGCCGACACCTTCAATCCATCAACGTTCACCTCTACACCAGATTCCAACCTTCCAAACATGATCAAAAACTCAATATCTAAATCAAGGTAATTCCAGCAATGCTGGAACAACAACCTCGCCTGAAAACCTTTCGAATCTCCGACGCCGACCACCAGAGGTTGCATACTCCCATCCTCAGCCTCGCCAGACATCCACGACACCAATGCTCCCGGTCCGACGCCACCCGATTCACTAGAGATGACGCAGTCATCCAATTTTCGACCACGACCCAATTAAGGGTTTAAACATAAATCGACCGATCATCGACAACATGGTGGATTATAAATCCACCTGGCATTTTTGCCGAGATCTCCTACACTCCGACCCCCTCCTGTGAAGTTCCCGACCACTAGAGATTCTCTAGTCATTAGAATTTTGTCAAAAACACTTTCCTGGTCATCATCGAAATACTATCCCAATCCCAAACTCAAATTCATGATTTTTATTTTAGAAATCATATTCTTCAGAGATGATTCAAGTTGCATACTTGAATCAGCAAATTAAATTGTCTGATTTTTAACATTTCTAAAAAATCTTACTGTATTTACTCAATTCCACAAGATTTTCAAACTTAAAATTCTTGAACATATTTTTAAAGCCTAAATTATGTTTACACAAACTTATCTTGTTTGAAATCCAAAGCCTAATAGTAATTAGATAAAGAGTTTTGAATTTTTGATTTGTTTTTAAACTCTGTAATTTGGAAACAAAGGAGAACAGGTATATCAAATATGCACAGATCAAACATACATATATACAGAGATTCACATTTATATATACACATGCAAAGCACAATATAATCCAAGAATCACATGCACAGATTTAGTTTTACTTAAGCCTTTTTTTAATAATATGTTTACTCACCTGTTAGAGTTTGAAGCAGATGCTTAAAAAACCGAAAAGCTTTGATAAAAATGCTTGAAACTTTGAATTGCTGGAAATCTTGTTGTTGTTGAGATGCTTTAAGCTTTGAAACTGAGGTGCTCTTGCTTTTTAGTTGATTTGAGGTTGCTGATTGCCGAATTGAAATTCTCTGGCTAGAAATATTTGTGTTTACAGGCTTTTGTTTGGTTTGAGAATTGATTTCTGGTATGTGGAAAATTGTTTTACAGGAGTTCTGAGTTTTGATCAGGTGATTTGTTTTACAGTTTAGATTTTTAGTTTTTTCTTCGTTTAGAAAAGAGATAGGGAAAAAGAAATAAAGAGGGAAGATGGGATTTTATATAGAGTAATTTATGATGTATTTAAAATTAAAGAAAATGAAAGTAAAATGGTGTCACATGTTAATTTACTTAACATTTGTCAATTACAGCATTTAATTACACTACAATTGTCACTAACATGATTTATAAATAAACACTTATAATTATGCAAATTTAATTAATTTTTTAAATGTTAAATAAAAGATTTTGTATTTATTTACTAATTAATAAATACTTTTCTAAACATATATATAATAAAAAATTCTTTTAAAGGAAATAAAATAAAAACATATCATATCCAAAATAAAATCATACATATATTTTCAAAATATATTTAAGATATACTTCTTTTAAATTTCAAATTTAAATTCAGATTCAACTTTAAATTCAATTTGAAAATTCAACTTAAAATCAACCAAAACAAATATATATATTTTAAACAAATCCAAATTCAATTTGTAAATAATAATTCCATTAAAAATTTATTTATTTATATTTTGAAACAACACATTTATTATTATTGTTTGAAAATAACAATTTTACAGAATTTTAAATAATTAATAAAGGAGATTGTCACATTTAATTTTGCTTGAAATTTCTGGGATATCACAATTTCTAAGGAATTAAAAGAGATTTTGTATATAAAAATATTCGTACCGATGTTTGGATCGATTTTTAAAGAAATTGATTTGGATAAATATATAATCGATTTCAGATTGTATTTAACCATTTGGAAAAAATATTTTGTTATAGAAATTTTAAAATAATTTATATAGAAGATTTTTAAACAAAGGATTTTTAAATGATATTTCTGGAAATATGAAATGGAGTTGAAATCGATATTTAAAATAGATTTATGGAATAAATGAAATTTATAAGGAAATGGATTTATAGAATGGAATTTTATAAATAAGATTATTATTTTTAAACAGATAAAACCAAGGGAGTTTGTAAATTTATAAACAATGTTTATAAATAAGGGGAAATGATATCAGTGATAAATTGGAAATATAAATTTCACAGTGTGAATTTATATCAAGATGTGAAAATAGTTTTTGGGAAAATAATAGGACCTATTTTTGGAAAGTGAAATAGTTAGGGTATTGGAAAGGAAATCGATGTGTTGTAAATCAAGTAGGATTTATAAATTGAAATTGGTTATTGAGATTTTAAAAATACATTTTTATTTTGAAGTTAAGTTTGTTTTTAAAAGGGAAATTTTATTTATTAAACTATGAAATTTTAAACTAGTTAGTTTTGGAATATTTCAAAAAGGGGATTATTTAAATATAAACTTTTATTGAAATGAATTCTAATTTTATAACAAGCTTTATAAATCGATTATTTTAATTAAAGATGGATTGGAAATGAGTTATTAATGTTTTATTAAAAAGTGTTTGACATTTTAAAAAATTATTTGAACAAGTTTTAAAAATAAATTATTATTCTTTAAATACTTATTATATATAGAGTTTTATAATGACTTAAATCTTCTCGAGGTTTGGAAATGGAGTTTATTTGGTATATGGGATCTATATGAGAAATTCTCAACATGGAATTTAGGAAAATGTAAAAATTTCCGAAGTATTTAAATAAAAGCGAACTTCGAAAAAAATTGAATTAGTATTCATAAAAGAATTTGTAATGGATATTTGGAATTATAGACAAGTGTTTTGACTTTTGAAATATTAAAGGAAATTGGTTAAGGAACCTCAGAACTTAAAAATTTGTAATCAACGAGTTAAGGAAATTACACTATAAATTTTGAAGGATTTTAAGAAAAGAGAAATAAATGGAACATTCCTTTGTGCTGAGAAGTAAGGGGTTTAGAAAATATATTTTTAAATATTTTCTAAGTGTTGAAATAATAGATGGTTTGAAATATCTTTATATGGATATAAGTATTTGAGTTGTCTCAAATTTTGATATTTTAAAATGGTTTTGAGATATAAAGATATTTTGGAAAATTATAATATGAGATTAGCGACTGCTTATGATGTTATATTGATAGTTAAATAAACAATGGCCAATTTAGTTGATAGTTTCGAAGACATGGGGATCCGATAATTATCCAAAGCCACTTCGATCTAATTTGAGTGTTACGAATGGATGTCGTAAAGATAGTGCGGATGGTGATTCGGTTTGTCCAGACCCAGAACAACATGTGTGGATGAATACTATTAGAACATCGTCAATTGAGGACGATGAGCATTCTAAGTGGAATTGTTCTTGAAGGGTAAACATTAGCTTCAAGCCTTATCAACTGTGTAACGACCCAGGATTTTTATTAATTAAAATTTGAATATTTAATTAATTTTAAATATTAATAAGTGAAATTTATAAGTCGAATAAATTTTATTTCGAATAATTGAATTTAATTGAATAATTAAATCGATAATTTAATAGTTTGAAATACAGAAATAATTGAAAATTGGGTTAAATATGATTGAAAATGATTTGTAAAATTTTATTATATCATATTGAAGTTAGAACGATATTTTAGAACTTTTAAAATCGAATTAAGAGTTTATTTGTGAAAATTGAATATTTTAATATTTAATCGACTAGTGAAAATAGCCAATTTTTGAACAGTCTCAGAATTGGACGAAACTAGTTCCATTGGATCCGTAATAGTTTGTTATTATCGGATTTCAATTTTCGTAGCAATCAGAGTTATCGTTTCATCGTGGCAGCTCGAAACGCATCGAAATTGTTTTTAATATTAATTTGGCAAGTTAAAATAGTCATTTTTTCAAACAGTGTCGAATTTCGACGAAACCAGTTTCATCGGATCCGTAATGTGATATTATTGTAAGGTTTCAAATTTCGTGTCAATCGGATTTACCACTTGTCCGGTGCAAGCTAAAACGCCTAGAAAATCGTTTAAATCGGTTTAATTCAAATTGAACGTTTATTGCCATAACTCGCACAGATGACCGAATTAGCTTCCGAAACTTGTTCCATTGTGTCCGGAACGCGGGGTAAACCCTAGAAACGCCGGTCACCGTGCGTAAATCGGAGTTTGGAAATTCCGGAATGAATAGTGTCGTTCAAACTTCTATAAATAGCCCCCTCTCTTCACACAAATAAAAAAAAAATGAAAAAAAAAACCCTAAACCTAACAGCAGCCGCCACCATAGAAACCGAAGGCCGAAATCTTCCTACCTTTCTCCTCTAATTTCTTTCAATCCACTCAATATCATCGAAAACTTTCAACTAGCAAATCGAAGAACATTGGAAGGGCTTTAAATCCATACGGTGATGATGATCATCGGAGCGACGTGGAGGGAGAAATCATGGCCGAAGGGGAGTACGGTTAGCCTCGTTTTTCATGCAAGGGGCTTGACCGAGTTGCATAGGGTTTGGGCGATGGTTGCTCGTGCTATGCTCTTCAAAATGGAGGTGCTTGATCGAATTATCGTCGAGTGTGGTGATTGCAAAAAGGAACCCTAATTTGGAGCTAATGGGTTGTTGCGTGTTTTGTTTACTGGGAGCAAACGTGAGTTGCGCGTGGGAGAAGAAGAAAAGGTGCAGTCATGATGTTGCTGGGTGAGATCCTACGGCCAGAAATGAGTTAGGGTTTTAATTATAAAGTTTATGTTGTAAATTAGTTTATATAAATTTGTAAAACTTGTAAAATCCATATCTTTTTCATACGAGGTCGAAAACGCGCGAAACCAGTTGCGTTGGAATCATATGGACAAGCACTACGCTATGGAATTGGATTGGAGTCGTTTGGAGTTAGTGAGAATTTTAGGTAAAATTAAACGTCCGTTTAATTTTATTCGAAATAAATCGCTAAAATGAAATTGAAATCAAGGTGAGAACTTCTCACTCAATCGAATCGGTTTCGATTTTTATTTTAAACAGTTATATTTAAAATATTTGAATGCATGTTTGAATGATGATTGATAACTATTGATTGTTAAAATAGACATTCTGCGCCGTTAGTAAGAGGATGTTATTTATTAAAAACATATACCGTGAATATTTCATAAACAATGAAATTGGTATTATATATAATAGCAATATATATATATATATATATTGGCATATGTATATATTGCAGTTGTTGATTTTCCCGCATTGTATAGCGGATGAGACCCTATTGCGTCGTCTATTAAGCGGATAATATTTTAAATCCCATATATCGCGATAATTTCGTACTGGAACGGAATTGGTATTGTGCTAACATCTTTGGATGCAGGAAAACAGGTTGGAGGGATCCAACTGGATTCCTCAACAGTATTTATTTGATTATGGATATTTTGATATTCGTTGATTATCATATCGATATATGATATCGTTGTTGTCGTGATTGACTATTTGGTATGTAGCATCATTGGACCAAATTTTGGAATTTTAAAAGGATTTTAAAGAGATTTTTGAAAGTATACGTTATAAAATATTTTTGGAATTTATCCATTTTAAATAAATAAACGTTAAAATTTAAATGTTATAAAAATTATGGTTTCTGGGAAATATAGTTAAAAGTTGATTTTTGAAAATATGGGGTTAATGTTTTATAAAATAGTTAAATTGGGATTTTTGAATTTATTGTGAAAAGTAAAATATAGGATTTATGAAATTTGATTATTTTATAAATCAAAATGATGAAATTATAAAGGAGTTTAAAGACGTTTTAAAAGAATAGTATAAATTGATTTATATAAGGGATTTATAAATTGATATTTATAAATTAAAATATTGGAATTATAAAACGAGTTTTTATAAGTGTTAGAATGAATTGTGAATGAATTTCATGAATGAATGAAATTTATAGAATTATCAACGGTGAAGTTATAAATGGAATTTTATAAGCAGTAGGTTTATAAAATTTGTAAAGTTATTAAAAGAATGGTTTTGGATAAATAATTGAATCTTATAAGTTATAAGATTTATAATTATGAAGTTTAAAGGAACGATTTTGTAAATAAATAAATTATAAGTACTTAACTTATAATGTGAACTTTCGGTATATAATTGAGTTATAAATCGAATAGGTTAATAAAGGAGATTTATAGAAAGGAGTTGATAGAAAATAAATAGAAATGAAATTTATAAACATTGTTTTATAAATTCGCAACGACTTATTTTGATAAGTTAATTTTTATAACTTATTTATAGAGTTATATTCACGTTTTAGACAGTGAATAATCCTTTAAAATGAAATGTATAGAAAGGATGAAATTGATTAACGAAGTATATTCACGTTTTTGAATAGTGAATAATATGTTAAAGAAAATGTTTTGAATGTGATGTTTTAAATAGAATTAAAACGATTTAACGATGTTTTCAAAATATGTTGAGATTCGAAACCATAGATTTCAACATTCATTGTTGAAATAGACGTTTTCGAGAAATAGAAGGAAATGATGGACTATAACACTGTTGTTATAGTAAATGATTTCCGAAAGGAAATGTTTTATATAGTATTGGGATTTATATATCTATTTTAATTTCGAATCCCTATACTAGTGATTTTGGGACGTCGTAACGATGTTTTACGCAACATTCGTTTTAGCTCAAATAAATATGTCTAAGAGAATGATTTCCTTAAAGAATGAAATATATACTTAATTTCGATTTAAGTATATTGAATATTTTCCAAGTGTAGAAAATAAAAAGATTGTGAATTACTTATTTAATAAGTATGGAAATGTTTTTCCAATGAGAAATGAAACGTTTAGAGAATTTATCTTTTTGAAGATAAATTGAAAATGAATAATTGAAATCGTATATTCATAGATATTTTGGAATATAAATTCACTATGGAATTTATAAAAGAAAGTGGAGTTTGTTTAAAAAATAAATATTGATTTATTTTTGAGGTATTGAAATTATATATCTTGTAAAGATATTTTTGGGAAATAAATAATTTGGAAAATTATTTGGAATCTGGTGATGTTGTGCATATCCATTGATAGTTCAATAACCGACTATCAATATTTACCTTTATTTGTTGTGATTTGCTTGGATTTGAATACCATACTTATTTTTAAATTATTGCGCTCGTTATTCGGATTACCCATTTCGAATAGTGATACGACGTAATGATTGCATTGATGACCGGTGTTGAAGACCGGATATTTTTGAAAGCGAAAGGACAACTCGTCGATTGTCTTTGCACGAAGTAGCTACGGTATAGACACTCCCTATGTGATGGGAAGTCCGGACGTGATTAGAGATTATCCGGATTGCAAGGACTTCTTTGTAAGTGCCTTCGGTTCTGTTCGACCCCGGAACAGACTTGTATGGATAGTGTGTCTGACATTACAAATTGAGATATAAAGCAGATTTCTTTCAAATATATTTCTGTTGGTGGCGGAGAATTTATTCTCTTAGCTTAACACCCTTCTCTGAGACGTACGAGCTCAGAGGTTATGTAGTTGAAGGTTATAAGCGATATATTCCCAATTTGGTAATGTGACATGCTGAGTGTTGCTGTGAAATGATCATTGTGTTGATCATTTGTGATAGGATCATTTGTTTGATCGTTTATCTTTGTGATCATTTCTATGATCATTTGTTGACCCAAAGCATGACTTTATATAAAGCGTGGCTTTGTGGACGTGACTTCGTCGAGCCTCACACCCCGGAATGGTCAAAACAGGAAAGATGCAGCAAGGTTATGAGGGGTAGCTCCCTTTAGGGTATGTGCATTTCCTTCTGGAAAAGGATGGTATCATGGTATAGAGCCCAGATACCTACTCATGTTGAAACACTTTATTATTATGGTGTGATGTTGATGACGAGCGCTCGGTTAAAGGTCCCAAAGGACCGGGGGATGGCATACTCGTGTCAGTTGTTACCCAGTTAGGAGTAACCCGGCCTTGTGTTGGCAGAGATCCGGTTTGGTTCTCGGGGACGTCCTTCCAGAGGCGTTCTCATGTTGCAATGGGAAGTTCCTTGGCCTGACCATTTGTTGGAAATCCAAAGAAACAATACGAGACTTGTACGGTTTTAGTTGTAGAACCTACCATCTAATATGGTAGCTATAGTAAGCATAATATAATGGTACCTATGCTGGCTAAGATTTATATTCTACTTTCGAAATATTTCCTACACTATGCACTAGTAATAATATCAAATGTTCTTTTTAATAAGTATCAAGCATCTTTGACTATCATAAGGAGAAATCTCCTCCGATTCTGCGTTTGCATGTGTGTGTGTGTGCAGGGGGCCTTATGGTAGTCTCATTTTTAAAAGCATTGCGAATTGACTTTAAAAATATTCCTCTATTTTGATTTTAAAGATAAATAAACTGTTTTGAGTTCTCACACCAGTCACATGACTGACTCGGAGTTTATTGTTTTCCTTCCTAAACTCTGGGTGCCCACCAATTTCCACACGGGCAGTCAAGAGTTAGGTTTATCAGGATATTCTGGAGTTGCTGGAGGCAAGCTGGATGGCATGGCGTATTACTAGTATATAGTATTTCTTTTTCCGCTGCATTGTTTGATGTTGTTTGTTGTTGTACACTCTGATGATGTAATGAATTATGATGTGATGTAATGTAATAATTGATATAGTTCTTTGTTTAAAGATTATTCATTTATCTATTATATGTTGTTCCGCTGCGATTGTGAGATTCTGATTGTTGCAATGCTGTTTTCTTTCCGTTCTATTTTCTTTTCTCTGTATTTTCTATCTTTTTCTCTCTCCTTCTACCTTTTTCTTTTTCTTAAATATTGAGAATTCGTATTTCTGTTCATCTTGAGTTAATCTATGGAGATTAGTGTATATTCAAGGAGTACGGATTTGCGGGTCATCACAGGTGGTATCAGAGCATATGGTTAAGTGACAACCATGGCTCTGTTGGATAGTACTCATTAGAGATAGAGTCAGTAGTACTCTAGAATGAGTTTGAGTGTAATAATAGCTATGAGAGCGTATTTGTTAGTGAATATAAAATTGTTTTATATTGTGATGATTGGTGTATTGAGTGGCATATGAACCTTCGTCAGCACGGTCTGTACAACTATGCCGAAGGGGTTTATAAACACTTGAATAGAACAATTCGACATAATATTGTTTTAAATTGGGTAAATGAAATAATTTTACCTAAAGTATATTTTATATATAAAAGAATAATTTTTCAGAATTATTAAAGTGTATATAAGTTGATTGTTTGGTTGTTTGAATAATCTAAATAAAAGAATAATTGTATAAGCAAAAGAATTATAAGAATTGAATTATAATTAAGGTGATTTACAACTGTGAAATAAACTTATATATATAAGAAGTGAAACTATATGAATATATTTATGAATATGAGTTGTAAATAAAAATGAATTTAAAGTTAAATGGAAATTTACTTAGAATTGGAATTTGAATTGATTTATAAGTAGGAATTTAAGTTAAGTAAAAACAAATAATGTTTAAATGGAATATAACTTAAGTGATGTTGAATGAAGTTGATTTTGGTATCAAAGTAAATTAATAAAGTTAAGTGATAAATATGAACTTAAGTTATGTAAATGAAATTCAACTTGAAATGGTTAACTAATTGAATGTAAATCAATTGAATGTAAATTAAGTTGATATTAAATAATGAATGTAAGTGTAATTCATTAAAATCTTATGTTATTGGAAAATTGAATAATTGAATGAAAATCAATTTAATTAAACCAATTGAAAGAGATGGTGTTAAACCAAATTGAATGAATATAAGCAAAGGAATTTGGTTGTAATTAATATACATTGGTTGTTATATGATTGATAGTTGATTGTATATAGTTCATTAAGTATTAATGAAATTGGAAGCTAAAGTAATTGAAATCCAATTGGAAGTTAAGTGAATCTTAAATAGAATTGAATTTGAATTGGAAGTGAACCAACTTGAATATAAATTAGTGAATATAAACAAATTGAGAATGAATGTTAGTAAAAACATCCACTGTTAATGAATCAAATGTGATTAAATTGAAAACCATTTCATTGAATATTAATAAGAATATGAATGAATATTTATTGGTTATGGATGATAGTTGGTTGATGGTTGAATATATTGCTTTTACTACATTTGCTATGTTGGAATATATAGTTATTATGTTGCTATATATTGTATATTCGATACTATTGTCTATATACATGTTCTCATGTTGTTTGTTGAGGGTTTAGTAGGTGCGGATCGCGTTTGCTTCGCATTTGGAGCTCGCTTTCGCGCTATATTAGCCGTATATGCTTGCTAATAAAATATAAGGTACATATCTCGGATTACATATCGTACTTTTACACTTTTTCCCTGCGGGATGCCTCATTACTTGATGATATGTATATTTGTGATATATATACTGTCATTTTTTTTTGGATCGAGCCGCACAAAGGAGACTATGGCGAATTTTTCCGGAAATTTAAGGCGTTAGAATATTTTTGAGAAAATTGGATTTTTTTTTTGAAAACTTTAACTTTGATTTGGAATTGAAAGCTAAACAATAGTAGTTGTTTTTGAAAAGATAGCTAAGTAAGATTTGAAAACTTAGTAAAGATTTATAAGAAGTTTAACTATGGATTTTGGGAAAGTTAATAGACTCTTTAACTTTTCTTACTTGATAATTTCGAGGACGAAATTCTTTTAAGGGGGGATGTATGTAACGACCCAGGATTTTTATTAATTAAAATTTAAATATTTAATTAATTTTAAATATTAATAAGTGAAATTTATAAGTCGAATAAATTTTATTTCGAATAATTGGATTTAATTGAATAATTAAATCGATAATTTAATAGTTTGAAATACAGAAATAATTGAAAATTGGGTTAAATATGATTGAAAATGATTTGTAAAATTTTATTATATCATATTGAAGTTAGAACGATATTTTAGAACTTTTAAAATCGAATTAAAAGTTTATTTGTGAAAATTGAATATTTTAATATTTAATCGACTAGTGAAAATAGCCAATTTTTGAACAGTCTCAGAACTGGACGAAACTAGTTCCATTGGATCCGTAATAGTTTGTTATTATCGGTTTCAATTTTCGTAGCAATCGGAGTTATCGTTTGATCGTGGCAGCTCGAAACGCATCGAAATTGTTTTTAATATTAATTTGGCGAGTTAAAATAGTCATTTTTCAAACAGTGTCGGATTTTGACGAAACCAGTTTCATCGGATCCGGAATGTGATATTATTGTAAGGTTTCAAATTTCGTGTCAATCGGATTTACCGTTTGTCCGATGCAAGCTAAAACGCCTAGAAAATCGTTTAAATCGGTTTAATTCAAATTGAACGTTTATTGCCATAACTCGCACAGATGACCGAATTAGCTTCCGAAACCTGTTCCATTGTGTCCGGAATGCGGGGTAAACCCTAGAAATGCTGGTCACCGCGCGTAAATCGGAGTTTGGAAATTCCAGAATGAATAGTGTCGTTCAAACTTCTATAAATTGCCCCCTCTCTTCACACAAATTTAAAAAAATAAAAAAAAAATAAAACCCTGAAGCTAACAGCAGCCGGCACCATAGAAACCGAAGGCCGAAATCTTCCTACCTTTCTCCTCTAATTTCTTTCAATCCACTCAATATCATCGAAAACTTCCAACTAGCGAATCGAAGAACATTGGAAGGGCTTTAAATCCATACGATGATGATGATCATCGGAGCGACATGGAGGGAGAAATCATGGCCGAAGGGGAGCACGGTCGGCCTCGTTTTTCATGCAAGGGGCTTGACCGAGTTGCATAGGGTTTGGGCCGATGGTTGCTCGTGCTATGCTCTTCAAAATGGAGGTGCCTGATCGAATTATCGTCGAGTGTGGTGATTGCAAAAAGGAACCCTAGTTTGGAGCTAATGGGTTGTTGCGTGTTTTGTTTACTGGGAGCAAACGTGAGTTGCGCGTGGGAGAAGAAGCAAAGGTGCGGTCATGATGTTGCTGGGTGAGATCCTACGGCCAGAAATGAGTCAGGGTTTTAATTATAAAGTTTATGTTGTAAATTAGTTTATATAAATTCGTAAAACTTGTAAAATCCATATCTTTTTCATACGAGGTCGAAAACACGCGAAACCAGTTGCGTTGGAATTGTATAGATGAGCACTACGCTATGGAATTGGATTGGAGTCGTTTGGATTTAGTGAGAATTTTGGGTAAAATTAAACGTCCGTTTAATTTTATTCGAAATAAATCGCTAAAACGAAATTGAAATCAAGGTGAGAACTTCTCACTCAATCGAATAGGTTTCGATTTTTATTTTAAATAGTTATATTTAAAATATTTGAATGCATTTTTGAATGATGATTGATATCTATTGATTGTTAAAATAGACATTATGCGCCGTTAGTAAGCGGATGTTATTTATTAAAAACATATACCGCGAATATTCCATAAACAGTGAAATTGGTATTATATATAATAGCAATATATATATATATATATATATATATATATATATATATTGGCATATGTATATATTGCAGTTGTTGATTTTTTCACATTGTATAGCGGATGAGACCCTATTGCGCCGTCTATTAAGCGGATAATATTTTAAATCCCATATACCGCGATAATTTCGTACTGGAACGGAATTGGTATTGTGCTAACATCTTTGGATGCAGGAAAACAGGTTGGAGGGATCCAACTGAATTCCTCAACAGTATTTATTTGATTATGGATATTTTGATATTCGTTGATTATCATATCGATATATGATATCGTTGTTGTCGTGATTGACTATTTGGTATGTAGCATCATTGGACCAAAATTTTGAATTTTAAAAGGATTTTAAAGAGATTTTTGAAAGTATACGTTCTAAAATATTTTTGGAATTTATCCATTTTAAATAAATAAACGTTAAAATTTTAATGTTATAAAAATTATGATTTCTGAGAAATATAGTTAAAAGTTGATTTTTTAAAATATGGGGTTAATGTTTTATAAAATAGTTAAATTGGGATTTTTGAATTTATTGTGAAAAGTAAAATATAGGATTTATGAAATTTGATTATTTTATAAATCAAAATGATGAAATTATAAAGGAGTTTAAAGACGTTTTAAAAGAATAGTATAAATTGATTTATATAAGGGATTTATAAATTGATATTTATAAATTAAAATATTGGAATTATAAAACGAGTTTTTATAAGTGTTAGAATGAGTTGTGAATGAATTTCATGAATGAATGAAATTTATAGAATTATCAACGGTGAAGTTATAAATGGAATTTTATAAGCAGTAGGTTTATAAAATTTGTAAAGTTATTAAAAGAATGGTTTTGGATAAATAATTGAATCTTATAAGTTATAAGATTTATAATTATGAAGTTTAAAGGAACGATTATGTAAATAAATAAATTATAAGTACTTAACTTATAATGTGAACTTTCAGTATAAAATTGAGTTATAAATCGAATAGGTTAATAAAGGAGATTTGTAGAAAGGAGTTGATATAAAATAAATAGAAATGGAATTTATAAACATTGTTTTATAAATTCGCAACGACTTATTTTGATAAGTTAATTTTTATAACTTATTTATAGAGTTATATTCACGTTTTAGACAGTGAATAATCCTTTAAAATGAAATGTATAGAAAGGATGAAATTCATTAACGAAGTATATTCACGTTTTTGAATAGTGAATAATATGTTAAAGAAAATATTTTGAATGTGATGTTTTAAATAGAATTAAAACGATTTAACGATGTTTTCAAAATATGTTGAGATTCGAAACCATAGATTTCAACATTCATTGTTGAAATAGACATTTTCGAGAAATAGAAGGAAATGATGGACTATAACACTGTGGTTATAGTAAATGATTTCCGAAACGAAATGTTTTATATAGTATTGGGATTTATATATCTATTTTAATTTCGAATCCCTATACTAGTGATTTTGGGACGTCGTAACGATGTTTTACGCAACATTCGTTTTAGCCCAAATAAATATGTCTAAGAGAATGATTTCCTTAAAGAATGAAATATATACTTAATTTCGATTTAAGTATATTGAATATTTTCCAAGTGTAGAAAATAAAAAGATTGTGAATTACTTATTTAATAAGTATGGAAATGTTTTTCCAATGAGAAATGAAACGTTTAGAGAATTTATCTTTTTGAAGATAAATTGAAAATGAATAATTGAAATCGTATATTCACAGATATTTTGAAATATAAATTCACTATGGAATTTATAAAAGAAAGTGGAGTTTGTTTGAAAAATAAATATTGATTTATTTTTGAGGTATTGAAATGATATATCTTGTAAAGATATTTTTGGGAAATAAATAATTTGGAAAATTATTTGGAATCTGGTGATGTTTTGCATATCCATTGATAGTTCAATAACCGACTATCAATATTTACCTTTGAAAGGTATTTGTTGTGATTTGCTTGGATTTGAATGCCACACTTATTTTTAAATTATTGCGCTCGTTATTCGGATTACCCATTCCGAATAGTGATACGACGTAATTGATTGCATTGATGACCGGTGTTGAAGACCGGATATTTTTGAAAGCGAAAGGACAACTCGTCGATTGTCTTTGCACGGAGTAGCTACGGTATAGAGACTCCCTATGTGATTTGAAGTCCGGACGTGATTAGAGATTATCCGGATTGCAAGGACTTCTTTGTAAGTGCCTTCGGTTCTGTTCGAGCCCGGAACAGACTTGTATGGATAGTGTGTCTGACATTACAAATTGAGATATAAAGCAGATTTCTTTCAAATATATTTCTGTTGGTGGCGGAGAATTTATTCTCTTAGCTTAACACCCTTCTCTGAGACGTATGAGCTCAGAGGTTATGTAGTTGAAGGTTATTAGCGATATATTCCCAATTTGGTAATGTGACATGCTGAATGTTGCTGTGAAATCATCATTGTGTTGATCATTTGTGATAGGATCATTTGTTTGATCGTTTATCTTTGTGATCATTTCTATGATCATTTGTTGACCCAAAGCAAGACTTTGTATAAAGCGTGGCTTTGTGGACGTGACTTCGTCGAGCCTCACACCCCGGAATGGTCAAAACAGGAAAGATGCAGCAAGGTTATGAGGGGTAGCTCCCTTTAGGGTATGTGCATTTCCTTCTGGAAAAGGGTGGTATCATGGTATGGAGCCCAGATACTTACTCATGTTGAAACACTTTATTATTATGGTGTGATGTTGATGACGAGCGCTCGGTTAAAGGTCCCAAAGGACCGGGGGATGGCATACTCGTGTCAGTTGTTACCCAGTTAGGGGTAACCCGGCCTTGTGTTAAAAGAGATCCGGTTTGGTTCTCGGGGACGTCCTTCCAGAGGCGTTCTCATGTGGCAATGGGAAGTTCCTTGGCCTGACCATTTGTTGGAAATCCAAAGAAACAATACGAGACTTGTACGGGTTTAGTTGTAGAACCTGCCATCTAATATGGTAGCTATAGTAAGCATAATATAATGGTACCTATGCTGGCTAAGATTTATATTCTACTTTCGAAATATTTCCTACACTATGCACTAGTAATAATATCAAATGTTCTTTTTAATATGTATCAAGCATCTTTGACTATCATAAGGAGAAATCTCCTCCGATTCTGGGTTTGCATGTGTGTGTGTGTGCGGGAGGCCTTATGGTAGTCTCATTTTTAAAAGCATTGTGAATTGACTTTAAAAACATTTAGCAAAAGAGATTCTATCTAACCTCTCAATTGGTTCATTCATGCAAAGAAACTTACCAATCCTCGAAGCTTGCACATTTATTCCAATCCGCGACCCCACATATAGGTGTATACTACTTAATTTGATCCAGACTGAAATAGATCTGATCCTACCACAGCTATACCAACATTTTCATCCTGTAGTTCCACTATAAATAATTTGTTACGCATAATGATGGGATCAAACTCAATAATTTTCTTTCGATCTTCTTCATTGGACAGCTTGAACAAAAGAGGAATCCATCCGATTTTACAAAAATTAAGGATTTAATTTTACATTTCTTCTTCAAGGTAAAAATGATAGAAGAATAAGATAATGGTTTATCCAAAAATAACCCCACAAGATATTCCTTCCATTTGTTATTCCCTGAGTGTATTACTTCAATTGGAGGGACCAAGACAGCTCCCTCAAAGATAAAAGGAACATCATGCAGGGTGAAATGACTAGCATTTCTTGGTTCAGATTTGAAAGGAGAGTTCCATGCCAGAGTATAGGGAGGTGACGAAAATGGTTGAGGAATAGAAGAAGAAGGCGTAGTGACAACATGGATAGGAAGAATAGAAAGAGAGGCAAGAGGAGGAACAGAAGGAAGGAGAGGCAGTGAAGTGGGCGGAGGGTTAGGAGAAAGAGGCACGATCAGACATGAAGATGTACAAAGTGGAGTGGGCGGGGTGTATGGGAAGGATGGGATAAGATCATAATTATTAATCATTGTTAAAAATATTATAATTTATGTTATAAAATCTTACCTTTGAATGTTCTTTAAAAAATAATATTATTTTTCAAAGTGATAATTTTACGGGTCGTTATAAACTTTCCCCTTAAAAGAATTTCTTCCCTGAAATTACAACCCAAAACATCTATTTTTAAACTCAATTCCGTATGATATACACAGATCACCCTTATGGAATATTTGATTCAATCTCCTATTCAAATACACAACTTTACCTCTAAACTAATAATGATCCCTCGATTCTTGTAACAACCCAAAATCTTTCGACCCAGAATACTCGACACTAATACGTTCACGATAGATGTGCCGAACAATCGAATGCCAGAAGTTTCAGATTGTTAGAGAAAAGAAGATGGTAGAAAAAGAACAGAAAACAACAGCATCTCACATTCGCAGCGGATTAAATATAATATCAAATAATAGCCTTCATACAAAGAAAGCTGTAATTGTTACTTTACATACAATTTAAGAGTACAATCATCACAAATAACTTGACAGTTGTAACAACTTGTCCTAAACTATTATCAATACAAACTCTATTACACAGCGGAATATACTCCATATGTTCCAGCCATCCAGCTCGCCTCCTGAGCTCCATAACGTCCTAACCTAAAAATCTGTAATACTCGGTCTGACCCGAGCATTACAATAAAGTAACACCCGGGTCAGGCTGGAAACCAGCGTGAGTAAAACCATATAACTGGAAAATACCGAGTCATATACATATTTGAAACCCAGGGTGACTCGTACCATACTACGAGTTTTTACTTGTTAAAGTATATTACATATTACTAAACAATGTTTAAACTGTTACTTAGTTTAAATGGCATGCTATTTGACTTATTCCATTCCATCCTATTTGATTCTAAAATCAAATCTATAAAGCATTATGTAGATTACTAACCAAAGTGGTTTTGGGTATTTGCTGATACCCGACCCTGATTTCTTTGAATCCAGTGTCATATTTAATCCAAGTTTTTTAAATGAATACAATTCAATTTAAATACCGGATGACACATTTACAAAGCAATTCATCATCAGAAGATGACCCTCAAAATCGCAGTTCAACACAAACATATCATATCACAGATCATCACAGATTTTCATACTATAAATATCAATCAATCCACATATTCTATACAATCAATCATCCATAAGAGAGAATTATTAATGACACAATTATAATAAATTTAATTAACTCAAATTAGATTAATTTCTTAAGAATTAATTACCTAACCTTGCTTAATTATGTAAATTCAAACCATTTGTATTAACTAATCATTCGTTAATTACTTTTATAAATCAATTAATATTTGATTATTAATTAATTATCCTTTAATTATTAATTAATAAACCTTAATTATTAATTAATAAATCTTTATTACTACTTAATTAATCCTTAATTACCAGTTAATTAATCCTTAATTACAATTTAATTAACCTCTAATTACTTAATTAATTAAACCTTAATTAATTATAACCCTTAATTATTAATTAATTAATTACTCTTTAATTACTTCATTAATTTAGTTAATCTTTAATTACTAAAGACCTTAATTATCTTTAAGATAACCCATTTTTCTTTATTGATTACTTAAGTACCATTAACATATAAATTTAAATTATTTTATCTTTTAATTGACTATTTAATTATATTTAAAATTAAATTTAAAATAACTTACGAATTTAACTTAATAAATTTAAGCTAGGCAAATCATACCACTCTCTTAAATAAAATATTTAAGAACATTATTATAAAGAAATTAATTTTAAAATTCGTTTAAACTAGATTTACTTTAAATTTTAAAACTTGCTTTCATTTGTATTTTAAAAAAAACTATTATAATATTTACTTCAGGTTCAACCCGAATCTTACTCAAGTCCAGCCCCGTGACATTCTTCCCTTTTTATTTTAAAAAAACTTGTTAAAACTTTAAACTGTTAACATGTCTTAACACTCACGAACACACCCTCAAACCCTTACTCGAGCCAACGATCCAATCTCCCGTGTTCGACTTCGAGCCACATCCTTCTCCTCCAACACATATACACCTAGACACCAATGATACTTGTGCACCTTGCACACCAACCCATTCGCCCCTGAACATTGCTCCGACCATCAACATGTCGGCGATGACCTACTCGAACTCAACGACCACCCAGAACCACGAGCCTCCTCGTAAATCTAAATCGAACCCATCGACCCCTGCCTGGAAGAAAACCAGTCACCAAAAATCCACCTCGTGCCTTCACCTATGACGCCCCACCTCTATGCTTACAATAACAAAGGTTATTATAAGGAATAACGTCTGCTATTGCGAAGAATAAGGCTTGTTAGAAGCGACCATCCGTAAGTTATGCCTTAGACGAGTATTGATTACATCGATATGAGTTGTGTAAATTACTCCCAAAGATATAATCTCCATCCAAATCTAAAACGAAACAACGGTGGCTAATGAAAAATTCAGAACAACTCATAACAACAACAACACTGATAAGTATAATCACATCAGAAAAGAAATATTAGATATATATAGCGGAAGACAAGTCTGGATACATGCTACAACGATCGATAGTTCACATGAACCAAATATACATGTACAAAGACTCCAACATACATGAGGCGATAGCCAATACACCAAAGGTACTCCTCGAAGACTAGACAAACGGTGATGTGAAATTCTAAAAGCTGAAGCAGCAACTGAATCAGAGATAGCAATTATCCTGAAATAACTCGGTCTGACCCGAGTATTATTTAAAAGAAAATAATAAACGGATCAGTCTAATTTAAACTTCTGAAGTAAGTGTATGATAAACAGCACTTAGTCAAATAATTATAGTCTCGAATGAGACTATACAACATAGATAATCAACATAGTTAAAATAAAGAAATCTTAATTTAAACTCCATCAAAATCAATAATCTCGAATGAGACTATACACAAAATTTTAATCTCGGATGAGACTATACACAAAACTATAATCTCGGATGAGACTATACAACATAGTAATCAACATAGTTTAAAGGAAGAAATCCCATTAAACATCATCAAAATCAACTTACAAATTCACAATTGAATTCAAAACAGCAATACGTAGAATCTAGAAATCAAAATAAGATAACTAGAAAATCAACATAAAAGTGGATCGATCCTAGCAGATGGCGAGTTTTAGCTACGCCGCACGTGCATCTCAAATGGCCGAAGCCTACCAAGTACTATAATTTTTGGCGCCCATCAGATGACCCGAAGGTCCGTAGAGTGACCCGAAGGTCTAGTACTGGTAATTGACCAAAAGGTCCATCAGATGACCCGAAGGTCCAACAAATGACCCGAAGGTCCAGTAGAGTGGCTCGAAAGCCCAACAAAATCATCAAAATCAGCAAATATTTCAATTAACGAGTTCGGAATTAACCGAAATAGTAAAAATGTGGTTCCATACTCCGCACTTTTGCTAAATCGTTTAAATCTCTTCATGTTTCCTTGAAAGTGCAAAATTGTGTATTTTATATAAATAACATTTTACGTTCTCAAACGGACAAGTCCGGAATTAAGCAAATAAGTAAAAGTAAGGGTTCATAGTCCTTAATTTTGCTAAAGCGTTTAAATCGCTTCCTCATTCTTTTGAAAGCGCAAACTGTAAAATTTTTGGAAATAATTTTATTTTAAAAAGATTTTTAAAACACGTGATTAAAACAACAACGACTATAGCAATTTCGACGAGGAAATTGCGCTGCACTAGATACCGTAAAACGGATATCAAATCAGCGTTGCGGGATAACCACTTAAAAATTCACTTTAAACTTGACGGTTACTGAAGTTAAAACAATAGTAATCTTCATTCGTCAAAAAATGTCACCAAAACACTACGCTTCAAAAATATAATACCGGCGTAAAAATCCGTTATAAAAATAACAGCAATAAAATATGTTTTAAAACGTAACACCGGTTCAACGTAAATTAAATAGTGGACTGCACCACTATAAGCGTACACTTTTAAAACATTTTTCTCAAAATGAAATGGGTACATTGACATCAATCTGAACATGGTCTATGCACCAATCTAAAGTAAAAATAAAGTGATTTTGCTCACTTTCGTGTATAATTGAATACACGCACAAATGGACTTTAAAAAAATGCAACATGACCTTACTTCAATATGCATGCAATTATAATATACGTGACCTGGCCATAATTATATATGCAAATGATCGGAACATATTTCCATTCGCGTGACAAGTGGACAAGTTCGCACATGACTTGGCAATGCAATTTATATACGCATAGATTAACATGAGAATACCTGGGCAACACTACACTTTTCATGCACGTAACAAAACTAAGGTCCTGGACTTTCCTATTGCACACATGAATCGCTAATTTTTTTATATTTTTTTTATAGTCCTATGTATAATAGCTCTTTCTTATTCCATTATTATTTAACGTACTAATAACTGCCACATCATTCCCATTTAAATATGCAGATAACCCATCTTTGTACGTGGATTAACTATATCAATGAAACAATATTGCCAGATAAGTTTATATATGCATTCATCCCTTAAGAAAAATTTCAAGTTGTGATTCTAGACCCGTTCAAAATATGCAACACCATTGTAAGTTTGTAGTTAGAGGGAACATGGAGAAAACTGAAAGGATAACGCCCAAAACTATATTATTTTGTAAAAGTGAGGCCACCCTGCTAATATACTTAAGCAAATTGTGATCACACTGTATAAATATATTGATATATCACGGAAAAATGCAGGCATATTGATATGCATCATTTTGTACACATTGAACTATATTAAAATGTTAGCATAAGAGTCATATATTCGGGAAGACACTTATTTTGTGTAATGTAACTTCCACTTGATTTCAGCCAATGCTCAAATGCACGCCTGAAGCTATATGTACATGCGTGTGTTTTGAAGTATGTAGCATATTCTTAAATAAAGCACGAATTGCAATATGTAACTTACACACGTAATAGTGTGTTACTTACACAAGGAAATAAGATGGAATGGCTCAGACAACTGTTGCATTCACGCAAGTATGAAGGAAAATGAATTAAAGAAGTGAGTTTGAACTCACCTTAAATTCGCTTCAGAAACAACTAGCAGCCAAGATCATAGAGGACTGTCACGTATTTCAGTTGGTGCAATCTCGGATATATAAAGTGGAACAATAGCTGAAGAAATTCCTATTCCTATTCCAGCAAGCAATCGACCAATCATCATTGTTTGCACATTTTGTGCAGTAGCACTTAAAAATGCACCAACTACTGCTGGAATTGCATCAAGTTGGAGAGTTCTTTTGCGGCCGAATTTGTCGTCTAAAGACCCACCTGTGAAAGAACCAAGTGTGGCACCAGAAAGAAGTATGCTTACAACCCACCCTTGTAATGCAGCATTTACAGCCATTCCAAGGTCCTTAGCAAAATATTCCAATGCTCCTTTCATCACACCAAGGTGATATCCAAATAAAATGGCACCCAAACAAGCAACTCTGAAAAAAGGCAAAAAAGTCTCAGAAGATTTAGGTACCAGTTTATCTGAAGGAACATCCTCAGTGTCACCTGCTGCAGCTCGAGTCCGTGGTAACAGAGAATGTCCTTTGGATCTAAAGATAGTATCCACGCCACTCCTAATTCGAAAAGTGTTTGCTTGTGCTTCTTTGTTTTTTTTCTTTTCAAAAAGTGTACCAGTCAAATAAAAGAAAGCAAATGAGATGACAAATAATGTACAAGTGCATTAATTAGAGACGTGCATTAGTGGGAGTAAGTACACAGTCTGCATATAAAATAAGGTGGTGAAAAGAGTTCACGAATTTTCTTTTCAAAACTTAGGTGACCGCAAAGAATGTTCAATTTGTTTCAAATGGCTCATTTCACACGTGGAGGCAAAGAGAACATTCAACTTGCATTGCAAATTTATTTTTCGAATTTTTGTTTTTCTAAAATTTCTAATTAAAATATTAGTTGCGACAGTAATTCAAAAATCACGATCATTACATCACATCTGACCACCGGTCACCACGCATTCGTGTCCAGAGCCTCGCCACTCTCCCACGCGTCGATCCTACCCCATGCGATCGACTCGACGTTGATGAACCGGCCTCGCAAACCCAGTCAACAAAAATTGCTCCCAATTAGTTCAATGTCGCTCTGCTACCACGGTGGTCTAAAATTCCAACGGTTATTTTTCCTGAGAACCCCATCGCATCAGCCTCCTCCGTCATCAAGCATAATACCTATTCTTCGTCGGCCATCAAAAAATCAATCGAAGTTCAATTTCCGTTCAACTCGTGAATTCCCACGATTTACTAAACAAAAAATCTTGATTTCAGCTTTAAAAATCATGGTTTCCGATTACAAATCAGATTATGGAAATGAACCAATAAATCAAGGTGTTCGAATTTTTACATGCTTTTGAATTCTTACTGTATTCTCAAATATTCCAGAAAATCTTAAACTAATAACATTTGGAAATATTTTTAAAGTTAAGATCCTGTTGATGCAAACAATTTTGTTTAAACATCAAATCCTGAAAGGGATTAGGAATGCGGGTTTGAACTTTTAAATTGTTAAAGCCTGTAAACTTCAACAGAGAAGTATATACATATATACAGACATGCATACACTAAACCTTCACATATACAGACATGCAAACTTGATTTACATCAATACCTTCAAAGATTATCACGTACATCAAGATTTAAACCAGATTTAATTTTTTAAAGCAGTAGTTTACTCACAGGTTTTTGAAGAAACAGAGAAGCCTGGATTTGAGTTCGATCTAGAAATTGTTTTTGAATTTTGATCTGCTTGTTTAGTTGAGTTGAACTTTGATGTTTGAGTTGATCTTTACTTTTTCCTTGAGTAGTATCTAGATCTTGATTTAACTGAGTTGAATTTTCTTGAATCCATTTTTAGATTGGAAGGGGTTGTTGTATCTGGTTTGCTTTAATTCTTTTTTGGTTTTAGTTTCTTAAATTTTGAATATTAACCAAGAAATAAGAAAAGAAGGAGTATAGAGGGATATATATACATAGCTTTGTATTTTTATTATTATGTATATATATGCATTTGAGACATTTGTATTTTGCATGCTACAATTAGCTACCACTTGTTTAATGCATGTTATAATCTTTTTACACTTGTCTATTTTTCATATTAATACTATTATCTGTTTTTTTAAATTTATTTATCATTCTTTTATTTCCTTATTTTATTTATATATACAAACCATTTTTATCCGTTTATAAATTTTAAAAGAGTGCATATAAACCTTTTCATCCACTTTTATTTTAACTAAAGCTAATTTACATTTTAAATTAATAAATATTATTTTTAATGTTTTTTTAGAGTGTAAAATTTAACTTCAACAAGCCTTTGAATACTTTTACATTGAATACAACTTAATGCTTCCAAATCACATACACACACACACTCTCTCTCTTTTACAATTTCCCATATATTCTACTTCCCCTTGGCATATATATACAAATATGTATATACGCACTTAAAATTTTCAATATTATAAAGTTTGTATATATCTATTATAGGATTTATTAATTCACTATTAAATTTATCATTTTCAGATATTTATAATCCAATATTTACAATTGTTTCAAATCCATTTATAACATCCTAATATTTTTAATTATCAGAATGCAATTTGTTCAATCTACAAATCAGTATTTCTACTAATTTAATCCAGTTAATTATCAATTAACAGATGTCCAAAAATCTAGGTTATTACATTCCTCCACCCTTTGAATCTTTTCGTCCTCGAAAAGGAACAAAGTCGGAATTTATTTAAAAACTTATTATCAGTTTAATTACTCTTTGAACTTTTTAACTAAAAGCTCTTTTTGTTTAATTTTTTAAAACGCTTTCAAAATATACATAACATTACCAAAATAGCTTTATAAAAATACTTTTTATAACTCGATGTCTCAACAAGTCCATCTTTTTTCTCACAGAATTTCAGTCATACGTTGATCAGGCGTAGGAGTGAAAATCTATAAGTACTTAGCAGACCCGTTTGCAACACTCAGTGAAAATACCTGGAAAATATTTTGGTGAAAATATAGAAAACATTTTGGAAATATTGGAAATACGCAGTGAGAATGCTCTAGAAATCATCACCCCCTCCACGGTCGCAGTTAACCCGATGGTTACGTTGCCATTCTGGCAAAATCCATAGATAACTATAGGCACTCCACGCCCCTCGATTACGCCGTGGAACCCGCTACAAATCGCAGCCACGCCTAAATTTACGTTGCCATCACGATAAAAATCCATGTAACAGTAGGCATCAGCGCCCTCGAATTTCGTAGCTAAGTTAAACTTCACCACTCCTATATAGATCGCAGACTACATTAGTCGAGTCCTAATGTAGCCTGTAGGCTCTCACTGTCACACGACTTTCGCTATGTCTTCATAGATCGCAGTTTACCGATGTTACGTTGCCATCATGGCAAAATCAAACGTACACTGTTGGCTTTCATGGCAACACGACTTCCGCTATGGTCCGTAGTAGATCGCAGTGACATCGAGTTACACTATCGTCACAGCATGACCCAAATGTCTCTATAGGCATCAACGCCCTCGACTTTCGCTACCAACACATGATCCTCAAGAACTTCAGTTTATCCGGACTTCCTCCCAAGATCCAATTTAGAGCCTCCCCCTCAGGACTCAAGGCAGAACCACCCCATGTATGTCCTATGAAGTTCATTTCATGGGAGCGTCTTTTCCCCAGAGCCAATCTCAAAAATATTTTTTACTATACACATATAGTATCTTCAAATCATACCCTTTATGATTCACATAAAAATCTCCTTTACACAAAATCGATATCTAGAATCGATAGTTCCAAACTTGGCTTTCGAAATTCCCAAAATTGATTTTTCCCAAAAAAACCAAAAGCCTTTCCAAAATCCATAGGTTCCAAAACCTTTTTCCAAAATCATTTATATATATATATATATAATCTCAAAAAATTTTGGAACACTTCATACTTATATAAATTCTCTTTTTATACTTCAAATATTCAAAAATCTTTTCTTCTCGCTATCGATTCAACAAAGGGGAGTTTATCATATGAAACAAATATATATAATTTTAGCTATGCCAAATTAAATATTCAAGTTTGATTTCCTTTATAAAGTTATTTACCATCTCACTTACTTTTCATAAAGTGAATTTCAAAAGATATTTAACTTCCACTTTTATTCGTCATATATTTTCCAAAATATACTTTCCTATTTCAAAAATCATTTTTACCTTTCAAAATTTCCAATATAAATTTCATTTAAGCACATACGACTAACATATATCATCCGTACGCAACATCAAATCTGATCGCTCACTCGATCACACAATTCCACTTCCGAACTATTATCGTCCATCCGACTTCCTAGTGCGGATTCAGATCTGGTTTCTCGATCAGAAACCGTCATTCTACTTACATAGCCCTAACTATGATAGAGAATTTCCAGACTCAATCAAAAATCCGTATCCAGGGGTTCGCCGCCGAAAATCGAGTGAAAAATCCCAACTCTGATCGATATAATATCTCGAATTCTATGCTCGAATCTGGATCAAATCATTATGTGAATTGAATAATATACGTACATTCTACGTATATATCTTCACTGATTATTAGCTAAATCAAATTTCTTTCTATTCACCTTTATTTAGATTTCTATTTACTTATTCACAATTGCTCAATTCCTATTTGAGTTATCACTTCAGTACTAGACAGTTTGCACTCTAACCAACTTGAATTTTGAAAATAGCTTGAAAAAGTTTAAAATATATAAGTAGTTGTAAAATAGTCATTAGTTGTAAATAGATGTAAAATAGTTAAGTAGTTATAACATAGTTGTAAAATAGTTAGATAATTTCAAAATAGTTGTAAAATAATAATTAGTTATAAAGTAGTTATAAAATAGTGATTAGTTTGTAAAACAGATGTAAAATAGTAATTAGTTTCAAAAAAGTTGTACAATAAATATAAGATAGTTTGTGTTTTAAAAGGAAAGGTTGTATAGTAAATAGCTAGGAAAATAGATTTAAAACAGTTATATTAAAACAATTCTATTTGAAAATAGTTTCAGAATCAAACTGGTTCCATTTCCCAATCTCCACTTCTACTCAATTTCTCATCCCATTAAATTGATTCAATTCCAATTCAATTTGAATTAACTTCAATTCCTTTCCCAAATTCAAATCAATTCCCATTTGAATTTAACTTATTCAACTTCAACCACAATTTCAATTAATTTCAAATCAAATTCAATTTGAACAAACTTTTAATTTCAATCCCAATTTTTAAACCATCTCGAATTATATAAATTCGAGTTAAACTTTTAAATGTTGATTGAATTCTTAAATCAAACGAACCTTTATTTTTAATTTAATAGCCTAAATCTTTAAACAATTTAATTTTGAGTCCAAATTTCAAAATTCCATTTTAAATTACCTTTACTTAATTTATTTCGTAGTCCAAATAAGAGTTCAAAAACAATTTAATCTTCAGAATCCAATTTATTACCCAATTTTATCTTCAAACTTTGAAACCGATTCTTAAAGAATTTTAGTTTGCAAGTTCGTTTTTAACATTTGAATCTTAAGTTAAAAGTGATTCCCTTTTCATAATTACAATTTCATTTCAAAAATCAAAATAGTTCTAAAATAAAATTTTATTTCCACTTTATTTTAGTAATGGATGTATATTTGCCCCAATCCATTTCTTAATTCGTTTAAAATAATCCAATTCTCAGTTTCATGTTATTAATAACAACAGGATGATATCAGGATAAGTCAAAATAAATAAACATCCAAATTATTTTGAAACATCCATCCATAGCATCCGTTACCCATTTCCAGATCTCAAACCCATTTTTGAGATCACATCTAACTCCTATTTCAAAACCACCCATTTAACTTCCTAAGTTAAATATCAAATTCATTTTGAAATTTCCAATTCAGGTTGTTCATTCTAAACTCATTTACTTCCCCTAAGCTAAATTCAATTCTTCTAATCCAGTCAACTTTACCTAATTTTAATTCCCATTTCAAATTTTAAACTTAAAATTCTTCCCACTTATAAGTTCAAAAACTTATTTCACTTTGGGTTTTCACATCATATTCCAAGGAAAACTTCAACACTTAGAGTTTCTTTCAAATCATCTTTGATATTGTGTATATCATATATACATATTTATTTCCTTTGAACATCAAGTCATACATTAATTTTTAAACCATTCTAGTTTTTATTTTAAACAAATTTCTTTAATATATCTCTTCTTTTAAAATAAGATTCCTATATTCAAAAATATTTATTATTCCTTTAACATTTTGAAACAAATTTCACAATTTTAGGATTTATATTTTAAAACCTCACAATTTGTCTAAATGCTACTTCCTTAAAACATTTCATTTTGCTTTATCATTAATAAACATTCCATTATCAAAAACATTTCAGGATAATAACCAAGGTTATCATAAATGGAAACCAATTCGCTATATATTATCTCATAATTTATTAGATAATAAAATCAGTGTAACTTAATTCAACATTCTGAAAACACTCTTACAAATTTCAGGATTTTATTCTCTGGTTTGAATACATTTCTAGCTTATCATATTTTATTGTTCATATTATCCAATTCTTATTTGATTATATTTCTATTACCACTTAATCTTATTATTTTATTTAATTACAATAATTCAGCAACCAACTACCTTAATATTTATAATAATTAGAAAAATTATTTCTTTATATATCAAAATATAAACTTATATAAGAATCAACCATTTTTAAAATATTTATATAAGAAAATAACAAGTATGCTCTCATATACACACATACATAACTCATTCTAGGGTACTAGTGACCCTATCCTTAATGAGTAAACCCACCAAAACCAAGATTCTTGCTTAACCTTCTACTCTAATACCAAAATGTAACAACCAAAAAATTTTCGACCCCGAAAACTCTCTTAGTCCTTAAGATGATGGTTTTGATGACAACAACCTTAGAATAGGATTATAAAATACAAATACCAACATTATAATTTAGAAATATATGTATATGCAGGATTTAACCATGTAGGTACCAAGAATGAAGACTGTACAGTATAGAGATTCAAGATTACAAAATTATATCTTGTTTTTAAAATGATTTAAAAACCTTCCTTTTAAAAGAATCAAAGTCATCTATCCTAGTTTTAAATACTTTTAGCCTCAAAATAATCTTTAATTTCAAAATCAAATTATCCTTAGTTTTAAACTATCTTTTAATAATAATATATTTAACTTTTAATATTCATACTTAGATTTAAATACAAAATTATAGTAAAATTTTATATATACCAAAATATTATTTTCTATATTTATTTATGTATTTTTACTATAGTTAAGTATATTTATAAAAGTATAAAATAGTTTTAATATAAGATAAAAGTTATTTTCAAAAGAAAAACAAAACACCAAAATTTCGTTTGGAATGTCGACATACCCAAGTTACCCATGTCGACATAGTGTCAGTTGATTTCAAAAATTTGAATTTCAAAAGAAGTGTCTATTAGTCATATCCCTTCATGAATGGACATGGCTGTTATTCTTATATAAATAGGGGCTGTTTTCAACGAATTTCTAATCATATTTTTCTGGTTTTCACTCCTCTTCTTCTTCCACATTTCTTTGTACATATTCTTACCATTACTCTGCCGAAATCAACATTGAATCTAACTAAATCATTTCTGGTTTGATTCTTTATTACTATCCCAACAAGATCTTTAGTGCTATTCAGAGTTATAGGCTTCTTTGTAATCATTTCTGTGAGAAAATGTGTGATTGTAGCCTTGGAAATCAATCGAGTGAGAAAAGGTGTGATTGTAGCCCTGAAAATCAATTGGGTGAACTTGTTGCCGGTGAAATCAAGTATCTCTACCCAGAGGATTGTAAATCTGGAGGGTGTACCTTATAGCCTTGAAATCGAGGGTGTAATTGTAAAGATTGCTTTTGAAAGGAAATCCGTACTTGTGTGCGGGACTGGATGTAGGGTAACTCTGAACCAGTATAAAATCCGGTGTGTTCTTTCCTTTACTACTTTTACTTTATTTCTGCATCTATGTTTGTTTCTGTGATCGTATCTGTGTCTGAATATTGCATTCATTTGTTCTTAAATTAGCAGAAACTCTAAAAGATTTAGTAATTTCTTAAAACACTATTCACCCCTCCTCTAGTTTTTATCCTAGCCTTAAGATCCGTAGTCCGCATTTCTAACAAACTCGACACTAATATGTTCACGGTAGAAGTGCGGAGCAATCGAACGCTGGAAGTTTCAGATTGTTAGAGAAAAGAAGAAGATGGAAGAAGAAGAAAAGAAACAACAGCATCTCACATTCGTAACGGATTAAATATAATATCACATAATAGCGTTTATACAAAGAAAGCTGTAATTGTTACTTTACATACAATATCAGAGTACAATCATCACAAATAATTGGATTGTTGTAACAACTTGTCCTAAACTATTATCAATAAAAACTCTATTACACAGCGAAATATACTCCATACGTTCCAGCCATCCAGCTCGCCTCCTAACCTCCAGAACGTCCTAACCTGAAAATCTGTAATACTCAGTATGACCCGAGCATTACAATAAAGTAACACAAGGGTCAGGCTGGAAACCAGCGTGAGTAAACCCATATAACCTGAAAATACTGAGTTATAAACATATTGAAACCCAGTGTAACTCATACCCTACTACGAGTTTTTTACTTGTTAAAATGTATTACATATTAGCAAACAATATTTAAACTGTTACTCAGTTTAAATGGCCATGATATTTGATTTATTCCATTCCAGCCTATTTGATTCTAAAATCAAATCTATAAAGAATTATTGTTGATTACTAATCGAAGTAGTTACGGGTATTTGTTGATACTCGACCCCGGTATCCTTGAATCCAATGTCATCTTTAATCCCAAATGTTTAAGTGAATACAATTCAATTTAAATATAGGATAACACATTTATACAGTAATTCATCATTAGAAGATAACCCTTAGAATCACAGTTCAACAAAAACATATCATATCACAGATCATCACAAATTTTCATACTATAAATATCAATCAATCCAGATATTCTATACAATCAATCGTCCATAAGCAAGACTTATTGATCCCACGATTATAATTAATTTAATTAACTGAAATTAAATTAATTACTTAAGAATTAATCCCCAAACCTTGTTAATTAAGTAATTTCAAACCATTTGAATTAATTAATCATTCTTTAATTACTTTTATAAATCAATTAATTAATCTTTAATTACTGATTAATTATCCTTTAATTATTATTGAATAAACCTTAATCGTTAATTAATAAATTTTTATTACTAATTAATTAATCCTTAATTACCAGTTCATTAATCCTTAATTACAATTTAATTAATCTCTAATTACTCAATTAATTAAACTGTAATTAATTATAAACCTTAATTAATTAATTACTCTTTAGTTACTTCATTAATTTAATTAATCTTTAATTACCGAAGACCTCAATTATCTTTAAGATAACCATTTTTCTTTATTGATTACCTAATTACCATTAACATATAAATTTAAATCATTTTATCTTTTAATTAACTATTTAATTACATTTAAAACTAAATTTAAAACAACTTAAGAATTTAACTTAATAAATTTAAGTTTAACAAATCATACCACTCTCCTAAATAGAATATTTAAGAACATTATTATGAAGAAATTAATTTTGAAATTAGTTTAAACTAGATTTACGTTAAATTTTAAAACTTGCTTCCATTTGTATTTTAAAAAAAAAAACTGTTATAATATTTATTCGGGTTCAACCCGAATCTTACCCGAGTCCAACCTAATGACTTTCTTCTCTTTTTTTCAAGAAAAAAAACTTGTTAAAACTTTAAACTGTTAACATGTCTTAACATTCACGAACACACCCCCGAGCCCTTACTCGAGCCTACAATCCAATCTCCTATGTTCGACTTCGAGCCACATCTTTCTCCTCCAACACATATACACCCAGACACCAATGATACCTATGCACCGTGCACACCAACCCAATCGCCTCCGATCATCGCTCCGACCATCAACATGTCGGCGACGACCCACTCGAACCCAACGACCACCCAGAACCACGAGCCTCCTCGTAAATCTAAATCGAACCCATCGATCCTATCTGGAACAAAACCAATCACCAGAAATCCACCTCGTGCCTTCACCTCTGACCATCGGTCACTATACATTCGTGTCTAGAGCCTCGCCACTCTCCCACGCATCGATCCTACCACATGCAATCGACTTCGGCACCTCGATGTTGATGAACTGCCTCGCAAACCCAATCGACAAAAACAGCTCCCAAAACCCTAGTTCACCGTCGCTCTGCTACCATGATGGTCTAAAATTCCACTGGGTATTTTTCCCGAGACCCCCACCGCATCAGCTTCCTCCATCATCAAGCATAACACCTATTCTTCGCCGGTCGTCGAGAAATCAACCGAAGTTCAATTTCCATTCAACTCGCAAATTCCCACGATTTACTAAACTAAAAATATTGATTTCAGCTTTAAAAATCATGGTTTCCGATAACAAATCATATTATGGAAATGAACCAATAAATCAAGGTGTTCGAATTTTTACATGTCTTTAAATTCATACTGTATTTTCAAATTTTCCAGAAAATCTTAAACTAATAACACTTGGAAATATTTTTAACATTAGGTCCCATTGATTCAAACAATTTTTGTTTAAACATCAAATCCTGAAAGGGATTAGGAGATGAGGATTTGAATTTTTAAATTGTTAAAGCCTGTAAACTTCAACAGAGAAGTATATGCATATATAAAGACATGCGTACACTAAACCTTCACATATACAGACATGCAAACATGATTTACGTCAATAACTTCAAAGATTATCATGTACATCAAGATTTAAACCGGATTTAAGTTTTTAAAGCAGCAGTTTACCCACAGGTTTATGAAGAAACAGAGAAGCCTGGAATTGAGTTTGATCTGGAACTTGTTTTGAATTTTGATCTGCTTGTTTAATTGAGTTGATCCTTGAAGTTCGAGATGATCTTTACTTTTTCCTTAAGCTTTATCTAGATCTTGATTTAACTGAGTTGTCTTTTCTTGAATCTGTTTTTAGATTGGAAGGGGTTGCTGTATCTACTTTGCTTTAATTCTTTTTTGGTTTTAGTTTCTTAAATTTTGAATATTAACCAAGAAATGAGAAAAGAAGAAGTATAGAGGGATATATATACCTAGCATTGTATTTTTTTTATATTATATATATATATATATATATATATATATCATTTGAGACATTTGTATTTTGCATGCCACAGTTAGCTTCCACTTGTTTAATGCATGTTGTAATCTTTTTACACTTGTCTATTTTGCATATTAGTACTTTTATCTATTTTTTATTTATTTATTATGCTTTTATTTCCTTATTTTATTTATATATACAAACCATTTTCATCCATTTATAAATTTTAAAAGAAAGCATATAAACCTTTTTATCAACTTTTATTTTAACTAAAGCCAATTTACATTTTAAATTAATAAATATTATCTTTATTGTTTTTTTAAATGTATAAAATTTAACTTCAACTAGCCTTTGAATTTTTTTACATCGAATTCAAATCAATACTTCCAAATCACACACACACATACATATGTGTGTGTGTGTGTGTATATATGTATATATATATTCACGTATACATATACACACTTTTACAATTTCCCATATATTCTACTTCCTATGACATATATATATACAAATATGTATATACATACTTAAAATTTTCAAGATTATAAAGTTTGCATACATCTATTTATAAGATTTATTAATTCGCTATAAACTTTATCATTTTCAGATATTTATAATCCGACATTTACTATAGTTTCAAATACATTTACAACATCCTAATATTTTTAATTATCAGAATACTATTTGTTCAACCTATAAATTAGTATTTCTACTAATTCAATCCAGTTAATTATCAGTTAACAGATGTCCAAAAATCTAGGTTATCATAATTCTATAGCGCTGACTCTTATCAAGCTTTTCGATCAGAACATTAGTTTTCCTTACATAGCTCTCGACTATGATAAAAAATGCAAATACCTAACCATAAACCCTCATCAATGTTCGTCATCAAAAATGGAGTGATAAATCCTTTTTTGGACCGATGTAAACACCTCAAAGTTCCATACTAGAATTTTAGATCAGAATCGTGTGATAAAATGATCTATGTATAACTTACATACTTATTAACATTCCCAACTACGAAAACCTTTCATGAAATTTTAACTTTTAATCCAACTCTTTGAAAATCATTTCAAAATATTCACCCAAAATACCTCTATCTCCTTTTAGAAATCAATTATCCTTTACTTGAAATAATACTATTATAATTTTATTCCAAAATCCTTTTCAAATTTCTTTGTTAATAGATTCCCTTACAAATTTAATTCCAAAATTATTTTATATCAAACAACTTTCCCTTTATCACTTTAAACAGTTTTCGAAACATTATGATATGAGTTCCCAAAACCCCTTTTCTTATTAAACATATATTTTAAACCCATCTTTTACTAAATCATTTTATTTTTGTAAATTATTATAAAATATAATTGTATAAAATATATTCTTAAATAGTTTTCTAATTCCAACACTTTTTATAAAGCTATTTCTTTATAACATCCCTTTAAACTTTTTATTTCTAAATATCTTATTAAATTGATCTAATATAAGACAGAAGAAATGCATAGAGAGAATAATACAAAAGGAGGTTTATTAATTAACACCATATTTACACACTCACTCCTAACCCTAGCCTGTATTACAAGTTTTTAAGGATAACTTATAGGGAATACAGTCTATCAGACACCACCATTATACGTACACACACACACACACACACACACACTCTTGAGCTACTATACATGCCATTCTTGGACCTCTCTTATGTAGATGGTGCTTTATCCTTGGCATCTAAGTTAACCTAACTTTTTCTTTGGAAAGTCCTTCAATAAATGTCTTCCTTCATAGCACCAACTATGAGTCCATTTAAGACACTCTTTGGCTATATGTCCTAGTCCTTTGTAACGTTAGCAACTCTTTGCCCTTCTTGACCGACTTCTGGGTTTCTTCTTTGTTTTAGGGCATTCATATGGAAAACGTCCTTGCCTTTTATACTTGAAATATGATATAAAATCCCTAAAAGATTCTTCTTTCTTCTTTTCCTTTATTTTTATGTTCTTCTTTTCCTTTCTTTTCCTATCCTTACATTGAAATGCATAATGCCCTTCTTTACTACATCTGTAACAGTGGAGGCCAACATAAGATTCTAGTCTTAATTTTTCTTTTACTTCTCTTTTTGCACGTAGTCTTCATGCTTGTTTTCGATTCAGCCATAACTCATCACCCAGCATATAAAAAGCCATTCTGCCCTTAATTGATGTACCAAAATATGATCAGAAGCTTCATATAATTTATTTCTTGACTTAAATATCTTTTTATCCAAATAACTTGATTCAGACTTTTTCTAATTTGAACTTACCTTGACCCTTCAACAATAAGGAGAATAATTTACTAAGTGTAGACAATATCTGATCGATACTTAGAAGATTATTCCAATCATCACCAAACAGATAAAGACCTTATTCATTAAGCTTTCCAAAGGAAGTACATCATACAAATTTCCCAAATCACACAAAGAGCTATATTCTTTTTGCGTACAAAATATAATCCTTTTGAAAACAGCGTGTCAATCTACCTTCCCTATCGATTACACGTAGCTATTCATGTATCGACCAAAATTTATAAGCCACTCAATAGATTAATCAACACCAAATATTTTATATCCAATAACACACTCATATATATAATACTCTCAAAACTCATTCTATGGTGTTACTAACCCTACCTTTAATGAGTTTTAGCCCTCCAAAGCCTAGGTGTTCGCTCAACCTAAGCTCTGATACTAAATATGACAATCAACATTTTCAACTCTTGAAAATCGACATATATCTTGGTATTCACCTGCCGCAAATTCAATTGTCGGAAAAGTAAATTGATCAATGGTAAAAAAAGTAACACAGAACAGAGTAGAAAAACTGAATCTCATATGAATAGAATAACAATATACTATTAACTACAAAATCTTTTACAGCTGAAAATTTTGAATATAATATCATAGTTTAATCTAGATTCATCCTAGATAGTTATAAATCCTTTGTCCTAACAAATGCTAAAAACAACAAAACAAATGCAGTGGAAAAGTAGAATATGTCCATACGTTGATGAAGATCTCGAACTCTCATCTGGAAACTCCAACCGTCTTTTGCTAAAGCTGAAACTACTCGGATCTGACCAAAGTGTAAAAATTGCTCGGATCAGGCTTGATAACTAGCATGGAAACACGAATTATAAATGTATATGAAAATGCCATAGACTATACTGATGCTAATAAAAACTATTTGAAAAGAAGGGTATCTCGTAAGACTCGTTGTACACAAACACAAATGGTTTTTTACCTTATGATAACAAAATATTTTATATCAAAACAAATTTGATATTATCATTAATGACGTTGGTTTGAAAACATTTTTGAAATAAATATATAAAGAAGGTACAAATACCCAAACAATGCAAAACGGTGCATATGATGTCAAAGGGGTAGCTGAAACGTTCGCAAAGCATTAAGCTATTTTAGGAATAGAACCAAAACTGTAAAGCTCATATTAGAATTGGATTTCCAACATGATATGGAACTAATGGCCATTTCCTTAAATGGAAAATCTACGCATAACATCCTAGTCTCTGGTGACTATTCACTTTTCTCAAGCAAGTCTCTGTACTACATTATTACACTACTATGCAACAATGTATTTTGGTGGCTTTTCTCTTTCCCAATCGAGACACCAATACGTGCCCATTTAAAAAATTGAGGGTCCAGACACTATTGGACTCCTTCATCGCTAGTAAAACTGATAGCTTGAAATATGTCCTATAGACCACATAATTACCCATATCATCTCCAAGATGTGAAGCCGGTGAGGCTACGTTCTATTTTCCTCAAAGCCACACTTTGCTTTTCACAAAGCCACACTTTGCTTTTCAGAAAGAAAAATCCATTTAGAATGCCACATTGCCACATAAAAACACACTATTGATGTCCACAAAAGTACAACCTCTAAGCTCATACATCTCAGAGATGGGTGTTAAGTATAGGAGGGGTCGCCTCCTATACCACCAAACTGATGTACGTTTGTAGATATCAATGTACATGGTTTTAGAAAGCAATGTAAAACACTCATCCATAAAAGTTGTCTCGGTGGAGGATAATTAGAAGGCACTCCTCCTACTACTTCCTATCTAGGAATCACCCCTAGGATTATTAGTGAGTGTCCTTGCAAATAGAAGATTTTCAGAACGAAGGCACTACTGCTACCATATATATATATGATATGAGGATTAACCCAGAGGTTAGTGTCAAGCAACCCTACATCATGAAAATCTCCATCTTTAAATCTTTATCTTTAGCACTTCTACGCTTTCAAACATTTATTTTGTTTGAAGTGGTTTTTGAATAGGAATTACCTAAATCGGACCATGGTTTCTCTGAACCAATCTTCGTTAAAAAAGTGTCAAGTATACAGGTGATTATCAAACAACATCCAATTAATTTATCTTTTTATCAAATCAAATATCTTTCGGAGATATATTCTTTTAAGCTATTCCTTTATCTTTTAAGAGTACATACAATTATTAAGCCTCATTTATCAGATTCTCTGGTTGATTAAACCTTTTTAATCTTCGAATAATTCCAAATCATTTCACCTTTTACATAGAAAGATATTTCCAAATCATTTATTTGAATCTTAGCAAAGATCTCTTATTTTCAAGTCATAACTTTTAAATGGTCAAAAACAATGTTATTTAAGACATCATTTATTAAAAACAAAAATCAATTAGTACTGAGTAGAAAAGGTGTAACGACCCACCTTTTTGGACAGTTAAATCGAGAGTAAACCAAACATGTCAACTCAAACCATTCAAAAGGGTGGATAGTTAATAGGCTAAATAAGAAAATAAGAGAAAAAAAGGAAAAAGAAAACACAGAATCTCACAGTGGAATGACAAAATATAATAATTAAATAAACAGTTCGTGAAACTGTTTTATATATACATTTGATCACATAATTTTTACAACAATCAGAGTACAAACAATGACATACCAATAATGATGCAGCAGAAAATTTCTAATAAAATAATATATAAAACTCCATCTTCGTCCTCCAAAAATAGAGTCTTCAACAATAAAATGCTCAGGATGACCCGAGTGTAATGAGAAGACAAAACACTCGAGTTAGAACTAAAATATCTTATGTAAGTTAAATCAACAATCAGTAAATATAAGGGTAATGGCTTCAGAGATGTTTAGGCGATTTTACATCTCCTATCCAGCGCATAACATGTATGCAATATTAGAGAGATGTTTTGGGATTTTCCATCTCCTAAGGATCCGTTAAACTATTTATATGCACTAATATACGCTGTATATGCATTGTCAATTAGTAAAGTAAGTATTAAAGTAGCATTAACGCATTACCCATATCCCCCTAAAACATTTTTATAAATGCCGTCGTATATAAAGTACTGTAAACTCCACTAAAATGGTGGGCTATCAGGGAGCACTCCATAGGTACGACACAAACCAAAATCATAGTGGGCTCGATAAGGCATATGACAAGGCACGCGAAGTAATGCTCAGGGTGGGATTATACTGTTTTACACGCCCAAACTAGTGGTAACGCATAGTAGCTACTACCGCCCACCTTGGAACGCACTTCCATAATCAAATCGAAGGTGCCTACCAATCAATCACAAAGTAACATATATGGTATTAAAGAAGCGTGTTAAATCAGAGGAGTGACCTCATTTGGCCCAGTATAGCTCTTGTTTTAGTCATATCAAGATGACCCGAAGGTCAAGGCTACATTCTTACCTTATACAGTAGCATTCGCCAACCGTCCTACTTCGTTCTAGATTCTCCACAACATGCACAGTTGTTAAAGTTGTTTCGAAATTGGTAGAGAGTATAAATTATCCGACCCCGGTCTCTTTAATAACCAAATGCTTATTTCACACCGTGGTCATTTTATAAACATTTGTAATAATAAATCCAGAAAAACCTTTTGTACCTTCATATCAAGATATCCATATACTTACTCCAAAGTATAAATATATCCATAAATACGGAGGAAGATTTCTTTCAATCAATTTCAAAAAAAATTATAAATCTTTCTTAAATAATTTATAAACTATTTATATGCTTTAGAACCATTTATAAAGCTATTTATAAATGCCAAAACAGTTTACAACTCTTTCTTTCATAAACCTCTACGCAAATCCCTTTAATACGCTTCCAAATCCATTTATGCAAGTTCTTTTATAAAACCCTTTATAAAAATCCTTTAAAACCTTTATAATATCCTCTATAGAACCATTATAAAATCATTTATAAAATCTTTTATAAAATCCTTTTATAAAATTCATTATAAATTCTCTTCAAAACATTTACAAATTCCTTACAAAACCTTTTACAAATATCCAAAATCTTATACAAAAAACTTTTATCTATTAAAGTTATTATAATTGTCTATATTTATTATCTTAAATCAAAAACATGTTTATTATATTAAATTATATATATATATATATATATATATATATATGAAAACTATATTAAATATTTTATTAAATTAAAATTTTAAACTATTTAAAATATATATTTAAAACTAAATAACATTATAAGTTAAAATCCTAAATTTACTTTTGAAACCATATATTAGCTTATAATTTGAGCTTTAAAACATATAAAATAAATTATTTTAAAAATATTAATTTTTATAAATAAAATCATTAAATTTAATTTATAAATCAACATACTTTACTATTTTGAAAATAATTTAAAACCGACCAACGAGGTATCCATATATAATTTTCTACCCTATGGTCAAGTGATTGTGTATGTACCACTTCAACCTAAATAGTTAAATTTCCCGAGTATATATCATTTCAACCCTTTTCCCAAATCAACAATTTCCAAATCAATAAAATCGCTCATGTTTATCACTCAACCCATAACAATTTTCCCTAATCTATAAGATCATTCGAGTATGTATCATTTCAACCCATAGTGATTGCAGGGATATAAACATCCAATCGTCCAAAATGTTAACAAATAAACATCCATCATAATCAAACATCCAAATCAGCCAATAAATCACAATAATTAATATTACTATCAAGTATTTAACTAACAATTTAAATTCAATATTAATTTAAATGGCGATTTAATTCCATAAATTCAATTTCAATTAAAATGTCAAATTAAACTACCAAACAACAACCAATAATCACATCATAAATTTAATTCAACAACCGTAAGAAGGCTTAGTATTTGTGAGTGGATTAAATCACTCACCTTTGATTTTCGTCGATTTGAAATCCAAATAAAGCCCAAAATTTAAACTATCTCCAAATTCAACCAAACACCCATGTTGCCTAGAATTTTGATACGATTGCAACGAAAAAAACTTCGCCCAAATCTGAGCTTGTATGAAAAAGTTATTAGCTTCAGAAGTTTTAAAATTAAAATTTTATTTTAAAATAAATGAAGGGAAAATATGTAAATACTTATCTCCTTATAGCCCTACATGCATCGAGAAAACCCTATAACCCACGAAACACGTACACCCACACATGTCTAAGCTATGCCGCTGCCACCTACGCATGCCATCGTCCATATCTGACATCGCTCGCCCATCACCTCTGGTCGAGCCACACTATAATGGCCCATTTTTCCATACCATTTGAATCAAATCTAAACCACACATGTCCAACTCAAATGGCACGAAGCGGATCATTAAGGGTAGAAAGAAAATAAAGTTGAACAGAATCTCATACGAATGGAATAACATATTTTATTCCAATAATAATCTTTATAGCGGATAATTTTAAAATACAACATCAGAGTCTAACCTAGATTCAGGCTGGACAGTTATAAACACATGTCCTTAAAATTGCTGAGAAACATCAAAACAAATGCAATAGACGTAGTGGATAATAGAATACGTCCATACGATGATGAAGATCTCCAGCTCTCCCTTGGAAACTCCAACCATCCACAACTCAACTTGAAACTATTCGGATCTGACCCGAGTATTAAAAATTCCTGGAACAGGCTTGATAAACCAATGTGAGATACTCGAAATTTAAAATGTATAGATCATGATGATGTTATCAAAACCTTTGAAAAGAAGGGTATCTCATAATACCACTCCCATACGTAAACACAGACGGGTTTTTACCTTATGATAACCAAAAAACTTCACACCAAATACACTTGATATTAATTTTAATGACATTCTTTTGAAAATACTTTTTAAATAAACTTATTCAAATAAGGTATCAATATCTAGACTAAGTCTAAGGTAATATATCCGGACTAGGTCAATGCAATATACCGAATGGAATATATGATACCAGAAGAGGGGTAACAGAAATGTTTGCAAGTCATTGCATCTGTTTTAGGAATAAATCAAAACCGTAAGTCTCGTATTGAATTGGATTTCCAGCATGATAGGGCACTGGTGGCCTTTTTTCTAACCATGCATAACAAACATAGTCCCCACGGTGCCTTAATCTCTTTTCTTAAACTAGTCACTTAGAACCATACTTGCTACCCTACAACTGATAACCGGTAGTTCCCTGCTTTTCTCAAGCTAACCACTTTATCCACATATGGTAATAGATGCCTTGAGGGATGTAACCCCCAAAGGGCCAAACGTATTTGACACCACCATGCATACTCACCAATTGCAAATTTGTGTCTGTTAGACCTCATAGTATCCCATCATAACCAAGGTATGAGGCTCATGAAGCTACGATCAATTCCTTCAAAGCCACGTTTTTCATACAAAACCACGCTTTGATCATAACAGGTTCCACTTTGAATGCCACACTACCATTCTTTTGATCATTATTTGAATCTTACAAGCATACAACCTCTGAGCTCATATGTCTCAAAGAAGGGTGTTAAGCTAAGAGAAGTTGCCTTCTCCGCCACAAAGCAGTTGTACATTTGTAAAAGTCAAACATTGTGTTCTAAAAATGCATGTCAGACATTTGTCCATACAAGTTCGTTCTGGGAGTGAACGAAACCGAAGGCACTCTCCTACTACTATAGCGAGTAGTCTTTGCAATCCAAAAAATCTCCACAACGGGGAGATGACTGCTACACATAACTCTATACAGGGAGCGACCCAAAGCATGTTCAAAAAGCAGTCCTCACACTATAAAAATCTACGGTCTTCAATAATCGTCATCTTTAACATGTCTTCATTTTCGAACATATACATAGGTTTGAAGTGATTTTTGAATAGGAATCACCCAAATCCGATCCCAGTTCCTTCGAATCCTATTATCGATCAAAATATGTTAAGTTTATACGTGGATATTAATCATCAATCAATTACTTCATCTTTTATCTAATCAAATATCTTTCTTAGATATATTCTTTTCAATTTATTCCATTTACTTCTCAAGAGCATATGGAATCATTTAGCCTCATTTATCAAATCATATGGTTTATTTAAACCTTCCCTAAATTCTGGAATAAGTCCAAATCATTTTCTCCTTTACTTAGAAAAACCATTTAAATCATTCGTTAAATCTTAATTAAAGATTTCTTATACTGAAGTTATAACTTTAACTTAGGGACAATATTCCCAAATCATCCATTAAATCAAAGATTTCTTTCTTAACTTCAAATCATATTCTTGCAAATCTAAGATTTTCATAACAAAGCACTACTGCCACCTTAGATATGGTAAATTACACCTCCAGGGACTAATGGCAAGTAATCCTACATCATGAAGATCTTTGTCGTTAATGATCTTTGTCTTCAAAATGTTTTATTTCGAAAATTATTTTGAAGGGGTTTTCAAATAAGAATCACCCAAATCCTGTCCCAATTTTTCAGATAGGAATCACCCAAATTCAATTCCGGTTCCTTCATGCTAATTGTCGATAAAAAGTGTTAAATTCATATGGGTTTCGAAAATTAGTTTAAAGTGATTTTCGGATAAGAACAACCCAAATACAATTCTGGTTCTTTAAATAGGAATCACCCAAATCTGATCCCGATTCTTTCATACCAATCATCGATAAAAAGTGTTAAATGGTTAATTAACAATCAGAGAATTTATTTCTTTTCTTTTATCTTGGAAAAACTTAAATATGATCTTTTAGAGCATACGGGCATTCCTTTCAATGTATTCCACCCCCTCGCCTAAACGGATAAAACTTAGGCTTGATAAGTTCAGGGAACTGATTGCTCCATCCCTAACCTTTGTTAAACACCTTGTTTTATCTTCCCAGATCTCACAGACGGAACAAATGTACTACTCGTTTGCACATACCCAGTTGCTAATCTACATTTTAGAAATGATTTATTAAACTTCTAAGTCATCTTTTAAAACGCTTAATTATTCTTTTAAAAACATTTATAATTGATTCTGGGAATAACCATTAAGTTTAAATCTTTTTTTAAAAAGTCGTAGCAACGGTCGTAGAAAAGTGCTACAAAAAGTGCTTTATAAGCTTATTCGATTTAAATAACTTTTTAATATTTGAAAATTCATATTTTCCATTCCAAAACTCTATTAAACCATTTTAATAGATTTATCAAATTTATTTCATATTTTTAGTCATTTAAAAATATCATTTATAAATAAATCCCTTTTTGGATTCCGAACTGCAAAACCGCGATGTTTTTAGAAAATTGTTTCGGAGATATTTCAAAATCTACTTAATGAAATCATGATTTTCTTTCTTCCTTCCAAACTATTATCATTTTCGACCAAGGGATTATTATTTCGAAGAGATCCGACTTATAAATCATTGTCTACATTAATTTGAAGTTACAGGTCGAAATTTACGAACTGCTGCTACGCGACAAGCTCGGTTTTAACCAATTTTGTGAATTGCTTCGGTTCTTGTCCGAAACACTTCAAATTTGCTTTAAACCATATTTAAACTATCTTAACTTATTTAAAATCATTAAGAGGCTAAATAACTTCCATACACATATTTGTATGGATTTAATTCTCATTCAAATAACTATTGTTAATTACTAATCATTTCTCTTACCATTTATCAAACAAGTTATCAACCACATAACCAATCATATAATCAACCAATTTTGTAACCGAGTTATCAAACATTTAATCGTTCAACATACTTAAACTTCCAAATCATTATAATTGAAATAAGTAAGGGATTAATTAGTAAATATGAGTACTCACCTTTTAACCAAAATTTTCACTTCCTACCAACATTCTTTTTCAAACAACACTTCACTGTTGTTTTCAACTTTAACTAACTTCCAAAAATTCCGCGAAGATTCCGCAACACCTTGAATTTTCTCCGTGCTCCTTGCTCCTTGGAATGAAATCACCGGCACTTTCTTTCTTTTTCTTCCTCCGGAGCTTCACAACTTGCTTACCTCCTTCCCATAGGTTCGGCCTTGCCTTGATCATCCCCTTCCTCCATCATTTCCTCACTTCTTGTTTGCTAAATCATGTTTTAATAGAATCCTAAGGTCTATGAAAAAGTTTGGTGGTGTTTGGAGTTGATTTGATATGATTTTGAAAATGATAGTAAGGAAATGGAAGAGAAGAAGAAGCCATTAAAGAGAGCTTCAATGAGGAAGAATAAGAAGATAGAAATAGTGTAAAAAAACTAAGAAAGTGGTTGGTATTTATAAAAAAAGAAATGAAGTGGTAAGTTAATGAAATATCTCTTTACCAAATTACCAAAACAACCTTACTTACTTCTTAAGTAACCTTATTATATTTCAACACTTAACATCACATTTCAAATGATTACTTTATGTCATTTTCACTTAGATATTAAGTAAAAAAAGTAATAATTATGTTTCTTATATTTGATGTTTACTTTATTCTTTGAAATGGCAGTTTTGTCTTTTTGTGCTTACTTTTTCTTATTTATATTCTAAAATTTTCTAAGTATGTTTAGTAAAAGTAAACTTAATTAGTAAATTAATCAATACTTATACTACTAAAATACATGTTTCTATATAAGAAAATAAAGGTGGAATGACGTTGCGACAACTTTTAATCAACAAAATGTCGTTTTTCGACAAAATGTTTTACGGTCACATTTTGATATTTTAGTTAAACTATTTATTTATGTAAACCATATTTAAAAAAAATATAATGCTATTTAAAAATATAAACACTCATAAATAAACTAAAATAATTTATATAACCATTGAAACTTACTTTTTTAAAATCAGCATTTTGTCACTTTTGTCGTTATAGGAAAATGTTACTATTTTTGTGTATACTTTTATTTCCAAATCCTCTCTAATATTATTTGAATCCTATAACCTTACATATTTTATATTTAAAATCACTTTAAATAGTATACTTTAAAGTGGTCAAATTCTAGGTCGTTACGTTCTTCCCTACTTAAAAGAATTTCACCCTCGAAATTACCCAAACGAAAAGTTCTTCCAAAACATTTTTCTTCAATCTTAATTCTATATAATATGCAAAGGTCATCCGTATGAAATATGTAATTCGAATACAAAACTCTATTTTCGAACTTGTAGCGATCCTTCGATCCTCTAATGCAGACTTTAATCGGGCTCTTTGCTCAGAAACCTTCTCTTTCCTTGCGTAGTGCTCAACTACGATAGAATTGTCAAGTAACCAACCAAAAATCCTCATCAATGTTCGTCGTCAAGAATCGAGTGATAAATCCTTTTTGGAACCAGTGTAAACACCTTGAAGTTCCATACTCGGATATTAGATCAAAATATATGTGATGTAATTGTCTACATATAACATATGTATTTATTAATCCTTAAAACTTTCATAAACTTTTATCTTAAGGTCAAATATTTTATAAATGTGCCTATTTATATAATCCCTTTAATTATTTATTTTCAAATATCTTTATTAAAGGTAAATATTCTAAGAAAACCATTTTTCACTCAAAAGTTTATTTATCTTTGTAAAAAAGTCTTCCCACAATCTTTTAACTTGGTATATTTCCTTTAACACTAATGCTATTTATGAACCATTTTATAAATCTATTACTTAAGTTTATTACATCTTATAACTTATGTAAATCAATCACATTTTAAAGACTTAAGTCCAAATTCTTGATTAATGCTAGAATTCATTAATAAAATATTTTCCAGGTTATATTTGCCTTTTTTAGGAGTCATTATTTTACTTAATAGTTCATGACTTAAATATATATTTATATAATATATCTTTACATCCTAAAGGTATATACAAATCCTAAATTTCAAATTAGTTTTACTTGAATCCGTTTGTCTAAAAAGTTTAGAATTTGTTGTAATTTACTATTATCTCAAATTCATAAGTTATCAAACCTATTTCTTATTTAATGTTATTATTAAATTTCTAGCTTTGAAATAAAAACAAATATTAAAACCACCCTATTTAAATCCTCATATTCTTTACTCTTAAATCTCTTTTTCTTTTTTTTTATAAATCAGATTCACAAATTATCCTTATGTTATTTCATTTACTCAAAGTATTCCACAATCCTTTTACCTAAAGTTTTCAAAATTTTCTTAGATTTGAGTTAGGTATGATTCTAAAATTTTCGACCGTCCAAAATCGTCGAGAATTTTGTTTTATCTAATCAATTAGCGATCCCAATTTATCTTTAATTTAAATAATTTTATAAAGATTACTAATCAATGATTCACATTATTTCTTTAACTTAAGAAAATTATATAAATCGAGTAACTCTAAAATAACGCCAAGGAATTGGGTACTACCAATAGTACCATATATCCTCTTAACAAGAAGAGTAATACTTAAGAGAAGTGTTTAACATCCGAGCACATCTCCTGCCCATTTTTAGTTTATTTCCGAGCCAGTCGAATTAGTTATCATAAAATACCTCTTTTTATTTGAAATAATACCATTTTCAAAATCCTTTAGAGATTACTTTATAAAACCTATCTTATATATTCATTTTATCTTACATTAATTAACTTCATTTGAATTTCCATAATTCTTTTACTCGAACTTAAATTCTCATTCCTTTTATATTATTTTTATCTTATATGTTCATTCCTTAACCAAATCTTATTATCAAACACCTTATAGTGAAATCGTGAAACTTTATTCACAAGGTATTTGTACTTAAACTTTTAAATCAAACAATTGATCAATTTATGGTAGTAACTTAACATTATCATTTCTTAATTTATTATTTTGGAATAAGTATTAAAGTTTTTAATTACCTTATTAGGTTTCTTAATTATCGATTATCTTTATGAAACATCTTATAGTCAAATTGTGAAATTCTAATCACAAGTTGTTCATATTTAAATTTTACTAATCCTGATTTTCAACTATACAATTTTTCAAAATATATAATTTATATTCAAAATATAATCCTAGGTAAAATTATTTCATTTACCAATTTTTTTTTAAAATCAGTGTCTCGATATGCCTTGTTAAGAGTTTAGAAATACCTATCGATATAGTTGTACTTCCCATATCGACCAGAATTTATAAACCATTCAATCGATAAATCAACACAAAACAATTTGTTAGTGACTAACAAATAGGCACTCATATATAATACACTCATTCTAGAGTGTAACTAACCCTATCTCTAATAAGTCACTCATCCTAGGGTATTACTAACTCTATCTCTAATGAGTCTTTACCCAACCAAAGCCAAGGTTCTCACTTAACTTTCAGCTTTGATACCTAATGTAATAGCTCATTTTTCTGTACCCTTTGAATTCATAATAAACCACACATGTCCAACTCAAATGACACAAATAAGCGGATCATTAAGGGTGGAAAGAAAATAAAGATAGAATAGAATCTCACACGAATGGAATAACATATATTATTTCAGTAATAATCTTTACAGCGGAAAATTTTAAAATATAATATCAGAGTCTAACCTAGATTCATCCTGGACACTTATAAACATATGTCCTTACAATTTCCGACAAACATCAAAACAAATGCAATAGACGTAGCGGATAATAGATTACGTCCATACAATTATGAAGATATCCAGTCTCCCTTGGAATCTCCAACCATCTTCAACTCAACATGAAACTACTCGGATATGACCCGAGTATTAAAATACCCAGATCTGGCTTGATAAACCAGCATGAGATGCTCGAAATTTAAAATGTATAGATCATGATGAAGTTATCACTAAAAAGAAGGGTATCTCATAAGACCACGCCTACAAATAAACAGGACGGGTTCTTAACTTATGATAACCAAAACACTTCATACCAAAATACACTTGATATTATTTTTAATGACATTCTTTTGAAAACACTTTTTAAATAAAATTATTCAAATAAGGTATCAATATCTAGACTAAGTGTAGGTAATATATCCGGACTGGGTCAACGGAATATGCCGAATGGAATACATGATACCAGAAAGGGGTAGTTGAAATATTTGCAAGTCATTGCAACTAATTTTTGGATATACAATCAAAACCGTAAATCTCGTATTGGAATTGGATTTCCAACATGATAGGGCACTAGCGGCCTTATCTCCGATCCACACATAACAAATATACTTCCCACGGTGCCTTAATCGCTTTTCTTAAACTAGTCACTTGGAACTGTACTTGCTACACTACAACTGATAACCGGCAGTTCCGTGCTTTTCTCAAGCTAATCACTTTATCCACATGGGGCAATAAATGCCTTATGGGACGTATCCCCCAAAAGGGCCAAACGTACTTGACACACCATATAGCTCGCTTACTCCGAATTTGCGTCTGTTAGACCACATAGTATCCCATCATTACCGGGGTGTGAGGCTCGCAAAGCTACGATCTATTTCTTCAAAGCCACATTTTTCATACAAAACCACACTTTGATCATAACAGGTTCCACTTTGGATGCTACACTACCATTCCTTTGATCACTATTTAACTCTTACTAGCATATAACCTCTGAGCTCGTATGTCTCAGAGAAGGGTGTTAAGCTAAGAGAAATTACCTTCTCCGCTACCAAGCAGATGTATATTTATAAAAGTCAAACGTTTGTCTCAGAAATGCAATGTCGGACATTCGTCCATACAAGTTCATTCAGGGACTGAACGAAACCGAAGTCACTCTCCTACTGCCACAAGTAGTGAGTAGTTCTTGCAATTCGAAAAATCTCCACAACGGAGAGACCACTATAAATAACTCTATAATGGGAGCGACCTAGAGCATGTTCAACAAGCAGTTCTCATGCTATAAAGTTCTACGGTCTTTAATAATCATCATCTTCAACATGTCTTCACTTTCGAACATATACATTGGTTCGAAGTGGTTTTCAGATAGGAATCGCCCAAATCCGATCACGGTTCCTTCGAAGCCAATTATCGATTAAAAGATGTTGAGTCATACGTAGATATCAATCATCAATCAATTACTTCATCTTTTATCTAATCAAATATCTTTCTTAGATATATTCTTTTCAATTTATTCCTTTTTCTTTTCAAGAGTATATGGAATCATTAAATCTCATTTATAAAATCATATGTTTTATTTAAACCTTTCTTAAATCCTGGAATAATTCTGAATCATTTTCTCTTTTACTTAGGAAATCTTTTCCAAATCATTCATTGAATCTTAATTAAAGATTTCTTATATTGATGTTATATCTTTAACTTAGGGACAATATTCCCAAATCATCCATTAAATCAAAGATTTTTTCTTAACTTCAAATCATATTCTTGCAAATCGAAGTTTTTCATAACAAAGCACTACTTCCAGCTTAGATATGGTAAATTTCATCTCTAGGGACTAATGGCAAGTAATCCTACATCATGAAGATCTATATCACACATGATTTTTGTCTTTAAAAGGTTTTATTTAGAAAATTAGTTTGAAGGGTTTTTGGACAGGAATCATCCAAATCCGAATCCGGTTTTTCGGATAGGATTCACCCAAATCCAATCCCGGTTCCTTCGTCCTAATCATCGATAAAAAGTGTTAAGTTCATATGGTTTCGTAAATTAGTTTGAAGTGATTTTCGGATAGAAATCACCCAAATTCGATCCCGGTTCTTCGGATAAGAATCACCCAAATCCGATCCCGGTTCCTTCGTACCAATCATTGATAAAAAGTGTTAAATGGTTAATTAACATTCAAAGAATTTGTTTCTTTTCTTTTATCTTGGAAAAACTTAAATTTGATCTTTTGGAGCATCCGGACTTTCCTTTCGATCTATTCCACCCCTCACCTAAAAAGAGAAGACTTAGGCCAGGTAAGTTAAGGGCACCGGTTGCTCCATCCCTAACCTTTGTTAAACACCTTGTTTTATCTTTCCAGTTCTCACAAGTTGGACAAATGTACTAGTCGTTTCCGCATATTCAGTTGTTAATCTTCATTTTAGAAATGATTTATTAAACTTCTAAATCATTATTTAAAACACTTAATTATTCTTTTAAAAAAATTCATAATTGATTCTAGGAAAAACCGTTAAGTTTAAATCTTCTTTTAAAAAGTCGTAGCAACGGCAGTAGAAAAGTGTTGCGGAAAGTGCTTTATAAGCTTATTTGATTTAAACAAATGTTTAATATTTGAAAATTTATATTTTCCATTCCAAATCTCTTTTAAACCATTTTAATAGATTTATCAAATTTATTTCATATTTTTTATCATTTAAAAATACCATTTATATATAAATCCCTTTTTGGATTTCGAACTATAAAACCACGATGTTTTTAGAAAATTATTTTGGTGATATTTCAAAACCTAATTAAATAAATCTTGATTTTCTTTCTTTCTTTGAAAACTATTATGATTTTGACCAAAGAATTTTCATTTCCAAGAAATCTGACATATAAATCATTCTCTACGTTAATGAAGTTACGGGTCGAAATTTACGAACTGCCGCTACGCGACGAGCTCGATTTTAATCAATTTTGTTAATTACTTTAAAAATTGTTCGAAATGCTTCAAATTTGTTTCACACCATATTTAAAATATTTTAACTTATTTAAAATCATTACGAGGCTAAATAACTTTCATATACATATTTGTATAAATTTAATTATCATTTAATTAACAATGGTTAATTACTAATCATTTCTCTTACATTTTTAAAACCAGTTATCAACCACATAAACAATCATATAATCAACCAGTTTTACAACCAAGTTATCAAATATTTAATCGTTCAACATATTTAAACTTTCAAATCATTAAACTTGAAATAAGTTATGGATTAATTAGTAAATATGAGTACTCGCCTTTTAACCAAATTGTTCACTTCATACCAACATTCTTTTTCAAGCAACATTTCATTATTGTTTTCAACTTTAACTAATTTTGGAAAATTCTGTGGAGCTGCCACAACACCTTGAATTTGCTCATAGCTCCTTGGAATGAAATCACCAGCACTTCCTTCTCTTTTTCTTACTTCGGAGCTTCACGACTTGTTTTCCTCCTTCCCATAGGTTCGACCTTGCCTTGACCATCCCCTTCCTCCATTATTTCTTCACTTCTTAGCTGCTAAAGCATGTTTCAATGGTATCCTAAGGTCTTTGGCAAAATTTGATGGTGTTTTGAGTTGATTTGATATGATTTTGAAAAAGTTAGTAAGGAAATAAAAGAGAAGAAGAAGCCATTAAAGAGAGTTTCAAGGAGAAAGAAGAAAAATGTAGAAATGGAATGGAAAAGGTGAGAAAGTCGTTGGTATTTATAGAAAAATAAATTAAGCGGTAAGTTACCAAATTATCCCTTTACCAAATTACCAAAATAACCTTACTTACTTATTAAGTAACTTTACTTTTTTTTCAACACTTAACATCACATTTCAAATCATTACTTTATGTCACTTTCACTTAGATAGTAAGTAATGAAAGTAATAATTATGTTTCTCTGATTTTATATTTACTTTATGCTTTGAAATGACATTTTTGTCTTTTTATGCTTATTGTTTCTTAATTATATTCTTGAATTTTCTAAATATGTTTAGTAAAAGTAAACTTGATTACTGAATTATTTAATACTTATACTATTTGAATATATGTTCCTATATAAGAAAATAAAGGTGCGACGATGTTGCGACAACTTTTAATCGAAAAAACATCGTTTTCGACAAAATGTTTTACGGTCACATTTTAACTTTTTAGTTAAACTACTTATATATGTAAACCAAATTTAAAAATAAATTTGTACAATGCTATTTAAAAATATAAACACTCATAAATAAATTAAAATAATTTATTTAACCATTGAAACTTACTTTTCTAAAATCAGCCTTTTGTCACTTTTGTCGTTATAGGCAAATGTTACTATTTTTGTGTATACTTCTCTTTCCAAATCCTATCTAATATTATTTGAATCATATAACCATCCATATTTTATATTTAATATTATTTTAAATAGTATGTTTTAAAGTGTTCAAATTCTGGATCGTTACATGCACCCCCAAGGCCAACGCGGCCAGCTCCTGCTCTCCAAATCACACCACCACGCTTTAACCTCACTTTATTGTGAATCCGAGCCTCCATGCGATGAACGAACAGCAGATTCGAGACTTGCTCGTCCTCCTTTTCTGGATGCAACTCCCCGATCGTCGATTGGTCGACGATCCACCGTTAAATCCAAAACCCTAGCAACGGACGGTTGAGAAAGATCGCTAACTTCTGACCAAACCGAGATTCAATTACAAAAATGAACTACAGATGTAGATAACGATCATTAAGAGCTTCGCAACGATATTTTATTCGATAGGTTTTAAGGAGTATGAACTTTCGATTTGACTTTGAATTTGGGAATTTGGGTTTGACATGTTTGAGAAGGAACAATTACGGGAGGAAGGAGCAGATGAGAAATAGAATTGCACGTACAGGAAAAGAATAAAAGACTACTAGGGTTTCAAGTGAAATTTATTTGTATAGACAGAAATGGATAAGACGAACGGATAGATTGATTTGGGTTGAAACGATAACAACGACCCGAAAAGAACGTTTCGTTCCCGAAACAAAAGTAGGTCATCCAAAATATCAAAATGTAGGTTTTCGATATTTTTAAACTCAGTGGAACTAGTTTCAAACCCTAATTCCATTGTATACAGAAGTTAGCTTTTAAAATCAAATTATATTTATTTAAATTACATTAATCGATTTTTACGCGTTTCGAGCTCGCACGATCAAATGATAAGTCCGATCGCTACGAAACTTGAAATTCTATAATAATTCACTATTACGAATCCGATGAAAATGGTTTTTTCAAAATTCGAGATAGCGCTCAAAAACCCAATTTTACATGTTAATTATATAAATTATTAATTTTAAATCAATTAAATCACCTTTAAATTCTAGATTATAAGTTAACAATTTCATCATTCTTGATTACATAGAAATTAATAATCTTTTACAATACAATTACCATGTTAAATCCAATATTAGATATTTCACTAATTTCAGTGTTCAATTACAACTGTAATACAATCCTAGTTAATTATATTTAAATTCCAATAAATTCTTTTATTTCGATTTATACTCTCATTATTAAATCAACTACTACCTTATGAATATAATTAACACTAGTTTACATTTTACTACATTCATATTCTTCAGTTCTCATCTTAACTCCTATTAACTACAATATTTAATTACATTAAATTTTGTTGATTTCCAAATTAATTTAAAAAGGATTAAATAATAAAATAATAATTAAAAACAATTATTACACATTAGTAATTCAAACACATTTCTAAGTCTATTGTTTAAAGATAAAAGCTAAGAAATTTACGTACTAATTAATTGATTTCATATTCCATAATAAACCTATTCTAATTAATAACATATAATTTCAAAATTGAATCCAACATGTAATTTATTTTATAATTTACAATTATAACCAAATTAACATTACAATTATTTCAATTAATTGAAATTATAATAAATAGTTGTCAATGTCAATTAAACAATAAAATTAAATTACATTCTAATTATTTTTCTCATTAATAAATCATAAATTTTAATTTCACAAAATATTGAATTTCAAAATCTTATTTAATTTAATAGTTTCTAATTATCAAAAATATCGGTCGTTACACTTTCTCATACTCAAAACTTTTTGTCCTCGAAAAGGAACAAGAAAAAAATTAAGAAACTTACTATAATTTTATTCAAAATAATCAATATATAAACTATTAATTTACATAATTTAGTATAATAAGAATTTGAAAATAACTCAACTTTCACAAAATTTTCTAAGTCCTAAGTTTATGAATTTTTTTGGCAAAGTCTCCTTTGCGTGGTTAGGTCCGAAAAAATAATAATATTAATAATCTCAAAACACATACACACATACATATATGTATCATATTTCAATAATAAACATCCCAAACCATGGGAAAAACAATAAAATATTGTTCCAAAAATCATACCTATTTGTCGGGCAAACAACTTTATTTATGAAACCAAAAGCATTAACTATTGCCTCCATAAACTTGTATTTCAGTTATATAGTCCAAAAGAGTTAAAATTATGTGAAAGAATAAATTTTAGTTGTTTCAAATCAATAACACAAGAAAACAACATAGGTAATAACCATATGCAAAGAAAAGTCGTACAACCATTATATGCAACAAAAGAAATCAATCATACGTCCATAACAACCAAACCAAATGGTTTGTTTAGGCTTAGAAACTTTTCATTGTACAAGGGTGATAAATAACTAACAAGTGTATCTTATGCTCAACAGCTTTAGATAATTACTTAATAGATTATTCAAACAACCTTGAACAATTTGAAGTATCATTCCCCAAACATTAAACCAAACAACAATGAAATTTAAATATTAGTTAAGTTTATTATATTGCTTTCTTTCCTCATAATTTACTTTCCATTTATTTTCATTAATTCATACAATATTATCCTTTATTAATTTACCCTCATCACTTACACAATTTATTTCCCATTCAATATTTGAAATCATCAATGAATCCACTTTTAAAATATTACGTATATTTCATTGTAGTTTATTTCACATTTATTATTTACTTATAACCTTGATATAAATTTTAATATTAATATTCATCAATGAATTATTTCAGTCATTTTCTTGAGTTTATAATCATTTACTTAAATAGTATTCATTTTTTTCTATTTGATTTAATTACTAGCATTTCAAAATATTAACTTATGTTTAAAATATTTCATGTACATCATAATTCTTATTTGTAGAGATAACTCCATTACTTAAGTTTTATTTGTATAAAATTTTATTACATATTCATGTAAACATTTCAACATTTAAACATTTCCGGTAAGTTTTACATATGTACTAAGTGTTATACAAATTTATTTCATTCATTTTAGTTAGCAAAAATATTCAACAATTTATATCTTCTAGGTTTCGTAGACTTCTAATTAACAAATAACAAATCTTCAATTTCTTTATAGTTTCATTAAACATTTAGCTTCTAATTTCTTATTTTTCATTTTAGAAATTTCCAACTGTTAAAATTTCACTTTATTTCAACAACTAAAAATCATTAATTTAACAGGAACTTAAGAATTAAATACCGAGTACATTTCAAATCATTTTGAAAGAATATATATATATATATATATATATTCATATCATTTATATATCAAATCATACTTAAGAAAATAATATTAGTTTATCAAGACAAACGTGTAGCAAAGCTATTACAGTGGTCTTCCCACTTTGAAACTCGAAAATGAACGTTGATGATGAAGCAATCATCACCGAAATTATTTTCCAGCGACAGAAAAGGGGAGTACAGAACTTATTTCCATTTAAAGTTCTTTTAAAACATTTGTTTCAAATCACATTGAAAATATTTATGTCCGAAAATACTTGCAAAGAATACTAATATTATATTTCAAAATCTTTGAAAACCAATTTCAAAACTCTTGAACTTAGTTCTCAAATTTCCAATTCATATTCACTTTATCTATAAAATCCTATTTTGTGACCAAATTTATAAAATTTCACTTCGTAACAAACAAACATATCACATACAGCTATATCTATTTATAAAATTATTCTTTTATATACAAAGTATAATAATAGGCAAAATTATTTCATTTACCTGTATTTTAAAAACAATATTGTGTCGATCTGCCCTATTAAGTGTTTAGAAATCCCTACGATGACATAGCTTTCCTATATGCCGACCATAAATACTCAACAGAACAAATTAACACGATACAAAATATTTTTATATCACTAACAAATACACTCTCTCATACATATATACTCTCAAACTCATTTTAGGGTATTAATAACCCGCTCTAATGAGTTAACCTCGAACAGGCTAAGGTATCTATAATCATGGCTTACCAACTGTAACGGCTCATCTTTTTGGATGGTTTAAATCGACAATAAAAAAAACATGTGAACTCAATCCAATTAAATGGGAAAATTGTTAATGGAGTAAATAAGAAAATAAAAGAAAAGAAGGAAAAACAAAACATAGAATCTCACAACGGAATGACAAAATATAATAATCAAATAAAAAGTTCATGAAGATGTTTTATAATATACATTTGATTACATAATTTTTACAACAATCAGAGTATAAACAATGACATACTAATAATGATGTAGTGGAAATTTCTAATAATATAATATATCAAACTCGATCTTCGTCCTCCAGAGATAGAGTCTTCAACATTGAAAAGCTCAGGCTGACCTGAGTCAGAACTAAAAGATCTTATGTAAGTTAAATCAATTATGAGTAAATATGAGTGTAATGGCTTCAGAGATGTTTATGGAATTTTACACCTCCTATCCAGTGTGTAATATTTGAGTAATAACTTAATACATGTTTTGGGATTTTCCATCTCCTAAGGATCCGTTAAACCATTTATATATAGTAATATACGTTATATATGTAGTGTTTATCAGTAAAGTATTGAAATAGAGTTAAGGCGTTACCCATATCCTCCTTAACATATTTTTATAAACGCAGTAGTATATATAGTATTGTAAACTCCACCAAACCGATGGGCTATCAAGGAGCACTCCATAGGTACGACATAAACGAAAATCATAATAGGCTCGATATGGCATATGACAAGGCACAGAGGCAATGCCCAGGGTAGGATTCTACCGTTTTGCATGCCCAGGCTGTGGTAAAGCTAGCAGCTACTACCGACCACCTCGGAACATGCTCCCATAATCAAATCAAAGGTGGCCACTAATCAATCACAAAGTAACAGCTATGGTATCAAAGAAGCATGTCTGATTTGAGGAGCAACCTCACTTGGCCCGGTATAGCTCCTATTTAGTCATATCAAGATAACTCAAAGGTCGGGGTAACATTCTTTACTCATATAGTAGCATTTGCCAGCCATCCTACTTCATTCTGGATTCTCCACCACGTGCACGTTTGTCAAAATGGTTTCAGAATTGACAATGAGTATGACAATATACGACTCCGGTCTTTTTAACAACCAAATGCTTATTTCACACTGTGGTCATTTTATAGGCATTTGTAACAATAAATACAAAAAAAACGTTTATACCTTCATACTAAGATATCCATATATTAATTCCAAAAGTATAAATATATTCATAAATACCGAGGTAGATTTCTTTCAATCAATTTCGAAAATAATTTATAAATCTTTCTTAAACCATTTATAAACTATTTATATGCTTTACAACCATTTATAAAGCTATACATAAATTCCAAAACACTTTACAACTCTTTCCCTTTCATAAACCTCTATGCAAATTCCTTTAAAACGCTTCCAAATCCCTTTATACAAGTTCTTTGATAAAACCCTTTAAAAATCTTTTAAAACGTTACAATATCCTTTATAAAACCATTATAAATTCCTTTATAGAAATATTTTCTAAAATCATTTTCTAAAATCCATTATAAAATCTCTTAAAATTTTTTATAAATTATTTACAAAACCTTTTACAAATTTCTAAAATCTTGTACAAAAATATTTTATCTATTAAAGTTATTATAAAAGTCTATATTTATTGTCTTAAATCAAAACTATGTTTATTATATTAAATTAAATTTAATATATATATATATATATATAATAAAACTATATTAAATATTTTATTAAATTAAAATGTTAAACTATTTAAAATATGCATTTAAAACTAAATGAAACTATAAGTTAAAATCTTAAATTTTCATCTAAAACCATATATTAACTTATAATTTGAGCTTTAAGACATATAAAATAAATTTTTTTCCAAATATAAATTTTTATAAGTTAAATTATTTAATTAAATTTAAAAATCAAACAAACTTTACCATTTTGCAAATTATTTAAAACCGCCCAACGGTGTTTGTATATAATTTTCTACCTTATGGTCAAGTGATTGGGTATGTATCATTTCAGCCCAAATGGTTAAATTTCCTAGGTATATGTCTTTTCAACCCGTATCCCGCATCAACAATTCCCAAATCTATAAAATCACTCGGGTTTATCATTCCAACCCATAACGATTTTCCCTAATCTATAAGATCATTCGAACATGTATCATTTCAACCCATAGTAATAGCAGGAATATAAACATCTTATCATCCAAAACGTCAACAATGAAATATCCATCACAATCAACATCCAAATCAGTCAATAGATCACAATAATTAACTGGTTATCATTATCATGTATTTAACTAACAATTTAAATTCAGTATTAATTTAAATTGGAGATTTAATTCCATAAAATTCAAATTTCAAATAAAATGCCAAATTGAATTACCAAACAATAATTAATAATATTCTAATCACATTATAAATTTAATTTAACTAACATAAGAAGGTTTAGTATTTGTGAGTGGGCTAAATCACCCATCTTTGATTTTCGTCAATTTGAAATCCAAATAAAATCTAAATTTTGAACAGTCTCCAAATTCAACCAAACTAGTTCCGTTTCATCCAAAATTTCGATATGATTGCAACGAAGAAAACCGCGTCCAAATCCTAGCTCATATGAAAAGGTTATTAGCATTAGAAATTTAAGAATTAAAATTTTAGTTTAAAATAAATGAAGGGCAAATATGTAAATACTTAACTCTTTATAGCCCTACATGCATCTAGCAAACCCTATAACCCACGAAGCATATACAACCGCCCACGTCCAAGCTTTGCCGCCGCCACCAACGCACGCCGTCGTCCAGTTCTGACATAGCCACCCATCACCTTTGATCGAAGTGCACCGCCCAAGGCCAACGCGACCAACTCCGGCTCTCCAAATCATGCCGCAGCCACCACTTTAACCTCGATTTCTAGCGAATCTGAGCCTCTATACAATGAACGAATAGATCTAAAACTTGCTCGTCCTCCACTTTTAGATGTAACTCCATATTCTTCTATTGGTACACGATCTACCGTTAAATCCAAAACTCTAGCAACAGACGATTGAGAAAGATCGCCAAATTCTAGCAAAACAGAGACACGATTGCAAAAATGAATTGCAGATGTAGATTACACTCATCGAGAGCTTTGCAATGATATATTATTCGATTGGTTTTTAGGAGTTTGAATTTTTCGATTTGATTTTGAATTTGGGAATTATGGTTTGACATATATGAGAAGGAACGGATACAGAAGGAAGTAGCAGATGAGAAATAGAATTATACGTATAGAAAAAGAATAAAAGACTACTAGGATTTTAGAAAAATGTAACAACCCGATTTTTAGGGATACTAAATTGGGAATAAACTAATAAGTTGATAAGTAATCTGTTAATAGTAACAAACAATTAAATATTTATGGAAAAAATGATGAAATGACAAATAAATGAAGACAAAAGAAAATAAAATGGATATTTAATATTAATGGGGTTGAAAGGAAAATAAATGGTAACAAATTCATTTACTTTTATTTGGAGTTATAAATTTTGTCTTTTTAGTGGTAGTGTAATTTAATAGATGAACCGTTTTATTAACCCTAACTATTTGAAAAGTTAAACATTGAGAATGATATGTTTTTTATATGAAAGAATGATAACTAATTATATTAGATAAAATGTGTATTATGTATGAAAAGTTTAGATGAGAATTTTTTTTTATGTGGATTTACAATTAGGAATAATAGGAAGAAAAAGAAAGGAAAGTTTAAAAAAAATTATAATTTATTTGTTAATAATGATAAAGTAAATAAATAAATATTTTGTTTGAAAATTTGAAATAAAATATTAAAGTGGATAAGAGGGAAATGAATGATCAGTGACTTATTTGTTATGTATATTGAATGTAATGAATTGTATCTTTTATTTTAACAAGGAAATTCTATTTAACGAATTTTAAAAAAAAAGTAGAGGAGTTGTTGTTACTTAAAAAGTTTAAAAGAAAAAAAATAAAGTGAGGAGAAGCTTAAATAAAATAAAGTTTTATGTTAATTCTCATGTTATGCATTGAAAAAAAGGAGAAACTTTCATACTAATTTACAAATTATAAATATGATAATAAAATAATAAAAAAAAATCATTTTTTTATAATGTCATATTAAAAGGATCTAGAAATTGAATAAAATAATGTTAAGCAAAATAAATTTCTAGAACAAGAATAAAATAAAAAGAATACATTGTACTAAAAAGGGAAAAGATTAAAAATAGAAGGAAAAAAAAGGATATTTTCAAAGAGAATTCTAGAAAGGGCCTCAATTACAAAACTCAGCCCACTTCCTTCTCCCTTCTTTTTACTGTACGTACAGAACGGTACTATTACTCAGAAAGCAGAAAACCTAATTTCATATCCTTCTACTCAAACACAAAACTCTCTTTGCAATCAAAAGATAAAAGAAAAGATTCTTAATTTTAAGATAATTGGAAAGGTGAAAGGCAAGCAATCAAAAGCTAGCTAATCTAGAGCTTGAAGATTGCTTCTTGGAGGTTTAGGTGAGTGATATGTAATCCATATTTTTATGGCTGAACTGGCCTTTTTCTTTGAATGAATATGTATTTCTTCTTTTTTTTTCTTTTTCTTTCTTGTTATAATTTCTTCTTCTTATGCAAGTTTAAGTTTAGATCACCTATTAGACATATTTGGGGATCTTGATTGTTATATTGTGGAAACAACACTTGATCCGGAGATTACATTAAAATGAGAAAAAATCATAAATTTCTGAAATTTTGATATGTTATTTTCTACATGTATGCGCATATGCTCTGAAAATTTCACTGAATAATATTGTGTTTTGATTGGTGAAATCAATTATTTACAATGCTATATTTGCCTAGATTTTGTAACAGCAGTGGCTGTGTATACGAAATTCATAACAATTAAAGAAAAATTTATAAAATTCTGAAATTTAAATATGTTGTTTACAACTCATATTAGAATAGTCCGTAAAAATTTCATTGAAAAATAATGGGATTTGTTAGGTTGAATCAATCGTTTACAGAGGTGTATAAGTGCAGATTTTCGCACTAGGGTCTGTCTAAAAACACCTGCTGTAATACTATAATTTAACCCATCAAATGGTCATATTTTTGTATGAAATTATTACTGATGATTTATAAATGAGTTATGAACAACATATTAAAAATTTATAATTTTACGAAATTTATTTTATTTATTATGAATTACAGACTGAGGTGGGTTCTTTATGAAATTCAGTGATTCTTTTTGAAAGCAATGTTGAATTTGAAGGTGATTATATATTTGTGATTTGAAAATAAGTTTATTTAAAGAAAAGCTTTCAAATAAGAGTAATGAAATTTTTAAAGATTCATCATAATTTATTTTTATATTACTTATTATTATAATCCTTGATAAAATTGTGTACGAAAATAGAACATTTTATTTGGAATTTTGATTTTTTTTTTGAATACTAAAGCTTGCCTTTTTAATTAAATTAATTGTCATCAATTTTTTTCTAACTTAACGAATTTTTAATAATTTTAATCCAATAAATTAGGTTTCTGTGTTTCGCCTTGATACATAAGTATTATGAGGTACTTGTGTGTTAATGCGAAATAGAGATGTAATTATTTTCTTTTATACGCATAATTCTTTTGCTAAATTTTATTTGCTTTTGAATATTTTACTAGGTCTATCAAAGGTTTTATTGGAAGATGTTGTCGCCGTTGATTTTTTTAGAAGTGTTTTGAAATTACAAACACTTTGATTTTTGGGTCGGGATAGATTGGACTCTGTTGTACCAATGGGCCAAAACTCCACCTTGGCCGACCTGATTCAGGATCGCTACCTGAATCGGTGGTATATCACATGCCCTTTTACCACCAAAGGTCAACGGTCTGCTACATAGGGCTATCTTATTTTTGATCGGGATCTCCAATCGGCGGGTCACGGACTATGACGGTTGGAGGCGTGGGGGTCCCACGTGTAGATCCGTGACTGGGTAGCATACGGCCTTTGCGTTAGACCGTCTTGGTTATCCTAGGTTGATCGTCAGGTGTATTATGGCGTTATGAGTAGGTTACGGTGTTGATGTCTCCGCGCACGCTCGAGCTCTACCACTGTGATTTTACAATACTTGCGTCTGTTTCTTTGGTATATTTTATGAGTCACGTTATATTTATCCCATAATTACCATAAGGCAATTTTCTTTATCTTATGATTTTTGGAAAATATGAAATTTGATTTGTAAACCCAGTATCTTTAGAGAATGTGAGTATGAACTTATTCATTGTGTTACATATGATGATTGGGTTGGTATCGTATTGGATTACATATGATACGTTTGGCCTAAAACCATTGTTTGATTAAATGAATTTTCTTTGAAACTGAATTTGCATGTTGGTTCTCACACACATATATGCCTCATGTTGGTTTATACATGCGGCGCTTCATTTTCCTTTTTGTTGGTTGAGACAATTATTGTTCATAGATCTTACTTCACTCACGCTAGAAATAGTCTGACCTGTGTGATTTGTTTTATAATCCTCGGGTCAGTCTGAGGATTGTGGTTGCAGGCTCGGTTGCGTGGACTGTAGCTGCATTTTTATCATTTTCCATGTTCTGGGATTTTGGACTTTACTGCTTAGACTTAGGAGTAGTTAATAAATGTATTATGGTATGAATGTTATTATGTATTTTGGAAGTGATATGTACTATGGACTATGTATCGTGGACATTACTATTAGGATATGTATTATGCATTATGCTGTTTTTGTGCTAAACTGTACATTCTATTATATTCTGTACTATGTAACCTTGAAAAAAAATTTTATCTTGTACCATTGCTTTGAACCAACACTGCACACGAATGGTAAGTAGTAAAAAAAAGAAGTCATAAAATTTCTCGTGTCAGTGTTAGTTCAAGGGAATGAGTACAACATTTAGCCCTATCGAGTCCCATTCTCCGTGCTTTCTGACAGTAATACTTAGTATTGATCTTGGTTGGCATGGGTATAGCTGTTGGGCGTTATATTTTTGGTATCAGAGCCCAGGTTAACAATAGTATAGAATATATTTAGAATATAAGTTAGCACAAAGCAGTAGAAGCATTGTACATGTCTATATACCATAAGTATCACTTCCATAATATAATAATTGTCATGCACGCCTAAACCAAAACCCCAAATCTTTGATCCTTTTAGTATGAGAATTAATTTAATTTCAGCTTAACAACATTTCTCACTATGCAGAGTAGTGAGAAAGATGGCTGGAAGGCATCCCTGTTTGACTATGGAGCAGTGGTTAGAGTTGATGCGGATCATGCCTCGGGCGGCACCCGCTCCTAATGCAGCTCCTAGTGCTGATATCGCCCTTACGTAGAAATTGCAAGGACACAATTTTTGTAAGGGGGAAGTCTGTAACAACCCGATTTTTAGGGATACTAAATTGGGAATAAACTAATAAGTTGATAAGTAATCTGTTAATAATAACAAACAATTAAATATTTATGGAAAAAAATGATGAAATGACAAATAAATGAAAACAAAAGAAAATAAAATGGATATTTAATATTAATGGGGTTGAGAGGAAAATAAATGGTAAAAATTCATTTACTTTTATTTGGAGTTATAAATTTTGTCTTTTTAGTGGTAGTGTAATTTAATAGATGAACTGTTTTATTAACCCTAACTGTTTGAAAAGTTAAACATTGAGAATGATATGTTTTTTTATGAAAGAATGATAAATAATTACATTAGATAAAATTTGTATTATGTATGAAAAGTTTAGATGAGAATTCTTTTATGTGGATTTACAATTAGGAATAATAGGAAGAAAAAGAAAGGAAAAGTTTAAAAAAATTTATAATTTATTTCTTAATAATGTAAAGTAAATAAATAAATAAATATTTTGTTTGAAAAATTGAAATAAAATATTAAAGTGGATAAGAGGGAAATGAATGATCAGTGACTTATTTGTTATGTATATTGAATGTAATGAATTGTATCTTTTATTTTAAAAAGGAAATTCTATTTAACGAATTTTAAAAAAAAAAAGTAGAGGAGTTGTTGTTACTTAAAAAGTTTAAAAGAAAAAAAATAAAGTAAGGAGAAGCTCAAATAAAATAAAGTTTTATGTTAATTATCATGTTATGCATTGAAAAAAAAGGAGAAATTTTCATACTAAATTACAAATTATAAATGTAATAATAAAATAATAATAATAAATAATAATATCATTTTTTTATAATGTCATGTTGGAAGGATCTAGAAATTGAATAAAATAATGTTAAGCAAAAGAAATTTCTAGAAAAAGAATAAAATAAAAAGAATAAATTGTATTAAAAAGGGAAAAGATTAAAAATAGAAGCAAAAAAAAGGATATTTTCAAAGAGAATTCTAGAAAGGGCATCAATTACAAAACTCAGCCCACTTCCTTCTCCCTTCTTTTTACTGTACGTATAGAACGGTACTATTACTCAAAAAGCAGAAAACCTAATTTCATATCTTCTACTCAAACACAAAACTCTCTTTGCAATCAAAAGATAAAAGAAAAGATTCTCAATTTTAAGATAATTGGAAAGGTGAAAGGCAAGCAATCAAAGGTTAGCTAATCTAGAGCTTGAAGATTGCTTCTTGGAGTTTTATGTGAGTTATATGTAATCCTTATTTTTATGGTTGAGTTGGCCTTTTTCTTTGAATGAATATGTATTTCTTCTTTTTTTTCTTTTTCTTTCTTGTTATAATTTCTTCTTCTTATGTGAGTTTAGATCACCTATTAGACATATTTGGGGATCTTGATTGTTATATTGTTGAAACAACACTTGATCCGGAGATTATAATAAATTGAGAAAAAATCATAAATTTCTGAAATTTTGATATGTTGTTTTCTACATGTATGCGCATATGATCTAAAAATTTCACTGAATAATATTGTGTTTTGATTGGTGAAATCAATTATTTACAATGCTATATTTTCCCAGATTTTGTAACAGCAGTGGCTGTCAATACGAAATTCATAACAATTAGAGAAAAATTTATAAAATTCTGAAATTTAAATATGTTGTTTACAACTCATATTAGAATAGTCTATACAAATTTCATTGAAAAATAATGGGATTTGATAGGTTGAATCAATCGTTTACAGAGGTGTATAAGTGCAGATTTTCGCACTAGGGTCTGTCTAAAAACACCTGCTGTAATACTATTATTTAACCCATCAAATGGTCATATTTTTGTATGAAATTTTTAATGATGATTTACAAATGAGTTATGAACAACATATTACAAATTTAGAATTTTACGAAATTTATTTTATTTATTATGAATTGCAGACTGAGGTGGGTTTTATATGAAATTCAGTGATTCTTTTTGAAAGTAATGTTGAATTTGAAGGTGATTATATATTCGTGATTTGAAAATAAGTTTATTTAAAGAAAAGCTTTCAAATAAGAATAATGAAATTTTTAAAGATTCATCATAATTTATTTTTATATTACTTATTATTATAATCCTTGATAAAATTGTGTACGAAAATAGAACATTTTATTTGGAATTTTGATTTTTTTTTGAATACTAAAGCTTGCCTTTTTAATTAAATTAATTGTCATCAATTTTTTTCTAACTTAACGAATTTTTAATAATTTTAATCCAATAAATTAGGTTTCTGTGTTTCGCCTTGATACATAAGTATTATGAGGTACTTGTGTGTTAATGCGAAACAGAGATGTAATTATTTTCTTTTATACGCATAATTGTTTTGCTAAATTTTATTTGCTTTTGAATATTATACTGGGTTTATCAAAGGTTTTATTGGAAGATGTTGTCGCCGTTGATTTTTTTAGAAGTGTTTTGAAATTACAAACACTTTGATTTTTGGGTCGGGATAGATTGGACTCTGTTGTACCAATGGGCCAAAACTCCACCTTAGCCGACCTGATTCAGGATCGCTACCTGAATCGGTGGTATATCACATGCCCTTTTACCACCAAAGGTCAACGGTCTGCTACATAGGGCTATCTTATTTTTGATCGGGATCTTCGATCGGCGGGTCACGGACTATGATGGTTGGAGGCGTGGGGGTCCCACGTGTAGATCCGTGAACGGGTAGCATACGGCATTTGCCTTAGACCGTCTTGGTTATCCTGGGTTTATCGCCAGGTGTATTATGGCATTATGAGTAGGTTACGGTGTTGATGTCTCCTCGCACGCTCGAGCTCTACCACTGTGATTTTACAGTACTAGCGTCTGTTTATTTGGTATATTTTATGAGTCATGTTATATTTATCCCATAATTACCATAAGGCAATTTTCTTTATCTTATGATTTTTGGAAAATATGAAATTTGATTTTAAAACCCAGTATCTTTAGAGAATGTGATTATGAACTTATTCATTGTGTTACATATAATGATTGGGTTGGTATCGTATTGGATTACATACGATACGTTTGGCCTAAAACCATTGTTTGATTAAATGAATTGTCTATGAAACCGAATTTGCATGTTGGTTCTCACACACATATATGCCTCATGTTGGTTTATACATGCGGCGCTTTCTTTTCCTTTTTGTTGGTTGAGACAATCGTTGTTCATAGATCTTACTTCACTCACACTAGAAATGGTCTGACCCGTGTGATTTGTTTTATAATCCTCGGGTCAGTCTGAGGATTGTGGTTGCAGGCTAGATTACGTGGACTGTAGCAGCATTCTTATCATTTTCCACGTTCTGGGATTTTGGACTTTACTGCTTGGACTTAGAAGTAGTTAATATATGTGTTATGGTATGAATGTTATTATGTATTTTGGAAGTGATATGTACTATGGACTATGTATCGTGAACATTACTATTATGATATGTATTGTGCATTATGCTGTTTTTGTGCTGAACTGTACATTCTATTATATTCTGTACTATGTAACCTGGGAAAAAAAATTATCTTGTACCATTGCTTTGAACCAACACTGCGCACGAATGGTAAGTAGTAAATAAAAGTCATAAAATTTCTCGTGCCAGTGTTAGTTCAAGGGAATGAGTACAACATTTAGCCCCATCGAGTCCCATTCTCCGTGCTTTCTGACTGTAATACTTAGTATTGCTCTTGGTTGGCATGGGTATAGGGGCCGGGCATTACAAAAAATCTATTTATATAGGTAGAAATGGATAAGACGAACGGACAGATCGATTTGGGTCGAAACGATAACAATGACATGAAAAGCACATTTTGTTCCCTATATGAAAGTAGGTCATCCAATATATTGAAATATAGGTTTTTGATATTTTTATACAAAATGGAACTAGTTTCAACCCTAATTCCATTATATACAGAAGTTAGCTTTTAAAATCAAATTATATTCATTTAAATTCCATTAATCGATTTCTACGTGTTTCGAGCTCACACGATCAAACGATAAATCCGACCGCTATGAAACTTGAAATCCCATAATAATTCATTATTATGGATTCGATGAAATTGGTTTCATCGAAATCCGAGACAATGCCCAAAAACCCAATTTTACACGTTATTTAAATAAATTATTAATTTAAAATCAATTTAATCACCTTTAAATTCTGGATTAAAAGCTAACAATTTAATCATTCTTGATTACATAGAAATTAAAAATCTTTTACAACACAGTTTCCATGTTAAATCCAATATTAAATATTGCACTAATTTCAGCATTCAACTACAACTGTAATAAAATCCCAGTTAATTATATTTGAATTCCAATAAATTCTTTTATTTCGATTTACACTTTTATTATTAAATCAAGTATTACCTTATGAATATAATTAACATTAGTTTACATTTTATTACATTAATATTCTACAGTTATCATCTTAACTCCTATTAACTGCAATATTTAATTACATTAAATTTTGTTGATTTTTAAATTAATGTCAAATGGATTAAATAATAAAATAATAACTAAAAACAATTATTACACATTAGTAATTCAAATAAATTTCTAAATTTATTGTTTACAAACAAAAGCTAATAAATTTACGTATTAATTAATTGATTTCATATTTCATAGTAAACTTATTCCAATTAATAACATATAATTTCAACATTAAATCCAACATTTAAGTTATTCCATATTACAATTATAACCAAATTAACATTACAATTATTTCAATTAATTGAAATTATAATAAAATAGTTATCAATAACATTCAAACAATAAAATTAAATTATTTTTTAATTGTTTTTCTCATTAATAAATCATAAATTTTAATTTCTCATAATATTAAATTTCAAAATCTTATTTAATTTAATAGTTTTAATTGTCAAAATACTGGTCGTTACAAAAGGATCATAGATATTAGACTAACTATGCTCAATATAATTTCCGTATTTAACCCGTACTATGGAACCATTTCTATTTTCGATAATTATGGTTTTCCTATTATTGGTTATATTTATCACAATCAAGCTATCAACCATAAAATCAACCAATTTTCAAACATCCATATAAATCATCCAAGATATTAAATGGTCATATTATCATGCTTGAAATAGTTATAGATGTTATTTAATAATTACAAATGTTGAGTGCTCACTATCAGTTTCCACTCCGCTAATATATTTTTTTAAAGCTTCTTGAAATATGTCCGACTGTAATCCTTACAACACTTCCTTCTCTTTTGTTTGCTTAGAGACCACTGAAATTTGACCTTGGGCCCTAATATGCTCAGCCTAGTCTTGTGTGCACTCGACCATGACTTTGGGAGGGTAGAGCTTGGCTTTATGTGGGGAAGTAAGGGCGAGTGAATGGATAAGTGGAAAAAAGTGTGGAGTATGGACTCGTAACTTGACTTTAAGGTAATATTTTTTCGTATATGGTAGTTTTTATTTTAGTAGATGTTCACTATGATGGCAGAGACTAGTGAAGCCATTAGAAAGCTTAGGAAGAAGAGAGAAGAAGATGGATTTAGCATGAGGATTTATGAGAAGACGAGGCATGTATTTATGGGAAAAATATGAAAAGTATCTTCCACCACATCTCCTTTCACCATTTTCCAACCCAGTCCCCTCCCTCCCATCACTCATGGCCAGCCATCCCCACGCCCGTACCCCACCCATGTACTACCAAGTGATGGTGAGTTTTTTTACTTTGTTTAGGAAAATATCTAGATTTTTGTAAATAAATATCATGATATTTTGTTTAATTACCATTAGTAAATATGAAACATAAATGGTAATTATATGTATAAATGTATGTGCATTCATGCGCATGTGCATAATGTGTTTATGTGCCTACTTTTGAATAACCAAGTTGCAATGTTTTAATATAACATCTATTTGTTAAACCATTGTGAATCCAAAGTCCAAATTCCAATCACTTATTCACTTATTGATTAAATCACATATAAATGTAAATTAAATTTAAAAGTAATTTTTTAAAAATTAGTAATGAATTAAAACGATCATATTTGAATTATGAAATTATATAAATCAATATTAAACAAGTGTTTACAAAAAGTGCTGTCACATCGACAAAGCATTATGAATTTTCTTACATTTTTTTAAAACATGTATATATCTTTATAAAACTATTATAAATGATTTATTGTCACTATATAACTTACTAAAATGACTTATTATCATTTTAAATAATTATATGATTATTTAAACTTAATTTAAAATTCTAGAAAATATATAAAATGATGATATCCCGCCTGATGACATAAACATTTTCTTTCCAAAAGTAAAATAATTTCATTACATATTCTTACATAATTGAAGAAACAAGTGTATGTATCCAGTTCCTTTTGCGACCTCTAATGGTTGAAAGGCTGTTTATCGATGAAATGATCCTTGGTCATTTTATCAATATTTTTCCAAAAAATATATTTTTGTAACTACTTATTCAAAATAAGATTACCATTATTAATTGTTGCTCAAAATATTATAATTTGTGTGATAAATTCTTTCCTTTGAATATTTTTTAGAGATAAATGTTATATTTCAAATTGATAATTTCATGGGTCATTAATGTATGGTTCCAAATGAATATGATGTCAGCTCCTAATCATCAAATTTACCAAAACTTGCTATCATCACCCGAACTAGATCTGCACCTCCTTGGACCATTTTCTTAAAACCAACCAAATTATTATCTGTCTTGCTAAGATCTAGCTCCATCGCGTTGTGCCGATTGATCCATTTTGGTTGTGTTCGCGACCGTCCATGTAGCGCTTAGATTCATGTTCCAAGGTGAATGTTTTACATTATGGAATACTATCAATTCTATTGCAAGTTGAATCAACGTTATGTTGTGACAAATATTGATGTTTGAGAATTTAACTTGGAATTAAAATGTATTCTATTGCTAGTTGAACACCCTGATATTCGATAATTAATTATTGTTGTGATATATGTTTAACTAAGTTACATTAAATTTTGATTGTACGTATAGACCTATAAATTTATAGTAATTGATGATATTGTGATTATATATATATATATATATATGTATATATATATGTTTGATCATTAGTTATACTTGTTATCACCTTGTTTGAATTATTGAAGTGCGTTGATTGCAATATGGATCAACTGAACATGGCGATATCAAAACCCTTGGATATCTTATATTGATATGGACAAAGATAGAATAGAAAATTTTGTAGTTTTGACCCAATATCCTGATTTTTGTGTCATTTTGTCATTATTTGAAAAAAATTCATCAATTATGTATTTGATCTTGAATTTTTGATATGATGAATAAATGATATTTTGAATAGTATTGTATAAAGTTGGTCGTATGTTTACATGTAGATTTTTCTGAATAAATTATTTAACTAAATATTAATAAAAAGTCACTTTGTAAAAAGTGTCAACTTAGCTTGAAATTTTTTCTAGAACTTCTTCATAGAAAAAGAAAATATTTTGTAAAGAATCATATATTTACTTTGGCTATCTATGTATTTTAAATTATGATTAATAAAATAGTTTTATGGTAAGATTGCAATTTTATAAAGTTACTTATTTTAAGCCAAATTTTTTGATGTAGCTCTTGAATATTATTTGGATATTATTTAATTAAATGACCTATATTTATTTTTTCCATCTAATAATTTTAATAATAAAATATATGGAATTAGCAGTTTGAAAAAGTGGAAAAATTACTAAATAAATTTAGAAGAATCTGAAACTATATTGGAAATGATTAAAAGGTGTTTAAGAACTCTAAAATATAATTTGTAATTTTTTTAAAATTTTAAGCTTTTTATATATTAATTAGTGTAAAATGTAAAGTATTTTAATTATTAAAAAAAATTAAATTTCGTGGAAATTTTCGAAATTTTTTCCGTGAATCCCTGAAGCAAAATGAAAGACTTTTTTAGATTCTTAACATATTTTACTATAAAAATTCAAATGAACAAAAAGATGTACTTTTATTTATTGAACTATTAGTTAAAAAGAGACTGGGGTCAGATATTGACATACTCACTATTCAATATTGGAGCCACTTTAATCTAGTGTACATTGTGGATGTTATCTAGAATGTAAAGGTTGAATTGGCAAATATTTACTGGAATGAAGCAAGAGAATGATGATGGATGATCCTAATATTTGTGTCAATTTGAAATGACTAAAGTAGGAGTCTACGTCTGGCTAATAGGTTAGCTACCTTTAGTAGACATCTTTCCATTGTATTACTATCCCAAATTTTGAACTCGATTGGTGCACCTTTGATTTTTGATGGATGGGCGTGGTCGGCCGTTGGGTGTTACGACCAGCTACAAAAGTTAAACTAGTAGAATCTTGCCTATAGCATTGCCTCATGTTCCTTGTCATACGATTATTCCATATGATACCAGTACGATTTTGTCTTGTATTGTACCTATAGGGGACTCTCTGACAGCTATCGACATTACTGGTAGTGCTACAGCACTTGCATAGATTACAAGCTTAAAAATGTGCTTAGGGAAATATAGGTGAGCCTTAACGTTATTTTAATATTTACCTTACCGATTGATATTACATATATAGCGTATCTTACTATATGTAGATAATTTAACGAATCCTTAGGAGATGAAAAATCATGTAATGTCTCTTAGATTATTTTGTACTGTATACCTGACTTTGAATTTACTTACAAAAGAATCTTAACTTCGGACTCGAGTATGTTCTTTTCGTTATGTTCGGATCAACCTGAGTATTTTAGTGCTTTAGGGGCTATTATTTTATGGAGCTGAAGATGGATTTAAAGATTTTAGTTATTTTACTACATTATGTTGTTTTTGATTAGTAAGCCTTTATGTTCCACCATGCTATTTATCTTTAAAATTTGATGTACTTTATTTGTAGCTTCATGAACTACTAACTTATCTATTTTATTTCAACTACATTGTTTTGTTAAATGTATAAATCTGAAGAAAATAAAATGTACATTGTAAAACAACTTTATGAAATGTTTATGTAATTATTATATTTTTTTCATTTCCACTATGAGGTTATGTATATTGTTTTCTTCTGTGCTTTAGTCTCTTTTCTTCTTATATTCTTATTGCAAACCCCATTGATAATCTGTCTTTTGGACTATTTGAGCTCGACATAAGTGGTTTGTTATTGACTTAAATTATCCAAAATGGTAAGTCATCACAGTTGGTATCAGAGCTTTGCTTGAGCAAACAACTAAGTCCGTTGGGTTAAACTCATCAAGAGATATGGTATAGAATGCCCTAATATGAGTTGAGAGTATATTATGAGAAAGCGTATCGATATTTTTACATAAGTATCTTCTTATAATAATCTTAAGAGAAGTGTTTCAAATGATTCGAAAATAAATATTTAAATGGATATTTTATAAATCATTTATCAAAGAAATGAAAATTTTATACCTTTTATTTAAAGTAGAGTAATTATTATAAAAGTTGCATATATTATAAGTCTTAATTTTATTATTAAAACCAATTAAATATATTTTCAACATCTTTGAGTTTAGATTGATTTAAAATAATAAATTCAATAAATCCTTCGATTTTAAAGAAATTTTATTTTAAAGTTTGTTTTAAATTGTTTTTCAATGCATTTGATTTTCTAGTATCATTAATGAAAGATATTATTTTAAAAACCTCCTTGAAATTTTTTTAAGTTAAGAAATCTTTTCATAATATTGGAAGAATATTTGAACCATATATAAGCTTATTTTGAAAACATTTGAATATAAAATGATGTAAATTATAAGTAAATATTACAAGAGTTGTATAGTAATGCCTTCAATAGTATTTGTTTTGAAACTCCTCATATTTCAATTTATGGAAACTTGGTTTAGTAAACAATTTATGGTAATATTATATTTTGATTTGGAGTAATTTTGATTTGAATTTGTAGCATGTACTAAATTTGATAAAAATAAGAAGAGTTTTATTGTAACATATGTTTCTATGAACATCTTCTTCTAATCCCTTTTAAGTATCTCTTTAAGCATATAATCTTTGCTTAATAATTTATGAATATGCTTGTGTTTTTAATAAAATGTATTTGGAATTAAAAATAAAAAAAAGTTGCAAATTAGGAAATTTTTTGTTTAATAAATAAATATTTATGAATAATTTTCATTAAAGATATTTTATAGTGTTTAGTAAACAATTTTACAAAGGATTTGTAAAGTATTTATATATGAAAGTTAAAGATGTTGTATAAAGGAAATTAATACAAGTATGATTCATAAAATGAAACTTTATTATAAAGGAAAAGGATATTTTGGACAAAGATTTGAAACTTTGATTGTATAAAATTTATATGATGGAGACTATAAATATAGGAAGTTTATTAAAATGCTAAGAAAAGATATTTATCTTAAAATGAAAACTTTAAAGACTCTGTTTTATGATTTTAGGAAGATAGTACTTCGAAATTAGTTTGTTTTATCAAGAATTTAAAATATGAGAATATTTGTGAAAATAATAATTTCATTTCATAGACATAATATTTGTAAAATATTAATTTCATTTTAAGTATAATATTTATGAAAATATTAGTTCCATTTATAAAAGATATGAAGTTATTTGATTATAGAAAAAAAAATTAAGAAATATTTATTGTAATTTCATTCATGAAAGTTAAATAATTATTGTATATATGATCTGTAAAGTAAGGTTTATGTAACGTGGTTAGAAAAATTAATATTTTGATACAATGTGTTTAGTTATACAAATTTTTTATAAGTTATGTAAATTATCAAATTTTGAATAAATGATTTAATAAGATTTAAAATAAATTTGATTGAATGACAAGATTTTTATAAGCATTATCCTATTAAACCAATGTCTTTGCTTTACATTTAAATTATATAAACTATTAGACACAATTGGGCTTTCATATAATGAAAATTTTAAATGATATTTGGTATATGCTCAAAGGGTATAGTAGAGTATTCACGAGTTTAAACTTAAGTCATAATTATGAAATATTTTCATAAATAGTTTTAGAAGTAAACAGATATATTTTGTATAAATAAGTTATTTTATAGGGTAAGTACATAAGTTAGGTTTGAATTTTTTTTCGCACAATCATCCTTGTTCTACAATTCGAGTATAAGGTTTCTAGGTGATTCACACTAGTCTAGACCAGGCAATTTCACTAAATTCTCCACAGCAGGTACTTGAGATGAATTCTTGAGTTAATATGGATGTTTTCCATCTTAGTTATAACTATGTAAGAAAAGCGTGGTATTAAACCATGGAATCGAATTAAGGACTGCATTAGAGAAGCTAAAGTGATCTATACTAGTTGAACAAGAAATGTTTGTATCCGAGCAAGTGATCATATCAGATATTACGAAGGAATAATTCATGCACATCATACAGCTTAAGAAATTTTTAATGGGAGTTATCTTAGGGAAGTTTAGAAAATAATTTTCAATTTTGTGCTAAGATAGCTTAGTTGATTTTCTAACTAATAACTAAAGGCCAATGAGCATAACGATTGACTTAGAAGATTATCTCAATCTTTGAACAATTCAGAAGGCTTTGAATCCGAACAACATTAAGTTTTGATAGTCATTAAATTTTTTGAATAATGTTGGATCTTAGTTTGCTTCATTGTTGTTTGTTTTCGATGAAATTCCAGGTCGTTATGTCCTTCCCATCTCCTAAAAGAATTTTGCCCAATTTTTTTAAGTAATGGATTTAATAACTTAAGAAGACCTCTTTCTAAATATAAGTACTAATACTAATAATTATTTTCAAATATGTTACTTATATTTATAATGATGTCTATAGTGAATATTTTAATGGTATTTTTAAATGAAATTTACCTTATGTGAAGTTAGAAATTTTATAAATGAATTTAATGTAAAGTATTGAAGATTATTAATTTTGGTACAAATGTGATTCATATAAATTGTCTTCAAGTATAAAGATATTATATAAGAGAGTTATATATAAAACATTTCCATCTGAAATTTTATGATATGGAAGAAATGATTTCGAAAATTTTCATTTATAGCATGATATGTTGAAAACTTTTTTAACATCTTTTTGTTGAAGGAAAAACTTTTTTAAGTATTTCACTTTTTCAATCAAGTACCTATAGATTTTTTTAGGCATGCGTCTGATTAAGATATGGAATAAAATTCTTTGAGATCGAGGATAGATGTAACATCACTTAAGGGATTGTTAATATTGGATCTCCCTCTAATCGATTAAAAAATAATTCTGGTAATTACTACAGCACAGTAGACATTCATTTTTGGGTCTCGAAAGTTAGAAATCGATAATAATCCTATTAAGTCATTAAACATATACAAAAGTATTTTGAAAGGTAATTGAATTTTTTTTTGATTATTTTCAAATTCATAGTAAAACTAAGTAAGTTTAAATGTTGTCTAAGTTGATTACTTTAATATATCAAAATGCTAGATTATTACTTCATTTTTTTCCGCGGTTGAAAAGTAAAGAGTAGGGGAGATTGTGACGATCCGTATTGTTATTCGTTTGAAAATATTAAATTGAACAAAAATTTTGAATAAAATTGTTAGAAATGAAAATTTTATGATTTTATTAATGAAAAATATATTAAAATATAAGTTATGATATTAAATTGAATTCTTAAAGGACATAAATTGCAATAGGATAAAAATGGTAACATATATTAGAATATAATTCAATGATATTGATCTGTATGCAATTAATATGAGAAATATACATTCTGTGTTAAAATAGAATGAGCGTTTTAATGAAAATAAAAGAATGCTTTGAGAAAAATAAAATGAACATTTTCATTTTGAAAATAGGTACAATTTTATAAAACGATAAAAACTGGATTTTAAACAAAAATTTTACACTCGTTAAACAGTAGTAGTAGGAGGCACGAAATTGATTTTAGTGCTGATCTTAAAATTTAAAATAAATTAAAGTTGTATATTTAAAAATGTGTTTTAATAAGTTAATATGAAAATAAATTGATTTGTTTTAAAATTTGGAAAATATATTCGATTTCAAATTTGATTCAAAATCGATTACTAATTTAGTGAAAAATAATTTTTTGAAATGTAAGTACTTTTATATTAAAAAATTTTAGAAATTTTTATGATTAAAACGTCAAAGATTGTTTTGCTAAATTTTAATTTTTCTATCTCTATTTTTAGTCGATTTGAAGATTATTTAAATGCTTTCACTAACATATTTAGCCGCAACTATGAAATTTTGCCACGAATGTTAAAATTAAAAATTCTATGTGCTATTACGTCCGTATATAAGTGTTGAGGCAATGGGTATATTTATTTTGATGTCTAGACACCTAGCGTGTACTGTAAAGCTGTTTGGATTTAGGTTTAGGGCACACTGATATTTTAGATAAGGTCCGCACATAAATATCTATGTACCTTTGAGTTAATGAGAATTGGTATGGTAGGTTCACATATTATATAACGATCCAGAATTTTAGTTATTTAAAATTAGAATTTTTTTAATTTTAAATATTTAAAAGTTAATTTTATAGGTTAAATAACTTAAATTTAAAATATAGCGATTTATTGGATAATTTAGTTGTTAAATTTAATAATTGAAATTCGTTAAATAATGGGATCTTGAGTTTTAAGTTAGATAAAAATAATTGCAAAGATTATTTTAATTCTATTAATAAGAATGAAGATAATAAAACTTTAAAATCTGATTTAAAAGTGATTTAATCGATTTTGAAAATAACTCGTTTTAATTAACAAGTGAAAATAGCCTTCCGAGGCACTGTCTCGTATTTCGATGAAACAAGTGTCACCGGGTCCGTAATAATGAATTATATTACGCCTTTAAAATTTTGCAGCGATCAGACTTATAGTTTGGTCGCACGAGATCGAAATGCGTTGAAATTAATATTAAAAATTTAATTTAATAATTTGGTTCAAAAAGCTAACATATGATCAAATTAGGTCCTAAAACAAGTTCCATTGCGTTCAGAATAGCAATATAACGTATACAATGCCAAACGGCACGTCTCGATTGGTGTTCGGAAGTACATAGCTAGATATTTTTATTTAAATAATATATAAATATATTGATTTGACCATACAAGCCATATTCTATCTCCATCAGGCATGTTTATTCACATCTGCCCACACCCCTTTCCATACCCAGTTTCCTTTTAAATTGCTTCTTCCCTATCATTGAAACCAGGAAATGAAATAGGAAAAAAAAAGTTTATTTAAATGTTGATTTCTTTCGGTTCCTTTGGCACAGGTCTTCAAATTAACATCAATTAGAGATGTGGCTTCACGTTTTTGAGGCCAACAGTTACAGTGAAGAATATAAGCAAGCTATAAACTAGCGTTAGGGTTTTTGGCAAATTCGGAAAGAAATTGTTGGATTCGAAGCTGGATTTGGTTTCAGGAGTGGAGATAACACCTTGGTGGCCGACGAGGAGGCATGCAGTGGTCTGGGGATGGATGGACCTTAGGGTCCATATGGAGGAGTTCTCGATTGCATTTTTATATAGGAGCTTGGGTTGGACATGGTGGACATGGCCGTGTGGAGATCGGCAACAGATGATCGTTGGTGAAGACAGTGAGTGATATCATGGAGAGATAAAGGAGAAAGTTGGGAAGAATCATGCGGCAATGGTGGAGTGAGAAGTAGCTGATAGCAGGAATGTTTTAAAATTGGGGAAGCGAGGTTAATTATGTAATTAGTTGATTATTAAAGTGATAGTGGATTTTATCTATATTTAATTTCCGTTAACTAAAAAGTTCGATAACTCTCTCATATAAGGTCTAATCAAGGAGGGAATTTTCGCCTTGCGCTCGTAATAATGAAAGCTTATTGATGGAACTAGTTTGGATGAATTTGGAGACTGTTGAAAATTATGCTAAAATCGGACGTCGTTTAGTTTTAGTTCCAAACCGGAACGCCTCGGCGACAACGAGAAATTTCGATGAGTTAAACTCACCTTCTAGTTAACCAGTATGATTTAGAGTTGAAAATAATAATTGAATGATTGTTAGGATAAACTATCTTAATAATTAGATGGATTGAATATTCCGGCCTATTGGAGCAGATGAGACCTATTATGTTCCCGTGTAAGAGCGGAAGACTTTTGTATACGAATCCTGCCTCGAAGCGATTGATTTATATTTTATGATTATATAATATTAGTGATGCGGGGGGAAAGAGGTCAGAGGGATCCAATTGCATTCTCAGTATTGTTGAATTGTTTGAATAATATATTTTCATATGGATTATTGAAAAATAAACCTGGTTGTGGACATTGTGGTTATAACGACGTTATATGTTTGAAAATAAAACACGGTAGGGACTAAAAATCAATAGCGATATTTGTTAAGTGTTGGGTGGCTATTGGTCTCAAAATTGTATTCTGAAAATACTATAAACTGCCATTTAAGTTGGAAATGATTTTGAGACAAGAAACGATTTTTAAATCCAAAATTGGATTTCAGAAATGTTTGTTTAAAGGATAATTTGATTTATTTTATTAATATTGTTTTTAAGTTAATTTGTTACATTAATAATGTTTTTTAAGTTAGTTAATTATAATAATATTTTTTAAAAGTTATTAAATTATATTAATATTATTTAAGGCTTATTTAACTACAATAATATTCTTTTAAGTCATTTAATTATATTAAAATTGTTTTAAAGTTATAATATTATATTAAGATTATTTTAAAGTTATTTAATTATTTTAATATTGTCTAAAAGTTATTTGTTACGGTTAATAGGTTTTAAGAATTTATAAAAAGGTTAATAAATTGAAAAGTTAATTTATTTCGACGCTAATTATGGTATAAAAATTTATAGTAAGGACTATTAATAAGTTCTGGAAATAAGTTATTATTATTTCATAAAAAGGTAAGAATAAATTATTGTTGTTTATTTAAAAATATTTTGGAATTTTTAACTATTATTAAGATGTTTAAAGTTAATAATTTTCATTAATTTAAATGTTAGTGTTAATAATTATTATTATAAAATGGTGTTTTAGATTAAAAGATTTTAAGTTGCTTATAAATGTTTCCGAAACCTATGAATTGTGTTGAAAGACCTAGAGTTTATAAAAGAGCTTATGAAATGGTTTGGAGACGTAAGGAAGATTATTTACAAGCTGAAGTGTTTTATAAATGCTTAGATATTTATAAAAAAAATTTAGAAATGGGTATATAGATTTATAAAAGGAATTTTATAAATGGTTTTATGGACTTACAAAGGATATATAAACGACTTTTGAAAGGTACAAAGAGCTTATGAGTGATTGAATTCTCAAAAAGGAATTATAAATGGTTTTTAGAGATTTATAAAATGGGTTATAGATGGTTTTGGTGAATTGTGAAGGAATTTATAAATGAAATGAGAATCAAATAAAAAGAAAGTTTTTCTCAATTCGGTGGATATAGTTATACTGTTGAGATAAGTATATGGACATTTTCCAAGTATTGAAAATTATAGGGATGGGCGGATAGATCCTTGCAAAGGGATTTTTGTACAAGTAATTTACAAAGGTGCTTTTAAAATGAACGAAAGATTTATTAAAAGGAGGCCGATGGTTGTTTATGTACTTAACCGACGTTGTTTCACTTATGGAATAAATCTGTAATGACCCGGCATTTCGAACCATTCGCATCCGCACATGTCGGACTTGAATTGCTCAAAACAACAAATTGTTAATTTTATATTTGGCAAAACTCAGTATATACAGTATATAAATCAGTCAAAGAACCACAGACACAGATTAATAACAATAAGCAGCGGAAGAGATAAATAGCAGTTCATGAAGCTACTATAGAAAAACACAACAGAGTATGAAACTGAATATAATAGAAATTGAAGATACACGGAAGTCTCAAAAGCAAATAACAGATGGATATATTACTGGGGTCAACTAAAGAACTGGAAGCTGAATAGACAGATGGATCTCCAAGCCTCCAAAGGTAAGCCCCAAATGCTGTGACACTCAGTCTAACCCGAGCATAAAGCAAAAAACAAAACACTCGAGTCAGGATTAACATTCTTATTTTAATAAATTCAACTCAAGTGAAATGCCAATTGAAATACAAGTAACTTAATGGATGTTTGGGATTTCCATCATCTAAGGATCCATGGAACTATCTACTACGTAGTAATATACACTATTATAATATGTCTATAGTAAAGTAAAAGTATTAAAAGAGCATTAAGGCATCACTCATATCCCCCTTAACACATTTTTATATATTCCCATGGTTTATTTACCGTAATTCCTCTGTAAACTAGAGGGCTATCAGAGGACACTCCATAGGTATGGTACAAACCAAACTCGTAGAAGGCGCAATAGGGCATGCGACAAGGCACTCGAGGCAATGCTAGGGTAGATATACCATTTGCGGATCCGGACTGGTGGTAACGCATAGCAGCTACTACCACCCACCTCATGACACACTCCCAAATCAAAGGTGCACCCAATCAAATCACAAAAGCAATAGAAATGTGTCCGATTGGAGGAATGACCTTACTTGTCCCAACATGGCTCCTATTATAGCCACATCAAGTTGACTCATGGGAGTCAGGGCTACGTAAATACCATATAGAATCGTCGCCAAACCATCCTACTTCATTCTGGAATCTCCACCACGTACACAGTTGTTAAAGTGGTTTTCAGTATTGGCAGAAAGTATGACAATATCCGAGCCCGATCTCTTTAACAACAAAATGCTTATTTCACACCGTGGTCATTTCATTTCAAATAGTTCACACTTAATATCAAAATATCATATTCATTTCAAAACCATATCAATTCGATATCATTATTCACTTTAAATAATATTCATTTTTAGAATTGCAACACTTTCAAATCTATAACACTTTCAACTTAAACAGTTTAAATATTGAAAATAGTACATATATTAAAATAGTTATAAATTAAAATAGTCTATATATTAAAATAATCTATAAACTAAAATTATATATATATATATATATATATTAAAATAGTTATATATTAAATAGTTTCCTTCAATTTCGCAAATCGATTCAAATCAACTTAAATACTAAAATTCAATTTAAATCAATTCTAGTTTAACCATTTTAAATATTAATGTTCAAGGATTCAAGTTTATATATTCAAACATTTACCATATATATTTCATATATATTTCAACATTTAGCTTTAATTCATTTCAATTTGGAAAAATATTCACTTAATCATTTTAATAACAATTTATTCAAATCCTAATTTATAAATCTAAATCAATATTAGATATTCAATTTCCGTTTTTATTTAAAGTTGAGAATATTCATTTAATCACCTTTTATCAAATCAATTTATAAATCAAGTTATAATCATATTTTATCAAAATCTCAAAACTAATAAGTTTAAATCAATTCTTTCTTAAATTCAATTATTAACCAATTTAAATTCCACGTCAACATCAATTTATCTTCCCAACCTTTATTATTAAAGTTATAAGTCTATTTTAAAATATTAATATAATTTTTTTAAACAAATATTTTAAAACATATCATATACTAATTAAATTGATTTTTATTAAATTAGTCCCATTATTAATTGTATTTTTATTAAATCTTATTTTATACATTAAAAAAAATAAAACTATAAGAAAATCTTAAAATTTATTATTAAATGTAAATTTTATTTATTCTAATTTTATATATTTTTAAAATAATAAAATTTTAAGTAAAATCTTAAAAATTATTTTTTTCAAAACTAGCTTATAAATTAAATTTTCAAAACATATTATTTTAAAATCTAGATTTTTATACATATACAAAAATAGCTTATATATAGATTATTTTAAAATCAATATTTATTAAAACTATATATTTCCTTTCAAAGCTTTGGAAATCATGTTTCAAAATATAGACCAACAGTGTCCGTATATAATTTTATATCCTTGGTCAAGTGATAAGGATATTTATCATTTTAATCTGCAATTTAAATATCTACGGGCGTATAACATTTCGACCTGCAATCCCAAAATCTAAAATCAATGAAAATCGCTTGGGTTTATCGTTTCAACCCATAACGATTTTTCCCTATTCTACAAGATCGTTCAAGTATGTATCATTTCAACCAATAGGGAATTCTAAATTAACAGGGAACTTGTAGAGTGAGAACAAATATGACATATCAACACAGGCGTATATCATCAATAACAAATTAAATATAATATATACAATAGGATATGGTGTCATATCACAGCTGAACAATTGCAAATAATGGCATATCATATTAAATAACTAGCAATTCAAATTTTACAGCATATTTCACTTGTCGTTTCAAGTGAAATCAAATTTACTAACTATAAGAATATTAATCATGAGTGATTTCTCACCTTTTGAGGCTAGAGAGATTTGACAATGAAAAGAGCTACGAATCCAAGCACGAATTCCAAAGTAAAGCACGATGGACAAGAAATCGACATACAAAGCGAAGATGGAAGTTTGAAATTGACGGAGGACAAATCAAAATTAGCTTAACATTAAATGAAACAAAATAAATATTATATATATATATATATATATATATTTCTTTGAAATCAATATAAAATCAGTATTCATTATAAAAATTGATATAGCTTCATTTATATGATATATACAAGTTTTGAGCATGTATTGACTTTTAAATGCATTGGATTTTCTATATGATTTGTAAATCATGCAGACCCAATATATAAATACAACTAAATGTACTATGCAGGTTAATATAAATACACAGATGCAATATATAAATACAACTAAATATATGTGTAACAATGTCTGTACATGTGCAGGCTGCAAGACTGACCTATATTTGGACTACATATATGCAACAATGTATAGGCCTGTAAACTACAAAATCCAATTATATTTGTGTATATATACTGCATTAGTTAAAGCTATCAAAAAAATTTATATTTACATAAATTCAGGTAAATACTTTAAACAATTTATATACATATACATTTAAGAATATTATATAATATCTTAAACTTCTATGTATACCTTCCTATGTCTAGAAATATATATATATATATATATATATATATATATATATATATATATGCAAGCTATATGTGTACACCATGCTTCAAACAACATATATATACCGACATAAATCAATATACCAATCTTATGAAATTTAGTACTAATACAAATGCATATTTAAAGTGGGCTATTCGTTAACTACATGCATATGAAATTGTACAAATATATAACTTATAATATATACAAACTCATAATATGTAAAACATACATGAAGTCGAATTATATTTAAAGCTGCTATGCAAGAATAATTTAGAAAACATAATATTTATAACTCACTATATAAAAGAAAGCTGAACTCATAATATGTGAAGGTGATGCTTGGGTGATGGGCTACTCGGTCGAGATTGGTGGTGAGGGAATCTTGGCCTGGGGATGCGAGGAGGTTGGGCAAGTGTGGAGGCTTGGATCTCGGTAATGGAAAGGGAAGGCATTGAGGATTGGAACTACTGTCGCGTGGAGGAGGGGAAGAGGAGAACGAGGTGGTGTGGAAGTTAGAAGCTGGCGGCGAGGTGAAGAGGCTTGCGCACGATGTAGGCGGCACTTGATGGTGAAGGGATGGCGTACGAGGGTTGGAAGGGCTCAGGGTTGCTGTGTGTGGAAAAGGGGTAGCACGATGAAGGGTTGGCATAAACGAAGAGCAGCTTTTGATATATGCAATGTTTATAAAATCTTTTGTTTTTATATATTATTTTTATTTATTTTTTATAGCAGAACAAAGTTAAGAAGGGAGGCAAGTTTGTTTCAAAGAGAAGGCTTTAAAGAAGAAGGAAGAGCAGATTTGTGAAGGATGATGAACAAGCTTTCCATTATACAACATTATATATTACTTTATTAAACTGACAAAGAAATGGAACGAACCAAAATAAATACCAACCAAACGCGTATAGTCACAGTCAATAATCAATTCTAGGAATACTAAAAGCAGTGTCCATTTAATTTTCAACTGTTGGACAAGCGGATGGATACTGGAAAACTCAAAGGACCAAAATTGACACTGATACAGTTAACCGTTTCGCAGTTTTTACCATGTACCAGACGTCAAAATATAGGAATGAATATACTACAGAGATCAACACGACGAGACGATCAAAACGTAAATAGATATCAGCGATATGATAATCTTGTCAAAAGTCGATAATCGGTACCGAAAATGCTGTTAAAATACCGTAAATGGCACAATAGTAGTCCAAATTTGACAAATTGAAGTATGATGTCTCATCAAAAGATGATTTACAAATTTATTATATAAAAATATTCATGTTTGAGAAATATTTTATTATCATCAAATATTAACTGACTTAAATTTAAATTAAATTACACAAGAAATTAAACTTCCATATTCTCTGATGAAAATTTACCATTTTCTATGTTAAAATAGACGTATTCCAAATATAAAATTTTTATTTCAAAATTCGATTATCTAAAATTTCATAAAATTTTAGGTAATTACGTTATTAAAACCATTAAAATTTCCGGATCGTTACAAAATTATTGTTTGAATGTGTATTTATTAGAATGGCAGTTCCCGCTCCTTGGGAGGTGCCAAGTAAATGACTACTAGAATTAGGGTTTTGGGCATAAAGATTCCACTGACCAGTAAGAAGTGGTTCCAACCCTTGGGGATAGGGTAATACGTCTAAGAAATTATTCCATCTTACGTACTCTCCCTAAATCCGGGAATAGCGACATGAACTAAATGTCTTGTCCAAGCCAAGGAGCTTACTCCCCTGACAAATGATTATTGAGATGAGATTTGGCATTTAGTTAAATAATCGACTATCAAAAAATTTGGCCTAAATATGTAATCCTTCTTAATTTTGATGGTGTGGAAATATTCCCTACTTAACACCAAAGAATTTTAGCATTGGAAATATCTAGGGTAAACATGGGAATTATATGGTACAGTTACCATCGTTGGTGTTATACTGTACATATAAACTCGTTTCGTTCTTCTAGGACAAATGATAAAGAGATTCGTCCACTTAAACAGTTAAGGGGTAACCCCCCTCTTATGTATTGATTGATTGTTTCCTAATGAACTGGTATTGAGCATTCCAAAAAACGACATTTGGTTTTGTGGAGCAACCGAAAAATGGAAGAGTGTACTCGTAAGAGATGACTCGAACCCGTAACCACTTCGAAAACCGTATAAGGTTCTATGGAGGAGATTCATGATATATTAGAATGTTGGGATCCATGTGTGATTCCAAGACCTTTTGGGGTATGAAAATCTGGGTGTGATTCTAAGATCTAATTAAGATGTGGAAATCTATATGTGATTCTGAGATCCATTGGGTATTGGAATCCATTGAGATTCCATGATCTATTTGGTGACGGCGCGTAATCTGGAATTCTGAACATAGCCTCATCAATGGGAATGACTACAATCAAAGATAGGAGGCATGGCCAGCAGGCTTGGCAAACCCATAGGGTGTAGTCGGCTCCTCCTAGATGTCACTTATATTTTTTTATGCATACATGAGGCGATGCACTCGGTCTTAACGAAACCAGCTATGTTTTTCCTATGGTACATCACTAGAGATGTATGCTGCTTCGGAAGGATATCTCTGATCCTTGTGTAGGAGGATCGTTCCTCGAAGTATTGAGGGCACTTCCATGAAAATCCTACACAATTAGCGAACGAGCCTTATCGGGTTTTGATTATATACCTAGTTTTGTAGTAATGTACATTCACGAGCATCACACCTACTCGATTATTATTATTTTCACCCTTAGGCATTATTATAATATCAATGGATGTTCTATAGAAAATGTTTAGGTCATCGTAAGGTAAAAACCCATTCGTATTTATGTGCAGCGTGGTCTTACGAGGTACTTTTGATTTCAAAGGTTTTATATAAACTTTAAATCCAGTTGGGTGTATTTCTCTCATGCTAGTTTCCTAAACTGACTCAGATGTTATTTTATTATAATGCTCGGGTCATAACGAGTATATTACAGATTAGTTTGGATGCTTGGAGCTTCAAGGGACAATTGGAGGCCCAGAGACGTATTCACGTAAATGGTTAGTTTCCGCTGTATTCATTGTGGTGTTATCAGTAATTGTGAGGATAGGCTGTTATAATAATCTCAATAGAAATAGGTTAGTATACTCTAGTTGATGTTTGTATATACATATATATTATAGTTTTGTTTTTGTGTAAAGATTTATGGTGTATTATAGATTATTCGTTCCGCTATGAGATTCTGTGTTATTAGTTTTCTTCTTATCTTCATCCTTCTTTCTTTCCCCTAACAATTAGATCTTTTGTCATTCGATTTCTTGGCATGTGATACAACAGACGTATCAGTGTCGATTTTTGAGGGTCGAAAAGCCCAGTTCGTTACACATTATTTTGCCAAAATCCCTATTCTCTCTCCTCATTTAGCTCTTTCTCAAATTGGAAATTTATGCACTAACTTTTCATATTCATATTTATAAAACCATACACCTCCTCTTTTCATTCATTAAACCACAATTAATTCTTTCTCCTATTCACATTTATTAATGAACTATTCATATTCAATATAATTGAAGCTCCTCTGCACTATAAAGTTATAAAGCCTATGGACTGTACACCTTCTCCCCATTTCATTCCTTTCACCTACTCCATGTTTCATTTCAGCCACCTCCATTTCCAAAATCAACCGATCCATATTAATTTTGTACCACAACTCTTCACTTTGAGGAGTTTGAATAGCTTAGGCATGAAGGCTAAGAACTAAGGTTTCATCTTGTTGATGATTTAGATATTTATTAGGACTTAGGGTTGTTTTCGTTGTGTTCATCACGGCGAGGGGCAGCTATGGCCGAGATATGGTGAGGCTCTACACTTTGTGGTCATCGTATCAATACGGGGTTTGCATACAGATGGGTGCGATCATGATTTTCGAGAAGTGGCCAAGTGGGATTTTGCTAGGTCAACAAGGTAGCACTCAAGAAGAGGGGTTCGTCAGAGCTTGTTTGAGGTGTTTTCATAGATGAATGAGCTAGGGAGGAGCAATGAAAGCTTCGACTATGGTGAGTTTTATTTAGCGTGTAGGAGGTAAAAGGTTTTGGGAGAGACGATCCATGATTCTAATTAGGTTAATTAATACGTAATTATATAAAAAATTTAAATTAAAATCAAATTTTTATATACAGTATAACTTGTCCATACAAGGTCCAAATCAAATGTGGTCAGTCACGTTGGATTTGTAATGACGATAACTATGCTTTGGTAGGAATTGGAGCTTATAACATTTCAAACTAAAATAGGATGCTATTCGATTTAGTCAAAATCAGAATGCTTCAGCGATAATTGGAATTTTAGTGAGTAAACTTCACCACTTTAGATAAATCAGTTTGCTATAGTAGATAAATTTCATTGTTTATGTTAAGTTGAAATTATTAGCTGATTAGTTAAATATCCTCTTTAAAAAGTGATTGTCATTTATGGGGAAATAATTGAGAAATCCAGATTTCTAACCATAGTGATCTTAATTTTCAATTATATATATTGTTGATTCTTTTAAGTTATAACCCTGCTATATAGATTTGTTAATTGTTGAATCTTAATTATTTAGCACTATTAGTTATGACTTTGTGAAATGCTCAAAACTTAATCCCTACAGTGATAAAAATTAATAACAACATTGTTTAAGTGCTTTAGTGGCTATTAGCCGCAATTTAGTATTTTGAAAATACTATTAATTGCCTTTTGGCTTGAAATTGTTTTTTGATTCGGTAAATGTTTTTGAATTTGATTTTTCTTTTTTGTTTTCTTGGAACATCTTATTTAAAGGGACTTTTAACTCCTATTTTGCTCCAACCCTCTTCTTATTGGTCTTTTCTAAGTCATTTAGAAATGTTTTAACGTTATTTAAATATATATTTTTATAATGTTTTAAAATTTGTTTATTTATACATAATATTCGGTATAAGTTATTTGTCAATATTTTAATATGGTGAAAAGTTATTTACTTAAATAATTAACATTGTTTGAAGATAAATTATTAATTATTTTATTTAAACTGTATTGTGATTAATAATTATTATCTAAACAATAATGATAGTGAAATTTAAAATTATTATTTAAATAATAATGATTTGGGAATTTAAAATTATTACTTATGTAATTATGTTTTCGGAATTAATAATTAATATTTATTTTGAAAAATAATAATTAATATTTGTTAATAATGTTTTGAAAGTAAATTATTATTTATTACAATAATGTTTGAAGATTAATTGTAATTTTTCTATTAATAATGCTTGATATTTTTAACTATTATATTTATAATTTTTTAGACTTAGTAATTATTAATTATTAATAATGCTTTGCTATTAATTATTATTATTATTATATAATAAAGTTTGAAGTAAGTAATTATTATTTATTTATTTATAATGTATTGAAGTTATTAATTACTATAATAATAATGTTTTAAAGTTAAAAAATTATTTTATTAACGATGTTGGTAAGTTAATTTATTATTTATTTAGGATGTTTAAAGTAAAGCAATTAATTTGATTAATTCTATTTATAAATAATGAACTTATTTACAAAGAAACCTCATTTAATAAAAGAGATTTATTAAAGAGTTTACAAATGAAAATGGTTTTTTGGATCTATAAAGGATTTAAAAAAGGCTTTATAAAGAATTTTTATAATGGGTTTTATAAATTATTTTGGATATTTATAAAAGAAGTTTATAAATGATTTTGGATATTTATAAATGAGTTTTATAAATTGTTTTAAAGAGTTATAATAGAGTTTTATAAATAAACTTGCAGATTTATTAAGAGTTTTTTAAATGGATTTAGGAATTTTAGTAAAGGAGATGTTCATAAATGAAAGAGATTTATTAAAAAGATTTATTGAAGAAGTTTATAAATGGAAATGATATTGGATTTATCCCAAATTGACCTTCTTAATTCTGATGGTGTGGATATTAGTTCCATACTTAACACCGAAGGGATAGTATTTAGGTTGGTCCTTATCTCTATTTTAAATAACATTTGTTTTGATCCTTTTAATGAGATTTTGAAATATGAAATCTTTCAAAATGTTTTGTGAACATACTTATATCGTTGAGATAAGTATATACATACACTTTCTACGTAGTGATAGTAAAGTGTTTTTTTGAATATACTTATACGTTGATATAAGTATATGGATATTTTTCCAAGTATAAAAAGGAGTATGAAGGGTTTGTGAATATATCTTTGTAAAAATATTTTGATACTAGTATTTACAAAGTGATTTTAATTCGTTAAAGGTTTTATTAAAGAGGTTAGTGGCAACTTACATGCTTAACCAATGTTAGTTTCCTTATGGAAATAAATCCTGATTTGATTGATGCTTGTTTGTTTTTTTGATATTTAAATTAATGGCTATCAAACTTGGCCAGTTTTAAATTATTGTTGTTGGTTCGGAAAGACGGGGATCAGATATATTATCTAAAAACCACTTCGAATTAGCATAAGTGTTTGAACTGAAGACATCTTGAAGATGACTGAAGATGAAGCTTTTGAAGTGTAAGGGCTACTTGATACTAATCCTAAGGATGATTCCAAAATGGATATAATAGAAGTAATGCCTTAGGATACTTTCAGACCAAGAATGTACTTGTATGGATGAATGTTGGTATTGCATTTCTACCTGGAAGGTAGTGCTAGCATTTCAAGATGGTTTGCTATATAAAAAAGTAGTCATAGCCTCAAGCCTCAACCAGTAAAATGAAAAAAGCAGGGACATGTCGGAAGGATATATGGGTCGCTCCCATTAGGATATGATCATCGCATTATCTAGATTTGATATATATGTATGCTTCAAGGCCCACTTCGGTTGTTGATCAACCAAGATGTGATCATATTCAATGCTATCCAGTAAGAGGTAGGGCTGGTCCTGAGTAGCAGAGGTACAACTTGTTGTAGCCTCCAATACATTTTATCTAGAGGTGTATTGATTCAGTAGGTAGACCCTTACCCTTTCATAGTTGGAATCCATTTTCCAATACGAGCCTTCAGACTTGATTATATACCTATTATGTTGTAGTTTCATTAATGTAACAATTTTGGCTATGATTCAATATTTAATTTAAACCATATTCATTATTATAACCAGTATGAATGACACGTCCATTGGACGTATGCAAAGATAATTGTGCGTTAATTTCTTGTTAATGCAGAATAATATGTAAAATGCACATAAAAATTCTTTTAATACTAAGGAGCTAAGTATTTCTTATTGCAAAATATTGGTATGGAATTAGTGCCATAATCTCATATAAAGAAAATATTACATATATTGCACATGCATAAGATACTTGCACAATGAAGTACAATTGCCAAATTTTATGTATGTATATTCAACTTTAACTTAATATATGTTTTAAGTGAATTGGCATAAGAATTACACTAATTATTCTAGGTACGCATTCTCAAGTGAATGTTCATATGTGAAAATTCAACATGGAAAAAGAGTATCATATAGAAATACCATATATATTATATTAACGAATAATAGTTTATACATTTCTAGATTTATACAAATCTTTGAGAATAAGTCTTTTATGTCTAATTTAAAAATGCTAAATCAGCCAAAAATCATCAATTTCATTTTCATTATTTCTAACTTCACTTCCTACAACTGTAGTAGTGCATCTATCAATATTGCATGCGATATTTCCACAAAACTAAATATTCATTTACTGCTTCCTGCAAAAAATAAAATTATTTAAAAATGATTAAAATCAAACCTCCCTTTTAACATATAGAGCCAAAAGGGATCAATGTATTCAAACTCAGGTAGCACATATTCAGATCATGTTGAGACATGGCATCTCGAAAGGATTCGAGATACAACTTTTCCAACCTAGTATAAAAATGATGGAAAATATTAGCGTAAATCGCTTTTTATCCACTTTATTACAATCTACAAAAGATGTGCATGCTACTTCATATTAACGACTAAAATGTAATGTGTTTAATATACTGGTGTACGATATTGTAAATGATCAAATACTACTAAATGTAAATACTGCAAATAGCCGATTAATAGCTATGGAAATTGTACCACTACATAAACTACCAAATATTGCAAATATTTGACATTACCACATATTGCAAATATTTGAAATTACCAAATTTTAGCAAAAGATTATGGTTCAAATGTTAAAAATTACCCAACAATTATGGTACAGATATTGCAGATTACCAAACACTAAAACCACATTAGTAGTAGGTATTCAAAAGATGAAAAATTACTATACGTTGCACATTATCCACAACAAAAAGTAGTTCAACAATCCATTTTTATAGATAAGTAACAAAAATAGTTGAACGATTTAGTTCAGAAATTTCAGTTTTCAAGACTGGGCATTTCTGTTAGATGTTGTTAATATATTAATGTTCTAATATAAAAGTTTTATTGACAAACTTAACAATACAACCTTTTCAATATGAGTCATATCATAAATGATTTTGATATCCTATATACGTGCAATTGTAGGATTTCATTTTCCATTATAATATAGTCAGTTGTGTTAAAGTAAAACTAATAAAACCCTTAAATACATAACAACCACTAAAACACATAAATACATAATAATCGTTGAAACGTATTCTATTTACCCTGTGCTTTGCCCACTAAAAGTGTAGTATTGGTAAAATTTCGACTATAAATAAATAAATATATAAAGCATGTACATCATAATGAAACAAACAATGCAACGTCAGGTTCCATAAAGTTGCAATATGTTACATACTATAAAAATGTGAGAAAAAATTGCAAGAATATACTTGCAAGTTCATGACTAAAGTATTACCAAATGGCTTGCCAATAGTGTCCACGTATTGAAGATCCTAGAATTCAATTTATTAATGCCTTTTGTATTTATACAACTATTCCTTGTATTAGTAGCACTGTATGAAGCTTATCCATAAACATAACCATATCCATAGTTTACCAAGCAACTCGGTACATAAAGAATTCAAAAATATAGCAGAAATCACTAAAGTAAAACAATACCTCATTGCATTCATTATCAAACCAAAACTACAAAATATCTACACAAACTCACTCTGAAAACATAAAGATCTAAAAGCTGTATCTCTATATAAATTCCAACACTTCACTCATTAATATATAAGTCAACATAAATATTATAGCTCTTTTTTATTGTAGCATTATGCATTAGACAATTTTGCACTAAATCAAAAGGCCTACCTTCTCTAAACTGACCTAGGTCCTGCTCAGGTCTCTGCTACTGCTGCAGGCCTCCTCAATAATTACTGTTTGTCCGAGTTCAGGACCTTCAGCGGCACCGGCCCTATCTCCATGTCCAGATGCAACCAATTCGCCCTGAACCTAGGGGCTAGTATGATCAAGATCAATTTGGACTGGGCGGATACGATGATCATGAGCAACGTGGTGTTCGCATACCCAGTTGCTATGTGTGAGGTGGATGAGGTTCTATTGCTTTAGGCTGTGTTCACCGTGCAGCCTCCATTGGTCCCAGTTCCTGCCCTTGACAAAGTGGTTTTTCCAGTAGTTAATTCAGTGCCTCTAAGGTGCGGTTGGAGTTTGATTTCTTGTACGAATGAACATCAAATTAGAAAGGAAAAAAAACGTAATTATGGTGCAAGAAAATGGGGAATATAAAAAAGATGCTAATTCACAATAGTAGTTGGATTTAGTGCAACAGAACGTGCAAAATAAGAAGTGGGTAGCAGAAAGGACAAAAATAACCCAATGCAATGGAGAAAACAATATCATTGAGAATTTTAAAAGTTAGGGAGACGCCAGATATATATGGAGCACTAAAGCATAACTCTAAGAATGGTAATATGAACATCAAGGTCCATATTGATAACAGTGAACTGAATATTTATAGCATCTAGTGTTTCTAGCTTAACCTCTTGCTCATTTAAATCCATACTTTATGTGAAAACCTAAGAGCAAACAGTAGAGTCGGCATAATACATGAATGCATCGCGATTGTACATTTATCTTCTACGGTATTTTCTCAGAAGCACATATTTCAGCAATACCTTATCTGCAATTAAAAATAAAATAACTTCCACATATGCATTTACAGACCTAAAGAATTCGAAATATTTCAAAGCAAATCAGAATTAAACTGATTAAAAATAAAAAATAACGTGTGGATTAAATAATCATGCCGCCATCCAACTGATTATATACTGATAAGCAAAAAATATAAATAAATCGACAATTGAAAACATTATGCTTAGAATTAATTAAGTATACATGATCAAGCATAACCTCATTGGCTAATTTTTGTACTTCCAATAATAGCAGCTGGTAGTTTCAATAGGGAATAAAGCGACATTAAATGAGAAGCATAATGGAGTGGAAAAGCACTTAGTGAGAATCGATGCATTTGAGTCTTTGATTGTTATTTTTGTTTGGAAACAAATTTTAGAGAGAAGTGTGTGAGATTGAGAATAGAAATGGATTCTTGACGAATAGAAATGGAACTCTAAACGTGGAGTGGTTGACGTGTGAGATAGGATACCACAATTACAAATACATCCTCTGTTCTTTTATTTAGATTAAGGGTTTTTTTGTAACTTCAAAAGCTTCATTTGGGTGTTTTCTCATTATATATAGATATCAGAGGATTTCCTATAGAAATGTTTTGATTATATTAAGACAAAAAACCGTCCGTGTTTATGCATGGCATAGTCTTACGAGATACCTTTATTTTAAAAGATTTTTATAACATTAAAATTCGATAGAGGTGCATTTTCCATGCTGGTTTACCAGACTGATCTAGGTGTTATTTTAATATAATTCTCGGGCCAAATCGAGCTTTTCAGATATAGTTTGGATGCCATAGAGCTTCAGTAAACAAGCTGGACATCCAAGATGCATCTCTCGTATATTCTTTAATTCTGCTACATATGTTTTATTTGTCAGTATTTCTAAGGATAGGTTGTTAGAACTATCCAGGTTGACTTTTTGTTCAATGCACTCTGATTGTTGCTTATATATTACAGTTTTTCTTTGTTAAAAATATATTTATGTCATATATTACTGGTTACGATGGAGATTCTATTTTATCTTTTCTTTCTTTCACCATAAATGGCCCACTTTTCGAATACTTAAATGATTGGCAATATATATTGAGAATGTATTAAGTGACATCTTTTGGTAGAAGAAAGGCAGTCCGTTACATTCATCCCATCACTTACCCGAACAACCCCTCCATACCTGCAATCAGACACCTTTCTCTAGCTTCGGCCTAGTCTGCCCCCTCTTGTGCCTTGTAGCACCAGACCACCTAACATCCAAATGCCTAGCCTCTCCCGTAGCCAAAGCCAAGCTTGCCACCTTCCATCACCTAGCCTTCACCAGATTCAAGCAAATCTAACTGCAAATCTCCTTTCCTTCCTCAAAACATGTACCATCCCAATTTCAAAGCAAACCCATATGTAAAATGATGGTTCAATGCCTGCATCAAAATTTTCATTATCGTATCTTTTGATTTGTCCATCCTCGCCGACCTTGTTGTAAGAGAAAACCCTAGTGCAGAAATGCTAGTTTGATTCGATACAAATTGTACGATTCTAGATGAATATGATGTCAAGCTCCTAATCATCAAATTTACCAAAAATTACTGCCACCACCCGAACCAAATTTACAACTCCTTACACTATGTTTTTCAACCCAGCCGAATGATCATGTAACACCCCTAATTGTTAATAACATTATTCAGAAGATTTAATTAGATGAATTAATTAGGATAATGTTAAATCTTAGAGTGACAAGGGGATTAAGGTTTGAAGATAAACAAGAGGCCAAGCTTAATTAAACAAATGGGCTTATAAATGCTTTAATATGTTAATTAATTAACACAAAGTCTTATTAGGAAATAGCCACACCATCATACCATACCCATAATATTCTTGTTTCCAGTCCATTCGCGTTCATTTTTCTAAAAACATAAAATGCAAACAACTGAAAGAGAAGTTGACCATTACTTAGGAGAAATGAGGAGGAAATCGAATTAAGCTGAGGATATAAGCAAGGGGAATTAATCTCAACAAAATCTAAAGGTCCTTACCCTAATCATGGTGAATAATGATCGAAACCATCTCTATTTTACTTTATGATCATTTTATTTTTCTAGTTTAAGGTTAAATCCATAATGATGATTTTTGATGATGATATGCTTGGATTTTATAACATACTTGATTCAAACAAAATTGTTTGATAATTTTTTATATGGTTTTAAAAGTAAAACTGATTATATTGAATTTTGAATGTCATGAGAAAATAATATGTCATGTAAGACATGATTTTGGAGATGGGTTTTAGTTTTTGTAATTTTCCAAGCTATAGAAAATTTAATATGAATTTCTAAGGAAAATATGAATAAATTGGGTTTAAAATTTAATTTCAGTTATTTTATGCAGAAATTAGGTCTAGATTTTTATATGTTAGCTAACATACTGAAAGTGAATTTCTGTAATTTTTGGTGATTTTTCCTTAGTCATTTACTATGGAAATTAAATTATTTTAGAAGAAGGATTTAATTGCATTATTGGTTCTGCTTAATGGAAGGGCTTATAAGTTAAATTATCCTTAGTTTAAATGTAAAAATATGCGGTAGTTATTTTGAGAAAGAATTTGGAAAGATTAAGGCAACTAATTAAATGTTTACAAATAGGTAGGTTTGTTATAAAGTTATAACTTTAAATAGCATTAATTCAACCTTTACGTGAAAAAAGTTGGTTTCGCCTCTTTCAGAAGTCCTTTTGAGTCCGTTCTTCCGCTTCGACTAAGTCAGAACCAATCATGTCGAAATAAACATAGTTAAAACTAATGCACAAGGTATCACTAGAATGGAACATAGTGGATTGAGGAATGGTAGAAGGCATGGTGTCAAAACCTTTGCTTCCGATGGGGTCGAATCCTATGTTTTACTTTCAAATAATAATCGTCTACCTTGTTTTAAATAAAAGATTTCGAAGGACTTAGAACATATGCTTTCGAAAGGTTCTTCTAGAAGCTTTCGAATGAGTTCCTTTATTTATAAAACAATGCTTTTGAAAAGGGTGGTTATGACCTAGTCGAAATCTTGCTGCCAATCTTACGCCTTTTGATAGTAATAAAGTCATCAGTGCTATTAAAAGGTACCTTTGTTTTACAATTGTACTGAGCCACTTCCTAAAAGCTTTCGAATGGGTTCAAGGGTTTCGAAGGAAAAGGCTTTGAAAGGTTGTTTCGATGTTATCCTTAAATGTTTTACTTAAATGAATTGAGCTTTCGAATGGATGGTTCTGAAGCCATCGACTTTTCCCAAACAATTTTACATAAAGATTAATGGTTTAGAAAGGGGAACTTTCATATGTATTCATTTTGACCCAAAAGATACTATCAAGGAAAAAACCCAACGGTTTCGAAAGAGATTTTTTTAAAAGTGTTTCGAATGTTATATGTTAGTGTTTTGAAAAGAAGATTTGAATGCTTTCGAAGAGGTTATCCAATGGTTTTGAAAGTAAAGTTTTAAGGTTTTCAAAGCCTTAGTTTTCAAAGCAAACAACCCAATCTCATTTTAAAGGAAAACTATGGCATAATAAAAGAGTTTTGAGTTGACTTTAAGTATGGTGTTTTTGAGGAAGTTTTCCTTGATTATTAGGTTAAAAGGGTTAACCAATTTTTATATAAAATGATTTCAAGGATATTAAACCATGGATCTTAGTATTACTATGTCATTATATTTTCTTCTTCATATATATATATATATATATATATATATTCATGTTGAAGTGGACCTATAATTGTATTTTAAGGAGAAAGGGTGGAATAACCAGTTTGGTTGACTCATTAGCAAATATAAATTAAGTTAACTCCTGAATGAGTAGAATTGCATCTAGGAGGTCAGATGGACTAGAAAGTAGGATGCCCAAATATTGATAAAAGAAGTTGTCAGGTAGGCGGGTTTATAAATAACCCATGAAAACTATGATTAGAAAGAGTTTTGGCAGGGGCCAATAGCTTAGTAGTGAACCCAAGAAAACTATATCCGGATTAAGTTATTAATAGGTGTCATTAGGTTTCTAGTCAATCCATGAAAACTAGGATAAGAGGGAAGTTATTAGAGACACTAATAGGTTGAGAGAGAACCCACGAAATAATGAAGTTATTGGCAGGGGCCATTAGATTCTTAGTGATGCCATGAAAACTATGAAACCAGACAAGGAGTCCATAAATATTAAAAAGTTTGTTAGTAAGCCCATGAAAACTAATAGGATAATAGTGATGCTAGAAACTATAAATAAGGCAGTTAGTCAAAATGAATGGGGATGGAAAATCCAGAATTGATTACTTGTTTACATATCATCATATTGAACTACTATGTTTTAACCATTGTGGATGCAGGAGCACAATATATGTTTATTAAGTTTTAGGATACTAGTGAAGGAAAACCTATTCCGCTAAGCAGCGTGGTCTCACTAGATATCAAAATGATTTGACATGGTAGATTATTATTCATACCAGGCTTTATGTATGAATCGAAGTTTGTATTTTCCCTTTAAATTCTTGGGTGCTCGATTGATTTTTTTATAGCATGAGAGGTGAGGTTTCCAAGTACTTTTTTAGACGAATAAGCTTTCGGAGATATGCGGGATGCATGATAGTTATTTAGAGTTATTTTCTATTTTGATTCCGTTGTGTTGTTGTTGGAAAGGAAAAGTTGTTTATTGTCTACATTATACTCTGATCATCAAAGGGGGCGTCTTCATATGTCGCTCTTGGCATATGTTGTAATAAATATATTTTCTCTGAACGTGTTTAACAATTATGGGATTATGTGATGAATTTTAAATGCTTTGAAATGGAATGAGAAAGTTGCTTGTTGATTTTCAAAATTTTCCATATCCACATGTTTTGTTATATCAATGTATCTAACATTACCATATTTGGTCGTCAAGGATAAATAACTATGGATGACTGTAGCATTTGTAGCCGCTAGTTTTGGACCTCCAAGTGGGGGATGTTACACATCATCTTTCTTGCAAGGATCTAGCTCCGTTGCGTTGTGTCAGTTATCAATTTCCACTGTGGTCATGTTCGTTCGTGTAGTGTTTAGATTCGCGTTCTGAGGTGAGTGTTTTAACTCACAAAATACTATCAATTCTATTGCAAATTGAGTCAACGTCATGTTATGTTAAATTATTTGTTTTGATGTTTGTGAATTTAAATTGACATTAAAATTGAATTTTATTGCTAGTTGAACAACCTGATATTCGATAGTAGATGATTGTTTTGATATATGTTTAAAGTTGGCTTTAATTTTTATTGTATGTATAGGCCTATAATTTGATAATAATTGATGATATTGTGATTATATATATATATATATATATATGATTGATCATTTTTTATATATGCTACCACCTTGTTTGAATTATTGAAGCGTATTGATTATAATATGGATCAATTGATCATTTGATGGTAATATAAAAAACCATGGAAATCTTATATTGATATATGGAAAAAGTTAGAACAGTCAATTTTATTGTTGCCTAAAATCTAGATTTTTGACAAATATTCCATTTTGTCCTTATTTGAAAAGTTTTCATGCATATGTTTATTTAATCCTGAATTTTTGATATGATGAAATAAATGATATTTTGAATAGTATGGTCTAAATTTGGTCGTATATTTTTTCGAATAGATTGTTTAATTAAATATGAATAAATAGGTATTTTGTAAAAAGTCTCGGTTTAAATTTAGTTTTTTTTGTAATTCTTCTTAGCAAAAGAAAAATATTTTATAAGTAAACTTATATTTAATTCTGAAATCTATGTGTTTTTATACTTACGGTTAAGAAAATAGATTTATGTTAAAATTGCAATTTTATAAGATTAATTATTTTGACCTAAAAAATTTTCTATAGCTCTAAAATATTATTTGGAGAATATTAAATAAAATGACTTTTATTTATTTCAGCCATCTAATAATTCTAATATTAAAATCTTTGACATTGACCATTTGGAAAATTAGGACAATATTAAATCAATTTGGAAAAATATGGAACTTTACTGAAAATTATAAAATGGTGATAAAGAAATCTAAAATTTAATTCAGAATTTTTCTCTAAAATTTTTAGGCTTTTTATAAATTAATTAATGTAAAATCCGATGTATTCTAATTATTAAAAATAACAAACTTTTCTAGAAATTTGGAACTTTTTCTATGACTTTCGGAAACAAAATTAAAAGACTTTTATGTTGAACACTTTTTGAGATTCTTAATAGATTTTACTAGAAAAATAGAAATGGGCAAAACGACATACTTTTATTTATTAAACAATTGGTTATTAAACGGATTAGGGTCGGATATTTGCATACTTTTTGTCAATACCGAAGCTACTTCAATGACTATATATGTTGTAGATATTATCTAGAATGTAGAGGTTGAATCGAACATTTACGGGAATGAAGTAAGAGAACGATGATGGATGACCCTACACTTATGTCAATTCGAAATGACTAAACAAGAGCCTATATCTGGCCAATAGGTTACCTACTTTTAGCGGACATCTTTCTGTCCTAATTTTGAACTCGATTGGTGCAACCTTTAATTTTGAATTGATGGATGCAATCGGTCGTTATGGGTTACAACCAGCTAGAAAGGCTAAACTGGTAAAATCCTACCCTAAGCGTTGCCTCACATCCTATGTCATACGAGTATTCCATGCGAGACCACTATGATTTTGTTTTGTATTGTACTTTTATGGGACTCACTAACAGCTATGGATATAGTGTTACATGATCTACAATGCTTAAAAATATGCTAAGGGATTATGAGTAACGCCTTAACGCTATTTTAATATTCACCTTATTGATAGACATTACATATACAGTTTATTTTGCTATATATAGATAGTTTAACAGATCCTTAGAAGATGGAAAATCCCATAACAACTCTTAAGTTATTTTGCACTATACACCTGACTTTGGATTAACTTACATAAGATTTTTTAGTTCTGACTCTGTATGCTTTTCTCATTATGCTCGGGTCAGCCTGAGTATTTCAGTGTTTTGGAGACTATTATTTTATGGAGCTGAAGATAGATTTGAATGCTTTAGTTATTTCACTATATTCCGTTGTTTTTATTAGTAAACCTTTGTCTTCCACCATGCTACTTATCTTAAAAATCTGACGTATATTTTATTAGTAGCTTCATGAACTACTAATGTGTATTTTATTTCTATGTCATTGTTTTGTTAAATGTATAACTCTTATTTTATTATAAAAGAAAATCAAATATATACTATAAAATAGCTTTAAGAACTTTTTATGCCTTTTGGATTATTTGAGTTTCACATACGGGGTTTATTGTCGACTTAAATTATCCCAAATGGTGGGTCGTCACAGTTGGAATCAGAGCTTTGGTTGAGCAAACACCTAAGCTATTGGGATAAACTCATTAGGAGATAGGGTAATAAAAAGCCCTATAGTGAGTAGTGAGTATATTATAAGAGAGCTTATTTGTATTTTCATGTGAGTATCTTCTTATAGTAATCTTAAGAGAAGTGTTTCAAATGATTTACAAATAAATATTCAGATGGTTATTTTATAAATTATTTATGAAATGAAAATTTTATACTTTTTAAATTTTATACTTTTTAATTAAAGTAGAGTAATTACAATAAAAGTTGTGCATATTATAAGTCCTAATTTTATTATTAAAACCAATTAAATATGTTTTCAACATCTTTGAGTTTAGACCTATTTAAAATAATGAATTTAATAAATCCTTGGATTTCAAAGAAATTTTATTTTAAAGCTTGTTTAAAAATATATTTGAATGCATTTGATTTTCTAGTATCATTATTATAAGATATTTTTTTTAAAACCTCTTTAAAAAAATTTAAGATAAGAAATCTTTGCATAATATTGGAGAATATTTAAACCATATATAAGTATATTTTGAAAAAAAAATTGAATATAAAATGATATAAATTATAAGTAAATATTTTAAAAATTAGATAGTAATTCCTTAAATAGTAATTATTTTGAAACTCCTCGTATTTCGAATTTAGGAAACATGGTTCAATAAAAAATTATGGAAATACTTATATTTTGGTTGGAGTAATTTCATTCAAATTTGTAACATCGAATAAATTGAATAAAAAGAATAAGAGTTTTATTGTAAGATATGTTTCTATATACTTCTGTTTTTAATCCCTTTTATGTATATCTTTAAGTATATAATCTTTGCATAGTAATTTATGAATATACTTATGCTTTTAATAAGTACTATTTGGAAGTTAAACGTAATAGTAAAAAAATTTGTAAATTGGGAAATTTTTTGTTTAATAAATAAATATTAATGAAATAGTTTTCATGAAGGATATATTATAGTGTTTAGCAAACAATTTTACAAAGGGTTTGTAAAGTTTTATATATAAAATTACAGGATGTATAAAGGAAACTCATATAAGTATGATTCATTAAATCAAACTTTATTTTAAAAGAAAAGGATATTTTTAACAAAGTTTTAAAACTTTGTTTATATGAAATTTATATAACAAAGATTATAAATAAAGGAAGTTTACTATAATGTTAGGTAAAGATATTATCTTGAAAGGAAAACTTTAAAGACTCTGTTTATAATTTTAGGAAGATGCATTGCTAAATTAATGCGTTTTCTCACGAATTTGAAGTATGAGAATATTTGTGAAAATAATAATTTCATTTTATAGGTAGAATATTAATTCATTTCATAGACATAATATTTGTGAAATATTTATTTTATTGTAGTAATATTTATGAAAATACTAATTCCGTTTACAAAGGATATGATGTTATTTTTTGATAAAAACATAAATGATTTTAAGAAATATTTACAGTAATTTCACTCATGAAAGTTCAATAGTTTTTGTAAATATGTTCTGTAAAGTTTGGCTTATGAAACATGGTTTGAATTTTTTTGTTTTGTTTTATACAATGTTTTTAGTTATAATTTTTTTGATAAGTTATGTAAATTATCAAATTTAGAATGAATGATTTAAATAAGATTTAAAATATATTTGATTGAAAGACAAGATTTTTATAAGCTTTATCTTATTAAAACTATGTCTTTTCATTACATTTAAATTGTATAAACTATTAGATGCATTTGGGCTTTCATCTCAAGAAAAATTTGAACAAATATTTGATACATACTCTCAGGGTATAGTAGAGATTATACTAGCGTAAACTTAAGTTATATTCATGAAATGTTTTCATAAATGGTTTTAGAAGTAAACCAAATATATTTTTTATAAATAAGTTATCCTATAAGGTAAGTATCATAAATTGGGCTTGAATTATTTTTTGCATGATCATCCTTAATATACAGTTCGAGTATAGAGTTTCTAAGCGTTTTTAGGTGACTCACACTACTCTGGACTAGGCATTCACTAAATTCTTCTCGGTAGGTACTTGAGATGAATTCTTGAGTTAATATAGATGTTTTCAATCTTTACTACAACTATATAAAGAAAGCAATGGTATCAAATCAAATAATCGAATTAGAGTTTACATTAGAGAAGTTAAAGTGATCTATACTCATTGGATAGTAAATGTTTGTATCTAAGCAAGTGATCGTATCAGATACTGTGAAGGAATAACTCATGCATATCATATGACTTCAGAAATTTTTAATAGGTGTTATCTTTGGAAAGTTTAGGAAATAATTTTCAATTTTGTTCTAAGAAAGCTTAGTTTTCTAAGTAATAACCGAAGGCTGATGAGCATAATGGTGCGCTTAGAAGGTTATCTGTCTTTGAACAATCTAGAAGATTGTGAACCTAAAAAAACATTAAGTTTTGATAGTCATTAGATATCTTGAATAATGTTCTATACTGATTTGCTTCTATGTTGTTTGTCTATTATGAAATTCCATGTCGTTATGTCCTACCCCTCTCTTAAAATAGTTTTGCCTATTTTTTTTAAAAATAATGGATTTAAGAACTTAAGTAGACCTCTTTCGAAATATAAGTAATGATGTTAATGATGTCTATGGTGATTATTTAAAAAGCATTTTTAAATAAAATTTTACCTTACGTGAAGCAAGAAATTTTATAAATAAATTTTTGTCTAACTGAAGATTATTGATTTTGGTCTAAATGAGATTCATATGAACTTTTTTCAAGTATAAAGATATTATGTAAAAGAGTTATGTATAAGAAAAATTACATTTCAAATTTTATGATATGGAAAATGTGATTTTGAAAATCACTATTTGTAGCATGATATGCTGAAAAAAATTTATTATTGAAAGGAAAAGATTTTCAAGTACTTCACTTTGTACACCAAGTACTTGGAGACTTTTCTTAGGCATGCGTCTGGTCAATATATGGACTAAAATTTTATGAGAATCAGGATGATGTAACTTCCCTCAAGGGACTGTTAATATTGGATCTCGCTCTAGTCGCTTGAAAAATAATTCTGGTGATGACTGCAATATCATCCACATTCATTTGCAGGTCTCAAAAATGAGAAATCAATAATAAACCAGTTAAGACATTAAACATATATAAATTTATTTTGAAAGGTATTTGAATTTTTTTTGATTATTTTTAAATTTATCGTAAAACTAAGTACAAAAGTTTGAATGTTTTATAAGTTGATTATTTTAATATATCAAAATGTTAGATTCTTCACTTCGTTCCTTTTCGAGGACTAAAACTTTTGAGTGGGGGAGACTGTAACAACCGTGTTTTTAACCATTTAAAAATTTAAGTTGAATAATTTTTTTGAATAAAATTGTTAGAAATGAAAATTTTATGATTTTATTAATAGAAAATATATTAGAATATATCTTATGATCTTAAATTGAATTCTTAAAGGACACAAATTGCAGTACATATATTCCAATTTGTGTCCTTTAAGAATTCAATATCTTAAACTGAATATATTTTAAAAGTGATAACATATATTAGAATATAGTTTAATGATATTGTCTGTATGTAATTAATATAAGAAACGTATGTTTTGTTAAAATATAATGAGTGTTTTAATGAAAATAAAACGATTTGAGAAAAAAAATGAATTTTTTCATTTTGAATATAAGTATAATTTTATCAAAAGAGAAAAATTGAATTTTAAATGATTTTTATAGCCGTTTAATAGTAGTGGTAGGGGATACGGAACTGATTTTAACGCTAAACTTAAGATTTAAAATACATTTTTTTTTGAATTACCTAGAGAACCAAGCTTCGCTTGTAAACTCTAGGAAAGTATATGCCTGCCAAACACATACTTCGGGTACTTGTTACAGGGTTGTCAGTTTCGGAGCTCGAAATCGTGACCTTCGATCACGCAGTCCGGACCATCAACCAACCGCGCCAACCCTGTTGGCAAGATTTAAAATACATTAAAGTTGTATGTCTAAACATGTTTTAATAAGTTAATGTGAAAAGAAATTAATTAGTTGTAAAATATGGAAAATAAATTCTATTTCAAATTTAATTCAAAATCGATTAATAATTTTATGAAATATTATTTTTTTAAACGTAATATTTTTACACAAAAATGCTTTCGAATTTTTTCTGATTAAAACATCAAAGTTCATTTCTTCGGACTTTTATTTTTCTATCTTTGTTTAAGTTGTTTTGAATATTATTTAAACATTTTCAGTAACGTATTTAGCAGCAATGCTGAAATTTTGACATGTATGTTTAAATTGAAAATTGTGTGCTATTACGCCCGTATTCGAACGTTGAGGAAATTGGTTTATTTAATTTTGTGTTTAAGAACCCTTTTTGTACCGTGTACCGTAGAGATGTTTGAATTTAGATTCAGGGTACACAATAATTTGAAGTAAGGCACGTGCATAATTATCTGTGTATCTTTGTGTTGTGAGAATTGGTATAGCATTTACCTATTATTTTGCCAAAGTCTCTATTCTCTCCCCTCGTTTAGCTCCTTTTCGAATTGGAAATTTATGCACCAACTCTTCAAACTCGTATTTATAAAACCATACACCTCCGAACTTCATTCATTAAACCATTATTCATTCTTTCTCCCGTTCACATTTATTAGTGCACTGTTTATTTTTAATAAAACTGAAACTCCTCTGTTTTATTAACTTATAATGCCTACGCTCTATATATCTTCTCCTAATATCATTTCTTTCAACTACTCCACATTTCATTTCATCCACCTCCATTTATAAAAGCTTCAGCCCATCACTTACCCGAACAACCCATCCACACCTACACTCTTACACCTTTCCATACCTTTGGCCTAGCCTTAGACCTGTCAAAATATGACCCAACTCATTAACCCAACCCATTTACCCTACTTTTAAGTGGGTTGGGTCAACCCATTTATGAATTTTATTAAATGGGTTATGGGTTGGGTTGACCCATTTTTAAAAGGGTTATAAGTGGGTAACCCATTTACCCATTTATTAAAAACATTAAATTTTAATATAAATTTGAAAAATAAGAATTTTAAACATACAATGTAGTTTTCATGAAAATTGACAGTTGTACTTAAAAAATAACAGGCCACTGCATCTTCATATTTGAACTTCACCTACTGTAGAAGCCGCTATTTTTTCTGTTCAGACTACAATTAAAATTTCTAATTCTAAATTATAAATTCGAAATTTCTAAAAATTTCAAAATTTAAATTTCAAATTTCAAATTTTCATATTCCAAATTTCAAATTCGATATTTCCAAAAATTTGAAAATTTAAATATCAAAATTTTAAATTTCAAAATTCGAAATTTCCAAAAATTTCAAAATCCGAAATTTCCAAAAATTTCAAAATTTAAAATTTTCAAAAATTTCAAATTTAAAAATTTCGAATTTCAAAATTCAAAATTTCCAAAAATTTCAAATTTAAAATTTTCAAAATTTCAAAATTTGAAATTTCCAAATTTAAATTTCGAAATTTCAAATTTCGAATTCCAAAATTTAAATTTTATAATTTACAAATTTAAATTCAAAACTGAAAATTGAAAATTTCGAATTTTAAAATTCAAATTTTCAAAATTCGAAATTTCAAAATTTGAAATTTTAACAAATTACAAAATTTCAAAATTTGAATTTTGAAATTTGAAATTTTAATTTGAAAATTTTAATTTGAAAATTGGAATTTGAATTTTTAAAGTTCAAAATTTTGAAATTTGAAATTTTGAAATTTGAATTTTGAAAATTCGATATTTGAAATTTGAATTTTAAAATTTTGAATTTTGTACTGTGAAATTTTTAAATTTTGAATTTTCGAAATTTGAAAATTTTAAATTTGAATTTTGAAATGTGAAATTTTGAAATTTGAAAATACATTTTTTTAGAATTTTTTCATATAAAAATCGACTTATGTGAGTCGAAAAGCAAAAAAAAATTGCTTTTGCAATAGGTTGAAAAATGACTTTTAAAAGTCGGTAGCTTTTGTTTATCCATATTGACTTTTTAATTTTTTCATTTTATAAGCAAAAAACAACTTATTTATTGTAATACAAACGGCCCCTAAATCTTTAAATGGGTTAAATGGATAACCCGCTTATTAAACGGGTTGGGTCATATATGGCTAGGGTCATAAGTGGGTAAAAAAGAATGGGTCATAAATGGGTTGGGTCAAACTCGACCCAACCCATTTTGACCCAACTCAACCCATTTGACAGGCCTGCCTAGTCTGCCCACCACTCACACCTTGCAGCACCAGACCACCCAACATCCAAACACTTAGCCTTTACCTTAGGCAACAACCAAGCCTACCACCCTCCATCGCTTGCCTCCACCAGATCAAAGCAAACCCAACTGCAAATCTCCTTTCCTTTCTTGAAACATGTACCACCCAATTGCAAAGAAAACCAAACCCATATGTAAAATGATGATTCAAAGCCTACATCAAATTTACCATAATCCTATCTTTTGTTTTGTCCATCCTCACTGACCTTGTTGTCAGAGAAAACCTTGGTGCTAAAAGGCCTATTTGATTCAGTACAAATTGTACGGTTCCAAATGATTATGATGTCAAGCTTCTAATTATCAAATTTACCAAAACCCGCTGCCACCACCTGAACTAGATATGCACCTCCTTAGACCATTTTCTTGAAGCCAGCCAAATCATCATCTGTCTTGTCGAGATCTAGCTCCGTTGCGTTTTGTCCATTGATTCATTTCCATTATGTTCATGTCCTTTCATGCAGTGCTGAGATTTGCGTTCTAAGGTGAGTGTTTAACTCATGAAATACTATCAATTTTATTGCAAGTTGAATCAACGTCATGTTGTCATAATTTATTTGTTTTTATTATTGTGAATTTAAGTTGACAGTAAAATTGAATTATATTGCTTGTTGAACACCTTGATATTAGATAGTTGATAATTGGTGTGATATATATTTAATTAAGTTGTCTTAAATTTTGATTGGTGGAAATTAGTCACAAGGGCCTCTTTAGCAAGTGCAATTAGTTTCTTGGACACACAACCGAAATAGTTACTTTTAAGGACAAAATGAAAAATAATTAGTTTCTAAGGCCTAAAACCTTATGAAATTATGTCCTTGAAAGTAATTGAACTGCTAACTTTGTCCTTAAAAGTAATTATTTTGCTGACTTTCGTCTTGAAATTAATTTCTATGGATGTGTGTCCTAAAAACTAATTGTACTGCAAAGTTTGTCCTTCTAGTGAAATGCCCCATTTGATTGTATGTGTAGGCCTATAAGTTGATAATAATTGATTATATTATGATTATATGTATATATGTTTGATCATTGATTATACCTGCTACCACCTTGTTAGAATTATTGAAGTGTATTAATTGCAGAATGGATCTGCTGAACATTGAATTGTGATATAAAAAACCCTTGGATATCTTATATTGATATGTGGAAAATTTGAGAATATACAATTTTATTGTTTTTGCCCAAAATCCTCGTTTTTGACAAATTTTCCACGTTGCCCTTATTTGAAAAATTTTCATACACGTATTTATTTAATCCTGAATTTTTGATATGACGAAATAAATGATATTTTGAATAGTGTCGTCCAAAATTTGGTCGTAAGTTTACGTGTAGATTTTTCTAAATAAATTATTTAATTAAATATGAATAAATAGGTATTTCATAAAATGTGTCAATTTAACTTAAAAATAATTCGGTAAGTTCTTCTCAGCAAAAGAAAAATATTTTGTAATGAAATCTATATTTAATTATGCCATCTATGTATTTTTATAATTAAGGTTAAGAAAATAACTTTATGGTAAATTGCAATTTTATAAAATTAATTATTTTGACTTGAAACTTTTTCTGTAGCTCATGAATGTTATTTGGAGAATATTTAATAATAGAAATTATATTTATTTCAACCATCTATTAATTTCAATTATAGAATATTTGGAATTAACCGTTTGGAAAATTGAAAAAATTATTTATTTAATTTGAAAAAAAATATGAAACTATACTAAAAATTATAAAAAGGTGATTAAGAAATTTGAAATTTAATTTGGAAATTTTCTACAAATTTTTGACTTTTTATAAATCAATTAGTCTAAAATATGATGTATTTTAATTATTGAAAATAATAAACTTTTCTAGACATTTCTGAAATTTATTTTGTGAATTCCTAAAGCAAAATGAAAGACATTTTTTGTTTAACACTTTCGGAGATTCTTTAATGGATTTTTCTGTAAAAATTAAGATGAGAAAAACGACATGCTTTTATTTATTAAATGATTGGGTATTAAAGAGACTGAGGTTGGATATTGGAATAATCTCTGTCAATACTGGAACCACATTAATAACTGTGTACGTGGTAGATGTTATCCAGAATGTAGAGACTGAATTGGCAAATTTTTATTGGAATGAAGTAAAAAAACGATGATGGATGACCCCAACACTTATGTCAATTTGAAATGACTAAAACAAAAGCCTATGTTTGGCCAATAGGTTAGCTACTTTAGCGGATATCTTTCCATTGTATTACTAACCTAATTTTGAACTTGATTGATGCCCCTTTTGATTTGGATTGATGGATAGGGCCGGTCGTCTGGGGTTACGACCATCCAAAAAGGGTGAACTGGTAAAATCCTACCTTCGGTATTATCTCAGGTTCCTTCTCATATGATTATTCCATATGAGACCACTATGATTTTATTTTTTATTATACTTATAGGGGACTCTATGACAGCTACCGACGTTACTAGTGGTATTATAGGACCGACATAGACTACATGCTTAAAATTGGGTTAATGAGGATATGGGTAACGCCTTAACGCTATTTTAATATTTACCTTACTAATGAGGTTTATATTGTATCTTACTATACATAGATAGTTGAATGGTTCCTTAGGAGATGGAATATCCCATAACATCTTTTAAGTTATTTTGCACTATACACTTGACTTTGAATTAATTAACGTAAGATTTTTTAGTTCTGACTCGGGTATGTGCTTTTTTGTGCTAAGATCGATCTGAGTATTTCAGTGTTTTGGGGACTATTATTTTATGGAGCTGAAGATGGATTTACATACTTTAGTAATTTCACTATATACCGTTGTTTCTTACCAATAAACCTTTGTGTTCCACTATGCTATTTATCATTAAACCCTGATGTAAAAGTTGTTAGTAGCTTCATGAATAACTAATGTATCTATTTTATTTCTACTACATTGTTTTGTTAAATGTAAAACTCTGATTTTATTATAAATGAAAACCAAATATATATTGTAAAACAGCTTTATGAACTATTTACATAATTATTATATTTTATCATCGTCGCTATGAGATTTTGTATATTGTTCTCTTTTATGATTTGTTCTCATCTTTTTTTATACTCTTATTGCAAACACCATTGATAATCTCCCTTTTGGACCGTTTGAGTTAGACGTGTACGGTTTATTGTTGTCTTAATTTACCCAAAATGGCAGGCTGTCACATGGACTAAGAAGAAATCATGTAGAAATAAGGATCCCGTTTCCATTGAATTAAAGATGGGGAAAAGCACTAAATTCTTTCGCGACAGCTAATGGTAGAAGACGTCAAAATACAATAAAATCAGTCAAAGTTAATGATATTTAATATAAAGAACAAAGTAAATTAAATAATATTTTTACCAACCATTATAGGTGGATCTACGGTAATAGATGTAATCCCAAATTTCGAGGAAGCTGGAAAGCTCTTTACCTGAACATGTATAATACTCTAATCGAATTAGGCTCCCTATTCACAAAGGATAAAATCTGGTCAATTATCAAGGGTCTTGCAAGTGACAAGGCACCAGACCCCGATGGTTATCCAATGTTCTTCTATCAAATTTTTTTGATGCTTATTAAGAGAGTATAATGTGATTTTTTGATGAATTTCATAATGGTACCTTCAATTAGGCATGTTTAATCTAGCAGATGTTGTGTTAATCCCTAAGAAGGAGAACCCTAAAGTACCTTCTGAATTAAGACCTATCTCTTTAATTAATTGTTTGATTAAAATTGTAACCGAAGTTATGGCTAACAGACTAAAGTATAAAATGGAATTCCTAATTGACAAATCTCAAACAGCTTTCATTTAAGGTAGATAAATTACTGACGGGGTCGCCACGACCAAAGAATTCATCACCTGCTACCATAAAGAAAAAAATCATATGCTCTTCTAAAGCTAGACTTTGCTAAAGCCTTGACTTGATTGAGTCGAGTTTTCTACTAAATTCCCTCAAATCTGGATGGTTCACTGATAGATGGATCTCCTAGATTAGCCTTATCCTAAAAACTAGTGCATGTTCTACTCTTCTGAATGGTATCAAGAGTAACAGAATTCAGTCCAAGAGAGGACTTCGCCAAGGTAACCCTCCATCGCCCCTTCTGTTCAATCTTCTGTTGGATGTTTTCTACAAAGTTATCTCTCTTGCAATAACAAACAACATTGTCCCTAATATTGGAAATGATATCACCTAAGATAGGGAATCTTCTCAGCAATACGTTAATGACACCCTTTTATTCTATTTCCACATTCCCATCGCATTGCCTCACTTAAACTCATCTTATATAATTTTGAACTTCCTTGGGGCCCTAAAATTAACTTCTACAAAAGCTCGGCCCTAGTCTTCAACGACACGTCAAATATTATGGCTGAAAGTGGCCAATGCTATAAATTGTAAATTCTTAAATATTCCTTTTAACTATTTAGGAATAGCAATAACATATAAGAAACTGAAAAAGGATGATTGGAACATTATAATTGATAGAATCAACAATAAAATGGCCTCTTATAATGCTAACAGTCTATAAGGAGGAGGCAAGATAGTCCTGATTAACTTGGTACTGTCTGCTATACTAGTTTATTAGATGACCTACTACCAATTTCCTAATTAGATAATTAACAAAACAGATTACATCAGAAGAAAATTTTGTGGGAAGGAGCGGATAACTCAAAATTTATTTACTTCATTCATCAGAACTTTATTCGTAAGCCCAAAACTCACGGGAGCTTGGGTATCATTAACTTAAAGGTTTTAAACACCTCCTTGCTCTGTAAATGGAGAAAATTCCTAGATGACGAAAATTATACTTATAAAGAAGTCATCAAACTACTATTATAATGTGACAAAGAAATCTAAACTTGCAAAAAAACCAAAAATATCCTTCTTCTGGAAAAATATTTCTAGCTTATATCACATATGTAAAATTGGAATTAAATACAGTGTTAACTTCGGAACATGACCATCTTCTGGAATGGACCTTGGTTATCCTCTATAGCTTTGAAACACGGACTTCATGATATATTTTTGGTAGCTAATAATAAAAATAATCTAATCAAAGAAGTGTTCATACCATAATCATCCTTTAACTGGAATATCCCATTTAGTCAAAATTTAACAGGGAATGTTCTTAGTCAATACATTAGATTAATAAACACAATCGAAAACGATAATATCAAAAACAACTCGATCAACGTATATGGTGTTGGAATAAAAAGGAATGTTATACCTCAAAATTGATGTATGATTTTCTAGTTTGCTCAGGAACTAAAGATTTTATTTGCTTTAAACCTACCTGGAAAAACAATACCCCTTCTAAATTTAAATTTCATAGGTGGAATGTTTTACATGATCAACTAAACACCGTAACCATGCTTAAGCCACTAATAATAACTAGTGTGTAACCCGTGCGTTGCACACGGTATAATATTATATCTTTAAGTTAAAATGGGAATTTTGTTATAAATGTATGATAAATTTAGTGAAATAAATGAACTATAAATTAAAACTGGTATTATGTTTGTGTATAATTTATGTTGTATAGCGCGCGTGCGTACACACAGATAATAATAAAGTAATTTACCCAGTTTTGTTAATATGGATATAACATACATGTTGAAACTGATGTAAGTTAGTAATTTTTTAGATGAACTGAAAAATATTATTTAATAAAATTTGTTTAAATAAATCAAATATAAAATTATGTAAATAGTTTACATACATGGACTTGAAAATAAATGATAGGAAGAATCGAGAGGAATTTTGTAAAAAATTATATAATTTCGATGTGGATATATTGAAGCTAAAACATAATTTTGTAACATGATAAATTCTTAATATAAAGAAATTATAACTTATTTACAAATTAATTTGTTACGATGTTTATGTACATGATTTATGTTATGTGATTTATATATCTTTATATTTGAATAAAAGAAATAGTCTTACAATTTTCCATAATGTGAGCGTGTGTGTGTTAAAATTGACATATATTTTTATGATTCATTAGAAGAATAGATTAACTATTCATTGAAATTACCCGCCGTTCGTAGCTCGGTTGGTTAGGGAGCTGGGAGATGGGGACTAAAGGACTGTGTCCGGGCAGGTTCGAATCCCAGCGCCTAACCATCAGTGGGAGTTTCAACGTTAAGCATTCGTATGCGACGACTAAATAAAAGCGGGGTAGACACACGACGTGGGGTTTACTTAAGTGAGTATCAATGAATATCATGATCTTAAGGTTCCCCATGATATCCAAAAAAAAAACTATTCATTGAAATTATTTAAATTTGAGATTTCGTAAGTAGTTTGAATACATGGATTTAAATATAAAATAATAAAAAATAATTGAGGATGGTTTAGGAAATAATTGTAAAAATGTTAAAATGTATATATTTGAAGCTAAAAATAGAATTCTTTAATGTAATACAATATAAAAAATTTAGATATATGCATAATATATTAAATATGGAAATATTGCTTATGCATATTATTTATGTTAGGTGACTTATCTTTGTATTTAAATGAAAAACTAATTTTATCACCTTTGCGCCTAATATGAATATGGTATACATATTGAAACCGTTATATCTTAACATTTATTAGATGAATTAACAAAAATTTATTAATTGAATTTATTTAAATAATTTAAATTCAAGATCACATAATTAATTTGAAAATACCGAGTTTAGTATACAACGGTAGGTGATACTGTGAAGTGTTTTGTAACTAATTAGATAAATTCAAAATGTAGGTTTTTGACGTTAAAAAAGGGTTTTACAATGTAATGCATGATACACATATTGATATAAATAAATAAAACTTCAAACTTGTAATTATTATTTATGAATATAATTTATGTTATGTGATTGATGTATTTATATATTTGAATGAATTTTTTCATCATTTTTTTTAATATGAATATGGTTCATATTGATCATACTTATTTGACAAATCGGTGAAAAATTGCATAGTGAAATTATTTAAATAGTTTGGAAGTTATGTAATTGATTACAATATATGACCTTAAATGTAAAATATTATAAAGGAATTGAGGGGAGGCTGTAAATGATTATAGAAAATTTATAATGTAGGTATTCGAAGTACAAAAATATAATTTTGTAATGCATTTCATGATAAATTTATTAAGAGAAATGTGAAAAAAGGATTTATTATTATTATTTACGTATTCACTTTAAATTCTTTAAGTTATATAACTTAGGAATCTTTACATTAGTCATTTTTTTTAAAATTTTGTTAATGTGAATATTGTGTACATATTGATATTTTCATAAATTAGTAAACGAATTAACGAATATTAGTTAGTTGGATTTATCTAATTAGTTTAAATTTAGATCACATAATTAATTGATACATATAGGGTGAAAAGTAAAATATTAGAAGAAAAGTGACGTAAATTTTGTGAATAATTATGGTAATTTTAAATGTAGGTATTTGAAGTTAAAGTATAATTTACAACGAAATGTATGATAAATTTATTGAAGTAAATTAACAACAATTTTTTGTTATTGGTTTATGTGATTTATATATCTTTATAGTTGAATGAAAGATTAATATTATGGTTTAGTTGTTTAAGTGTTATACATATTTAAATTGTCGTTCTTTGGTATTTATAAGAAATATTAGCTTAAATTTTGGATTATTTAATTAACCTAATTATGTGGACTTAAATATAAAATATTAGAAGGTAGCTGATAAATTATATGTAAATAATTATATAAACTTTAGAATACATGTACAAAAATGTAAAATAATAGAAGAGAATTAGTAAAATAAGTGTAAAGTAATAAATTAAAGAATTTGAAAATAAAATATCTAAAGAGAAAAATAAGGAGATGAGAGAAAATTCCTAGAATCAAGGAGAATGCCAGAAAATCTTCTACTTTACTATTATTTAATAGATTTGCACCAATGTTTACTATGAAATTTAATGCCTAAGATAGCTTCACATTTGTTCTTTCATTGCCACTTCTCTCAATATATAATTTACAAAATTCTTGAGATTTTTGACATACATATTACTTCCTACGTGCCCTCATTTAAGATTTACTGGACTAGCTTTAGGTTAAACTTTACTCAACCAACTAGGACTATCACGTGTTGGATCTTATGGTTTGAATGTAATCAACGCATCTTTAACAACATCTGTAACAACTCCACTTTTATTCCATATTTTGTAGCTTGGTATGTTTCCCTTAATACAAACATTGATCTAAGACAAACAATTTGGCGTTCTTTACTCGAAAGGATTAGGGGAGTCGATCACCCCACAACATCGAGGCCCTGACTTAGATTACACCTTATTATGATTATTTCTATTCTTCCAACCAGGTCTTAAAAGATATTATGATATGCCTCATGCTTTCTACCAACTACTGTAGCTACCTTTTAGTAATTTAAAATAATAATTTACCATCTTAAATCTGACATAAATATACATACATACATATATATATATATATATATACACACGAATGAACAATATTATCTATATACAAATATTACACAATTTGTTTTACATTTATAAACGCATAGACACACACACACACACACACACACACATATATATATATTTGTGTGTGTGTCTATATATATGTCTGTATGTAGGGGGTATGTATGTATCTAACTATCTTATACAAAGCTGTAACTAACAACTATATAAAGCTTTAACTATAGTTCTATATAAAGTTTTAACTAATAACTATATATACATATATGTGTGTGTATACATATATACATACACACACATATATGTTCATATATATATATATAATAAATATATATATAATAAATAGCATTTGGACTTAAGCTTAAAAGATATATGTATATATGTATATGTATATGTATGTATGTATGTATAAAGTAGTTTTAAAAATAAACTTATAAACATACTCATATCATATAAAATGCCATGAATTTATATATATTTGCACATGCACACACACAATCACACACACACACAGATATATATGTGTGTGTGTGTGTGTACACACATGCATGCACACAAATATACATATAATAAATAGCTTTTGGATTTTATGCTTGAAAGATAGATATCTCTATAGATAAATACAATAGGTTATTAGATATACACATACATGTACATGCATATCGCCAAAACCATTACAAATTTAGTATTTCTATATCTATATCTTAACTACTTCATATAGAGCTTTAATTAATAACCATATTTATGTATGTATTGTACATTGATATATAAATATACATATGATAAACAACTGTCAGATTCTAAGCTTAAATGATAGATGTTTCTATGTATAAATACAATGTGTTTTTTATATACACATATATGTATATACATATTACCAAAATCGTGATAAATTTAATGCAACAACCCGGAATTTTGAACACTTCATATTTAAATATCTGAATTATTTAAATATTTGAATCTTGAATTAAATGTTATTAATTGATTCAATAATCTTGTTAACCACCTTTTAGAACATAAGCAATGATGTAAACTGGTTTGGAAATTTGTTTCCAAAAATAAATACTTTAAAAAAATATTAATAATGTGACCGAAAATCATTTTATCGATAATTAGATTTTTACTCCTATATCTGTTCAATTTTTTTTACATATACTTAGAGAGAACATTAATATAAAATAAAAATTATTTCTCATTATGGAAAATAAAGTTTATGATGATGTCATGGGTGATGTCATGGAAGATATTTTATGTGTAAGGGTAAAAAGGTAAGTTTGCTTAAGATCTTTTCGTGCAATGAATGGAGCATGCAAGGCACATGAAAGAGTGTCTTGGCCATGTAAAGGAAAAGCTAAGAAATAGTTAAACACTTCATAACTTTCCAATGCTTGAAAATATCGAAAAGAACAAACATGGTAGAAGTATTAGCACTAATCCACTTCTACCTTCACTAAGCTTTATCTAATTAGTTCAAAACTTCTCCGAACTCCACTAAATTTTCACCAACAACTTAGAACACATTAGGAAGCATGGATCTAAATTCAAAGTGGTAGAAAAGCAAAGATGATGGCTGGTGGAGTTGCTTTGTGATTTTAGTGCTAAAGGTTGGATCTCTTGGGTAAGTAATGATAGGAAGTGGTTCTAAGTTCTTGGGTGCTTTTTTATGTATTTGGCTTGGATTTGGATAAGTTCAATTGCTATCTTATATGTATATATTGTGTGTATATATGTTGGGTGGTTAAAATATAAAGTTAAAGTGACATTTACTAATTAAAGCTATAAACTTTGGATTCCTCTTGGTTTCGAAAGAAAATGACAACTTTATAATATATATCATCAGTTCTATTACACTCTCAAACATGTGGCATGGCTTTGACTTAATGTTTAAATAGTTGTTTGGATTGTATGTTTGCATTGAAGTATGTTTGAAATTGTTTGAAGCGAGAATGGTCGCTATAAGTGTACTTTGATATCCCTTAACTTTAACTTATGTAAGTTGAAGATTTATGACCTTAACTTGGGATAATTTGATTTGGTTATCCTCTACACATATTTTGGTATATGGTATAGTAAAGAAATAGTTTGTAAAGTTATAGAAATTTTGAACCAAAGTTGTGAAAGCTAGAAGTGTAAAGGTTGCTATGGATGCACTTTTGAAATGCCTTATGTTTGATGATTTTCAAAGTTATCTTTGAGAGATATCCTAGGGACTTATTTGCATTTTTGATAAGTGATATAAGTATACTTGAACAATAAGGAAATTTAAATCATTAATTAACTTGTGAACAAAGTTGCAAAATGTTATAGCGATAAGAAGGTCGCTATTTGAGCACTTTAAAATGTCCTTTTTTGGCAATTTTTCTAGATAATCGAAAGTAATATTCTCAAGGGTTTATTTCCATTATTTTTTTGTACACTAAGGGTATTACTTAATGTGAAGACTTAAAGGCTTAAATAACTTTTTTGAATGGTCAAAACCGGCCACAAAGTTCATGCTTCTCAATTTTTTTCTTCAACAAGGACTTGTAATAGTATTTACAAATGCCATCGTAAGTTACTCAAGATGTTAAGTGTTCAAAAATGATATTTAAAATTTGTATTTTTTTGCAATCTTTTGGGGATGTTTTCTAACATATTTTACAGTATTTTAAAGTTAGGTTAAAGTTTAACACTTTTTTTGATATTTATCTATGAATTTTGGAATTAAAGGGGTTTTAAGTTATAAAAAATGGTTTTTAATTATTTTCATCAAATTATGAATTAGTTATTTTCAAATAATATTTTATGTTGATATTTAGAAATTATTTATAAGTATTTTCTAAAGTGTATATGTGTGTATATACATAAGTTTTGAAAAAGGAAATTAACTATGCTTAACACAAAAAGCCGATGAAGTAGGCTTATCTATTTATGAGTGTTAAGGCTGATGCTCGAGTAGTGGTAGAAGCTATAGTGCTCTAACCTACCGGCTTTACTCTTGATCAAGAAATATTCAAGTCGGAAATGTCGAAAACGCATTAATCGTGTTGATTTCTTACTCGTTTAAGAAAGTCGTAATACTATACTTAATACTAAAAGACGACGAGATAGACTTACCTATCTATGAGATTCTAGAATGAAGTGTCTAGGAAAGGCTTTCATATGCGACTAGTGCTCTATAACTGGCTTCACTTTTGAACGATAGATGGTATAAGTTAGAATGCTGGAAACGAGTTTCATATAAGAACCGTGATTTCTATAAACGATCATTTTTAATTGGATTGTCGATTAGTAGACTACCGAACTTAACCAAATATTAACTTAGATCTTTAAAGATTGTTTTTAAAGATAATGTAAGTATGGAATGGTTTTCGGTTTGTTCTGTGTTATTGAGTTTTCAACCCAGCAAATACCAACAGAAAACTAGGCAACCTTGAGTTGGCAGGATAATTCAGGAACTAACCAAAAAAGTTAAGACTAGAATTCGAAAAGGGCCAAGACATATGGTTAAGACGATGATTGGAGTCAATGAAGCCAAGAGATCAGTATCCCTGCAGCCTAACAAGTATTTGAATGTAAACAGCAAGTGACTTTCCATCAGCACGTGACAACAACAATGAACGCCTGGGAAAACATCTCCAAATTTGGAATCTAGGATAGTCTTTTGTGGCCGGATCTTCAATAACCCATGGACTTCTTCAAAACTGTGAATGGGCAAGCTATGGAATATGAAGAAAAGAGGCGAAACTCGATCGATGAAATAAGCTAATTCTTGGGGTCGTCAACGACCCATGGTCCATGGGTGCCCTGCAACCCATGGCCCACGGTTCGCCCACGACCCAAACACCGTGGGTTGCTGACGACCCATGGTGTTAGTTCATTTCACCAACTAGATTCTCCTGGGTCGCCTGTGCTCCATCTAAGAGCTGATAGTGATTGGCTTAGCCCAGAGACCCTCTAACCTTTATAAATAACATTCCACCAGCAACATAAAGAGGATCTTCTAAAAGCTAATTTCTAAAGCTCTATTGAGATTATTCTTCACTTACAACCTCCCTCACAACGATCTCAAAAGGAATAAACCATGATTATCCAACGGATTCTATCCCTAAAGATTCAATTCAGCTAGGAATTACCCAAAGCCTTGTAATCAAACAACTTTTTTTAATAACAGTCGGCTTATAACAAAACTATAAAGTGGACGTAGGCTTCCTTAACAGCCGAGCCACTATAAAAATCTTCTGTCTATTTTCTTTCATTGCTTCTCTTCTATATCTATGATCTATTATATTGCTCGGCAAAGATAGGGCTAGTGCTTTCAATACCGGATCATGGTGTTGGTCCATTTTTGGGTCAACATTTTAGTGCTTTTACTTAAAAGATTACAACCTAGGATCCAGATCTAGCTATCTACTTCGGATTGTAGGTCTAGAAGTTAGATCTCCACTCTTAACCTGAGATCCAGATCTAGCTATCTACTTTGGACTGTGCTGATCCAGAAGTTAGATCTCCAATCTTTGCTTAAAGAACTATCTATTTGAAATGTCAATGGCTCCCAGAATGAAAAGAACTGCCTCTGGAAGGTCTATAGGGGCAGCAATTGCCACGGAAGGTGTTAGCCTCCAACGGGCTGAAGTAAATGCTGCTAACTTAGGAAATCAAGCATCAGGGTCCTCTAGTCAGCATCAAGTTGTCACCAGGAATGAGTTGAATAAGATGGCTAAAGAAATCAGTCAAAGAATTAAAGATGGTCAAAAGGCTCTAATAGAAAAGCTCAAAGCTTTGATAACTCTACAATCAAACCCGGCTCAAAGGACCATCCCTGAACCAACTACAGCCATAGAGCAGGAAAACTCCTCTGTTTTCGGCTTGCGTAGGAGAAATAGAAAGTAGCTATCGAGAAGGGTAACCATAGGGTGTAACTTGGACGAAAATGAGAACACCCTGTTGGACGCTGTTAGCGCAAAAATTGGTCACTAACACCTAAATCCAGATGAAAGCATCCAATCATAGTCACAAATCACAGATGGTATGTGTGTAGAGAGTATGAATGTAAAGAAAGATAAAAATTAAAAAGAAATAACACAGGGTTTATAGTGGTTTGGCTAACTCCGGCCTATGTCCACTCTAGAAATTTCCTTTTTATTGATATGAGAATCAGTTACAGTTATAATCCAGGATTTTTAAAGTTACAGTAGCAGAGTAGCCTTAATAGGGAAGAAGAAGGGATGCAGAATGAAGATCCCTTTACTGAAGCCCCACATGCTGTATTTATATGCAAAACCTTAGTTATTGGGATTCCTTAGTGATATGGGCCCACTAAGACCATAGCCGAGCCAACATCCTTCATCATGACCGAACCTATGTCCTCAATAAGCCGACCCGAAGTAGCCAGGGTACTGACTCAGAGTAGACATATCCAAGACTCAGAGCAAACTAGGCTAGGACACGAAGCAAAGCTAATGCCGAACCAAAACTCCATATGTCGATCCGATCCCATTTTCCTCAATATTGATCCTATCCACCCGATCGACCTAGGGAACTGTAAATACCGACCCTATACTTGCCGAACCACCACAGGCCGAACCACATGTCCTAATCCCTCCGAAGACAATCCTATCCAAACCGAACCACCACAGCCGATCCCATATAACCAGTCCACCATGGTTGACCATCTTATGCCTCTCAGACTGAACGACCCCATCTTGACCGAAGCATACCTCCCTGATCGAATGACCCCATCCTGACCGAACCATGCCTTCCAGACCGAACGACCCCATCCTGATTGAACCACTCCACTGCCGAACCAGGCTCGATCATCCTATCTTGGCCGACCTACCTAAGCCGAGCCACGCATGACCTTTCATCCTTGGCCGAGTGGCACCTTCCGAACCACCTAGGCCAAACCACATACACTGAACCATCCAGGACTGATCGTCTATCCATCCAATTGGCTCAAACACATCGTATTCTAGTCTCGATAAATGAGCATTCGATTTAGTTAAATCCACATGTCCATGGCCTTGCCAAAAGGCGGGTTAGCATTTGTCCCCCAAAACAAGCCTTGCCGTTGGAAGGTGTGTTTTGCCTCAAATTCGATATCCGAAGTCCATATGTTATCCATAGCCATACCTTCCGATTCATAATCCAATCCATTTTATCCAAGTGCCATTGTCGTATTCTTGTCCAAATCTATGTCTGCTCCGAGTCTATATTCGATTCTTATCCAGTAACCAAATCCTTATCCAATAACGAATAACCACCTCCATGACCTCTTCGGGTCGATATCCAAATCTGGGATCGCTCCAGGTCCATGCCTAAATCTTGTTCGTAGCCAATATCCAAATCCTTAACCTCTTCGGTTCTTGCCAAACGCAACCTGCACCTGACGACCTATGTCAAGTAATGCTATGGTGTTCCTAGTTTAGTGTCCCTGAACGTTGAATAGTGTCGTGGCTTAAGTCCTAAGCTGAATCCTAGTCGCTACCGACCCTTGCTGAGTAAAGTCCATACTCGATGACCTGAAATAGTAACCAATAGATAATAGGGTGCCTAAATCATAGGCCGATTCATGATCTCTCTGGCGCCTTGCCAAGCATAGTCCATGCTCGATGACCTGTAATAGTGACCGATCGATATTACGGGGCCTAAGTCCTAGGCCAAATCCTAGTATCTTCGGACCCTTGCTGAGCATAGTCCATGCTCTTGGCGACCTTTTAACCCAAAAACCAGATAAAAAGTGAACCAAAATCTAATCCGTTATCCAGGTTCAAATCAGAAAACTAGAAATCCATATCAAATGTCCAAATCAAAATCCAAATAAAAAATCAAGCATCCAAACCAAAATCCAACCCTGAAACCCATAAAAAGCGGGAGTTCAAACCGAACTCCAAAATCAAAGTAGAAAAAAGAAAGTGCCCAAGCCAAAAAGAAAAACCTGATTTCATAAACCAAAGAGTCACGGTTTATCGTCATCTCAGAGTAGGCCTAGGGTTGTCTCCGTCCCTGTACATGAATAAGTGACTTAGCCGCCTGCCTAGAGTTTGTTACTTATTCCAAACCATCACGGTTAGTTGTTGACGAAAAAGCCACCATTCCTAGGCCTTGTGCCATCGTTGTACAAGGCAAGCGGTGGCTGCTCCTATTCCACCGTCGCATTTCGAGTTTCGAAATATTGCCGCAATTGACCATTCCTTGCTGTTCCTTGATTATAACCTTTAGATGTCTACAGCTGTTAATATCATGCCCATCCAGGTCATGAAAGAGACAGTGTCTTCCGGATGCCCTTTCACGTTCTGAGTGTTCCCACCTTGTTGGCCTTTGATACGGGAGGTGATCCTGAGTATCCAAGAATATCCGCTCCAATGTTGCACTCAATCCTGTATAAGTGGAGAATTTAGGTTCTCCCTAGCGCTTCCCAATCTGTTTATCCTTGTCTTTACCCAAGCTTTCACCGGGGCGCACTTCATCCTTAATTATGTTTACTTCCTTTGATTTTATGTCCAAACATGCATCCTCTTGTCAAAGAAATCTCTTAGCTTCATGAAAGAATTCTCGGGACCCATTGGTGGGTCCCGTATCAATGATACTTTGAAATCTGAATTATCCCTGACTCTTGAAATCGCCGCCATTAGAACCATTGATGGATCTGGTCGATCCACCAAAGCAACTGTTACATTAAATCGAGTTAAGAAAGTCCTAAGCGATTCATCTGCCCTCTGCTTAATTGACGTCAGTGTCATCACATTCTTCGGTCTTTTTATGTAAACTCGAAACTGTCTCAAGAACTTATCCACCAATTTTGTCCATTCTCCAATAGATCCATCCTCTAGCTGTCTGAATCACATAGCAGCTTTATCGATCAAGTACAGGGGGAAAAACCGAGCCATAACCTCCTCTGATGCCTCCAACACTTCCATATGCTCTATGTACCTCACCAAGTGGTCAATGGGATTCGACTTACCGTTGTATACTGTCAGAGTGAGTATCTTGAAATCGGACAGATTCCTAGCCATCTTACTGTTACGGGTAAATGGAATTTTGTTTACTCCCTCCAAATCCCTGTTTATCGAACCTTCACAAATAGTTTGCCAGATGATGTTAGCCAATCCAGTGTTACTTGCCAAGGATTGCCCCGCATCTACATTTCCCAACCGCCTTCCAAGTCCTTAAGGGAATTCTGATACATACTCCTCGTCACGCGCTCCTGCATTCCTGTTGGCGTCGAGCTGTGCAGTGTCATCCGGTATCCCTTCTTGGGTTGGTCCAGCATTACCTGGCAGAATTCCCCCGAGTCTAGGTCCACCTGGATTGATAGTTGTTTGCTGAATGGAGGTTGCCCCCTGCTGAACCACTCCATTTACTTGCCAGTTGTGTCCTTCTAATCCAGCTCCATGGTTTTGAGCTCCTGTAGTTCCAGCTTGTCCAAATTATCTGAAAAGTACCTGCATCATTTCCTATTGCCTTTTCAACTGTTCCTGCATGGAATTCATCATGACCTGCATCTCATCCCTAGTGATGTAGATGGAGGCTTGATTAGCCCCAGAGGAAGCCTCCCGACTTCCCTCTTGTTGACTTCTTTCCATCCTATGTCTCCTAGTTGATTGCTTTGCCATAGTCTCCAGAATCCAAGTTCCTGAACCTTTAAATCCAAAATCCAAGCTTCAGAATCTCTGAGTGCTAGCTTTCTCAGTGAAAGCACCAAAATTGGTCACTAACACCCAAATCTAGATGAAAGCACCAAATCACAGTTACAGATCACAGATAGTATATGTGGAGAGAGTATAAATGTGAAGAACAATAAACATTAAAAAGAAAGCAGTAATAACATAGGGTTTATAGTGGTTCGACTAACTCCGGCCTACGTCCTCTCCAGAAATTTCCTTTACATCGATACGAGAATCAATTACCGTTACAATCCAGGATTTTTAAAGCAATAATGGCAAAGTAGCCTTAATAGGGAAGAAGGAGGGAAGTAGAATGAAGATCCCTTTCCTGAAGCCCCACATGCTAGGGATAACTTTAGTTATTGGGCTTCTTGAGTGATACGGGCCCATTAAGGCCATAGCCAAGCCAACATCTTTCATCAAGACTGAACCTAAGTCCTCAATAAGCCGACCCGAAGTAGCCAAGGTACTGACTTGAAGCAGACCTATCCAAGACTCGGAGTAAACTAGGCTAGAACCCAAAGTGATACTCCAAACCAAAACTCCATATGCCGATCCGATCCCCTTTTCCTCAATGCTGATCCTATTTGCATGACCGACCTAGGGTAATGTAAATATCGATCCCATACTTGCCGAACCACCACAAGCCGAACCACATGACCTGATCCCCCAAAGCCAATCCTATCCAAACTGAACCACCACAACCGATCCTATATAACTAGTCCACCAAGGACGATCGACTTATGCCTCCCAGACCGAACGACCCCATCCCGACCGAAACATGCCTCCTAGATCGAACGACCCCATCTTGACCGTACCATGCCTCCCAGACCGAACGATCCCATCCTGGCCAACCACTCCACTGCCGAACCAATCTCGACCGTCCTATCTTGGTCGACCCACCTAGGTCGAGCCATGCATGACCTTTCATCCTTGGCGGAGCGACACGTGTCGAACCACCTAGGCCGAGCCACATACACCGAACCATCCAGTATTAACCATCTATCCGTTCTACTGGCTCAAACCTATAGTATTCCAGTCTCGACAAACGAGCAGTCGATTTAGCCAAATTCGCTTGCCCACAGCCTTGCAAAAAGGTGGGTTAACAGATGCAAGACAACCAAATTTGAATTAGAATAAAGGGGAAAAAACCCCACTGGAGGATGTGGTTGTAAACCTCTCCGATTTGGAAGGCAAAGAGCAGGGAGATCAAGTAGGGGAGGATGCCAATACATTTGATAACGTTAGAAACGTCCAGACTGCCCCCAATTAGGCCAGATGTAAGCCAATGGGCTCCCGCAGGAATGGCTCTCCCAAGAAAGGAAAGCCTAGGCATCTACCCAGGTGCTAGGATCGTTTGTTGAACCAAACACTTGGCGTAGTGACTAACTACCGCCACCAGGACCACTGGATATCAGAGGCATATATAGCATACATGGTCAAGAGGCTGATGGATGAGAGTAAGAGTCAAAAGGATGATGAGTAGGGATCTGCCCCCAAGTTGGACCCCTTTCACTGATTAGATCTTGAATGAAAGATACCCAGACAAATTCACAACCATTCCCTTCTATGATGAAATTAAGGATCCAAAACCTTATTTATACAAATATAGTTGGTATATGGACGAAGCCAATCCCTCGAAAGCTATACGCTGTCAATGTTTTCCCATTTCCTAGAAGGCGTTACATCTTTGTGGTTCACCAGACTTCCCCTATGATCTATCTTTACCTTTGATCAACTTGCAACAAAATTCCTTGGCCATTTCAGGCTTCATGTCGCACAACCAAAGGACGTCAAATCTCTGTCCAGACTGGTTCAAGGGCGCAACAAGTAACTGAGATCGTTCATGAGCAGAATCAACGCAACGTCGATAGAGGTAAGCAATCCTAATGAAGACATGGTTTTTATGGCCATATCTGCACTATTCATCCGGAGACGGAGTTTCGAAAATTGATCAAGATGAAGCAACCCACCAACGAAAAAGATTTCAACCACAAGGCAAGCCGGTACTTGAGGTTGGAAGAAGCATAGGAGCTAGAATAAAGGCAGCTAGAGTGCAATAGATGAACAACGAATAGAATGGCACGACGGCTAATCAAAACACACACCATCCAAGGAATAACTAAGGGGCCACAGGGAAGAATGGAAACCAGAAGAGAGGAAATTAGAACTTTGACAAGAAAAATGGTGGCGGTCGCAATAAAAGGTTTAGAGAGTTCAGACCAAGAGATTGTACCCCCCGAATGATACTCTAGAAAATATTTATCTCGCAACATAAGAAACTAAAGAGTACAAGAAACGCCTAAAAAAGGAGGCAACAGAACAACAGAAGCGCTCGGGGAAATTCTACCACTTCCATGAGATGCACGGGACTAACACAAATAAGTGCCACCACCTTAAGGACCGCATTGAAGGATTAACCTGCAACAACAAGCTTTAGCAATATGTAAAAAGGCCATGAAAACCCAGCCAGGCTATAGTCCCCAGCCATCTAGGGAGCAAGGAAATCGCCTGGGACAAGTGACCAATGGTCGAAATGAACTGACCAACCGCTCATTATCGGAGCAATATTGTGATATCCTGGAATTTTTGGCAATATAAATTTAATAATCTTTATTTAAAATTAAATTGATTTGATAATATTGATTAATAAAATATGAATTGGTTTAATAATCTAATTAAATAAATATTTAATTAGTGATTTTATCTTTTAAAGGCTAAATAAATGTTTCTATCTATAATGTATATATATATATTTGTATATATTATAGATAATCTTTGATTTGGAATTTAATAAATAAATAAAGTCTTGTTTTCAAATTCTAACAATATATTTAATAATTTGGAAATTATGATTTAAATTAATATTAAGCTTTTCAAAGTTATTTAATTAATAACTATATGGTTTGTAAATACTTAAAATAAATGTTAATTGCTTAAGATTATATCTTAGCGTAATTTTTAAATTTAAATAAAAAGTTTGTTTCATTTCTTTTAAATATTACTAGACATATATGAGTTGAAAAAGAAGTTTAAAATACAATATAGCATACGGTCTTCATTCATTTAATAATAGAAGTGATTTATAATCTCTTTTATAAATCATTTAAAATTATTAAATTTGTTAATTTCAAGTAATTAGTATAATGTATAGTTTTTATAAACATAAATAGATTTTATAGAAATAGAATTGTTATTTTTAAACTCAATAAGTAGTTATATATGTATATATAACTTGATATTTTAAATTGGATTTTTATAGTTTAATTTGAATTTGAATTAAAGATATTTGTATAAGCTTTTATTTATAAAAATAATCGATTTTATTTTCTTTGAAATTATCTATATATATGAATAAGTATTTGTAATTTATAAATTAATATAAAAGCTTTCATGTAAACATTTAAAATAAAAAGAAAATAAAACAAAGACAAGTGTTAACATATTAAGTAATTAAACAATATGTGTTAATTTATGAATTAAACAATATGACAAGTGTCATGTTTGAATTATATTTTCGTTTTCTTTTTTTTTAAATGAAATTCATCCTTTATAAACCATATTTTTCTTCCCCTTCACTCTTTTTCCTATCTTTTATTCAACAGCTAAGAAAAGAAAATCTGAAAACCCCTCAAACAAAAAATCAAAACACTGTAAAACTATATCATTCGTCAGATCAACAACCTGTAGTTCAGTTTCAAAATCAAATAAGAGATCATTCAAACAATCCTCTCTGTTTGAAAGCAACCTGGAATCAAATTTTTCAAAAATCAAATGTCTGCATTTCTTCATCTGGAAATCATCAACATGCAAGCATTTTCAAGCCTTCATTTCTTTTCAAATCTGGAACTCCTGCATGCATGTAGTTTTAAAGTTTTTAAAGGCAAGAAGCATTTCAGTTTTAAACAACAACAATCATTCCAGTTTCTAGTTTTTAAGGGTTCAAAAACTGTTTTCAAAAATCAAGGTTGTCTGTGTTTTAAATCAGGTGAGTAACAATTTTTTTTAAAATTACCTAAGTTTAAACATGGTTGCATAATTATTCCTGTGATAAGTATGTTTTGTGTGGATATGGATAAGTAAGTTTGCACATATATGTGTGTGTGTGTGTGAAGTATCTGCGAATATTGGGATGTAAATGTGTGCATGCCTGTTACAATTAAGTTATCTCTGTTCTTTGCTTTTTAGGACTCAGATTTGCAAACAACATCATTATCCCTTGATCTGATAACTGTTAGGGTTTAGAATAAAAACAAATATTGTTTGTTTGATTATAAACTAAGTTTTAAAAATTTATTTAACTTAAATTAAATCTCGAATTGCTCTGGAAATAAAATTAAACGGGAAGCTCGAGTCTTTGTAAAAAAATCAAACATGTTAATTGTGCAATTCAGGTATATAAACTAAATCCTTAAACTAAGACATGATTTTTAAGAGTAAAATCATAATTTATAATTTGCGCTTGACTGAGCAAGTAGGGTTGATCAGAATTTAGTTTTGGTGTAGTCTCTGGTGATCTCGGTGGATTGGAAGGTCGAGTTCCTGTCTGAAGGAAGAAGGATGGTCGGAGATTGAAGGAAAAATAACGGGATGCCGATTAGAGGTCGGTGGTGACGATGGGAGGTCATTGATGTCTGTAAACCTAATTTTGGTTGGATGGTCGGTTTTGCTTCAGCAATCATCCTCTAGTGGATCGAGTGTTACCAAACTTTGGGAATAGGAAGACGAGACGTGGACGAAGTTGTGGCCGGAGCCTCTGGAGTTCTGGTGATCGGTAATGGAAGGACGAAGAGATGTTTCAGGTTTGAGTGATATTCCCGTTTGGGTTTCATTTGCTCGATTTTGGATTCGAGTGGATGGTGAGGGTTAGATGGTTGTAGATTGGTGCTTCGATGATCATTGATGTGCTCGACGTTCTGGTGGTGATTGGAGGTGGCCGGCGGCACCGTGCATGTGCATGGTGCACTTGTTTCTGATGATCTGTTTTTGTTTAGTCTGGGTAAATGCAGTTTTGTACTCGAGTTTGTCTCGAGTAACTCGAGTATTTTACTCATAGGTTTTAGGTTTCGGACACCAAGTCATTTTGTCTGGCTCGAGTAATTTTTGTTACAGGTTTTTTTTAAAACCTGACAGTGTTTCAGTTTTAAAATTTAAACCGAATCCAAAAATAAAGTCAAGTTTTAAATCACAGTTTTGAAGCGGATTTAAAGTGTGGATTCAAAATGAGTTTGAATTCTAGTTTTTAAAATAAATAAGTTTTATAAAAATGGAATGCTTTTAACAACTTTAAATTGTTAAAGTATTTTATAAAATGGTTATGAAATCTGAAATAATGATTTAAACGGGGTTTTAAATCTAAATTTAAATCTGGACTCACAGCTTAATTTGAATCCTTGTTTGAAATAAAATAAAGTTTTTGAATTTAAATTGTTTTAAGACAACTTTGAATGTTTTAAAATATGGTTTGAGTTTAAAAATGAATTTGGTTTTAAAATTCTTTTAAATTTCATTTATAAGACAAATACATTCTTTAACATGTAATACAAAGGTTTTTGAATTGTTTAAAAAGCTTTGTTAAAGTTAAAATTGTTTTCATTTTAAATCTTGAATATAAAATGGAATTTAAAAGTAAATTTAAAAGCAAATTATTTTTAAATACCTTGTTAATGACGATTTAATCATTAGTAAGATTAATGTTTATCTTAAAGTTAATTAGAATTTAATGATTTGTAATTCATTAAAATGATTAAGGTAATTAAGATTTGTAATTAATTAATTTAATTAATAATTTGGATTAATTAGTTAAGTAATTAAGGGTTTAATTTAATTAATTAAAGGTTTAAGTAAATTAATTAAGAATTAATTAATTTGTAATTATGAAATCATTAATTAGATAAGATTAAATTTTAAATTAATGATTAGAAATTAATTAATCAAGTAATTAAGGATTAATTAAGTTACAGTTTAAACACTTAATTAATTAAATAATTAGAGATTAATTAATGGGTTATTATAGATAAATTAATTTGTAATTAATAATGATTAATCTCAGTTAATTACTTTAGAGAAGTAATTAAAGATTTGTTAATAGTTAAGGAAGATCATTAACTTAGGATTATTTAATTAATGTGATTAATTTTAATAATTAATTAGATTAATTAATTTAAAGATAATCATTTGTGAATTGTTTAAGTAATTACTTAATGGAAGTAATTAAGAAATTAATTACTAATTGTAATTAATTAAATTTATTTTGATTAGTTTAAGTAAATTAATTAAGTTTAATTAATTTAAGATAATCACTGGATTATTAAAGAAGTAATTACTCAATGTAATTAATAAAGAATAATTACTTAGTGAAGTAATTAAGAAGATAATTACTGGATGTAATTAAATTGAAGGATAATTAGGTAATGGAAGAATTTTGGAAATTAATTACTTTGTGTAATTAATATAAAGAATAATTACTTAGTGGAAGTAATTAATAATAAATTACTTAGTGTAATTAATTAAGAATTGATTAATAAAGTTATTTGAAGATAATTAAGAGATGTAATTAATTAAGGGTAATTAATTATTTAATGAGATTAATCTAGGGTGATTAATAAATATAATAAATTAAAGATTAATTATTAAAGATAATTAATTAAGGAGTAATTAATTTATCTAATGAAGTAATTAAAGGTAGTTAATTACTGAATGTGATTAATCAAGAGTGATTAATCAATATGGTTTAATTAATGATTAATTACTTAATGTAATTTAAATAGGGTAATAATAAGAATAATTAGGGATCATTAATTAATATAATGATGTAATTAAGGATTGATTAATTAAGAACAATTAATCAATGAAGGAATTAATTAATGTAATTAATTAAGGATTAATGTAATTAATTATAGTTAATTAATTAATGAAGTAATTAAAGGTTAATTACTGAATTTGGTTTAGGATAGTTAATTTGTGAAATTAATTAAAGGATAATTACTTGAATGTAATTAAAGGATAATTAATCAAGGGTGATTAATTAAGGTGATTTATTAAGCGTAATTAATTAATTGATTTGTAATTAATTAATGGATATGTAAGCAAGATTTATATTGATGAAGTAATTAATTTAATTTATTTTAAATTAATTAAGGATAAAGTAATTAATTTAATTCATTTTAAATTAATTATAGATAATGATTAATTCTTGCTTATGTATGGATGAATGATATTGATTGCCTTGAATGGTTTAAGATCTCAGATATGAGATAAGTGATGTTGTATGATATGGATGCTTTGGTTGCATTGAGTTGATAATATGAATTATCTGTTTGTGATGATAATATGAATTATCTGTTATGATGATAATGTTGATTATCTATTATGATATTGTGAATTATCTATCTGTGTGTATATAGATAATAGAATTGAATTGTTTTAAACTTTAAAACAACTTAGACCTAAAAGATGGCGTTTTGGATTTCGATGAGACCGGGATCGGGTTTCCATATTTGGATATCCGAAAACCACATCGATCCAAATTAACGACAGGTCGTGAATCTCAAGTGAAGGTGAAGATTCAGAGTGTAAGGGTTATCGTCGTTAACTCTGAGTGTGATTCCAAAATGAGTGTAACGAGGTAATGCCTTCGGTTTCTTTCGAACCCGGAATGAACTTGTATGGATCGAATGCTTTCAGAACATCGTCAGGTGGACGATGAGCATTCTAAGAGATGTATTCTCTAAAGGTAATCGTATCCTCAAGCCTCATCAACCGGGAATGGCTAAGACAAGGAAGGTGCAGCAAGGTTAAGTGGGTCATGCCCTAGTAGGATGAGATGAACCCCTGTCTAGAAGTCCCTTTATATTCGGTTGTGTAGGGCAGTTGATTGCAACAACTGCCGGGGTTGTCTTGTTCGGGACTTTCCAGTAAGGGATGGTTCCGGCTTTGTATTGCAGGGGATTGGGAGTAGTTCTCGGTATGGTGATCTAGGCCACATACTGTGACTGGCGGTACCCCAGTATCCCTGCCATTGATGGAAACTCATTCTTCCTACGTGCCTTTACAGTTTTGATTGGATTATCCACTTTTGTGGCTAGTAGCTGGAATTTAATAGATGTAACAATTTCGGCTATTATCTACTTATTTGAAAACCCTAGACACTATTATAATATTATCGGATTTCCTATCAAATGTTTTGGTTAGCGTAAGGTAAGCACTTTTCCGTGTTTATGTGTGGGAACTCTTACATGATACCTTTTCTTTTCAAAGGTTTTTAAAGTTAAGCAACCTTAACCTGTTACTCACACCAGACCCATGTCTGACCCGGAGTTTATCTTCTGTTTTTCTTAAACTCTTGAGTACTCAAATTTTGACGAGTAGCCAAGGGATTCAGGTTAGCTTTGACGAATTGTGGAGGAGCAATGGAGTAGGTGGCTTCAGCGTTAGATATATAGTTTCTGTTGTGTGTTCTCTTTGTTGGTATCTCTTTGTCGAGTTGTATTTGAGTTGTAATATCTAGATAGGTGTTTATAACTGTCTAGTATGTGATGTATATACTATGTAACTCTGATTGGTGTTATATATTATGTAATACTTATGTTATTAATATAATTTATTCGTTCCGCTGTTGAGATTCTGGTGTTGTTTCTTCTTTCTCTTCTTTCTTTTCTCTTTTCTATCCCTTTCTTTCTTAAGATGATACGACTTTCTGTGGAGAAAAAGTCGGGTCGTCACAAATATCCGGGGCACCGCATCCTGCATAGAGGAGTTACGGGAAGATGGAGAGATACATAAGCTCACTAAAACATGCCCTTAAGGGATTGTGTCTGACAATAGATAGCGAAACTTCGGTCAAGCAATAGAATGTGTTGAGCAACAATATAGTATTTCACGACGGTGATGTTGAAGGAATTGGTGCTCCAACTCTTGATACCATGGTGGTAACAGTAGCAATCATGCCCGTAGTTATCTAACTCGTGCTAGTTGATAGTGGAAGTTTAGTTAATATACTTTTCACACACACTTTCGACCATACGAAGATAGGTATGAACAGCGTATTTACATGCCAAACGAAGATTGAGGGATTTATTCGAGAACCTAAGCAGCAGATGGGAACCATTGACCTACCTATAAAACTTGGAGAGGGAGAACGACGAGTCACCCTCATTTATACTTTTGTGATTGTGGATGAGATGTCATCATACAATGCGTTTCTAAGGCAGCCCACGTTAGCCGACTTCAACATAGCTTTGGCTCAATGGTGCCTCACGATGAAATTCCATATCGAGCATGGAATTGAAACAGTGAAAGGGGACCAAAGCGTTGCTAAAGAATTTTATATTGTGAAATTGTGCGAGTCTAGAAGAAAGGAGAAAGGAAAGGATGTGGGGAAAGCTCGCTACATCCTCGAGCCCTTTGAATAGAAACTGCAGAGCCACCCCTGGCTTGGGGACCATAGCCGATTCGATAAGGCTTTCGACCCTAGGAAGAAGATCTCAGGGGAGGATCGGGTAGCACCAGCTAAGGTGACAATGTCTATCTTAGTTATTATAGATGAATCCACACCGGTCTTGAGAATCGGGTCACCGCATGGAAACAAGATGTGGTCGGAGTTGACCAAATTCCTCCACGCCAACCTAGACGTATTTGCCTGGACGCATGCCGATATGTGCGAGTTGTTGCCTGAAATAGTCTATCATGCCCTCAATATTGTTCCCAAATTCACTCCATTTAGACAAAAAAGGGGGTAGCTTTGGCCTTGAGTGGTCTAAGGCATTGAGAGAAGAGGTGGATAAACTAATTGCCAATGGCTTCATCCAAGATGCAACTTACACCGAATGGGTGTCAAACACGTTACAATTCAAGAAGTCCAATGGGAAATGGCGAACCTGCATTGACTTTTCAGACCTCAACAAGACTTGTTTTAAAGGATTGCTTCCTGTTCCCCAGAATTGATCAATTCATGGATGGGAAAGTGGGACATGAATTGCTATCATTTATGGGTGCATACTCGAGCTATAACCAGATCTTAATGCACGAAGCAGATCAAGAAAACACTAGCTTCACCATTAATTTAGGATTATACTGCTATACATTAATGTTATATGGCCTAAATGAATGCAGGGGCCATGTATCAAAGACTAGTGAATGCTATGTTTAAGCGCCATATTGGGAAAACTATGAAAGTTTACGTGGACGATATGTTAGTCAAATCTTGAGTAGCCACTAGCCACCTGGATAATCATGCCAAAATGTTCGAGATACTCTGCAAATACGAAATGAAGCTCAACCTACTTAAATGTCATTTCGGAGTGGCCTCGAGGAAGTTCTTGGGGTTTATAGTGAGAGCCTGGGGCATTGAAGTGAATCCAGAGGATATAACAACATTACGGGAAGTACAGGCCCCTAAGAATAAGAGAGAACTTCAAAGCTTGAATGGAAAAGTCACGGAACTAAGTCATTTCATTTCAAAAGTCAAAGAGAAGTGTATACCGTTTTTGGACGCGCTAAAGAAGGGAAAGAAAAACTTTGAATGGAACGTAGCTTTTCAAACGGCCTTCAGAGAACTAATACGACACATGGAAACTCCGCCAATCTTATCGAAACCGGTCGATGGAGAATACTTATTCATTTACTTTGCAGTTTCCCCACACACATTGCGTGCGGCTCTCGTGTAGGAAAAAGCAAGAATCAATGACCTGTGTATTACATTAGCAAGCGATTCACCAGGGCTGAGAAGAATTAATCGAAACTAGAAAAACTAGCGTATTGCCTCTCGATCGCATTCCGAAAGTTTCGACCGTATTTCAAGGCCCATCCGATTAACGTGTTGACTGACCAGCAATTAAAACAAGTTATGTACCGGCCAGAGACGTCCGGATGATTACTTAAGTGGAACATAAAATTGACTCAATATGTTATCACTAACCACCCAAGGAAAGAAATCAAAAAGCAAGCTCTGGCCGATTTCATTGCTGATTTGATGATAAGAGATGATGAAGAGGAAGTTCAGCCGTAGTGGACGCACAACGAAAGCTTTTCATCGATGGAGCATCAAACAACTCCTATTCAGGGGCAAATGTAGTGCTTGAAACCTCCAAGGAGAGTGCCATTAGCTATGCCCTACATTTGGAGTTCCCAGTTATGAATATTGAAGCGAAGTACAAAGCATTGATCGCTGGGCTGAAGGTCATGTAGGAACTCAAAATAAAGCCTGTTCGTTTACATAGTGACTCCCATCTAGTTATATGTCAAGTGAAACGAGAGTATTAAGCGCGTGGCGAAAATTCGACCCTTTATCTGTCCAAAGTGGAAGAGCTGCTGAGCGACATCGAACACTATACCATAACCCACATACCATGGGAACAAAACACCAAGCTAGACTTCTTGGCCAAGTTGGCAAGCTTCGGAAATGCCCGTTCACCAGGGTGGTCCTAGTCGAAACTCTAAACAATCCAAGCATTAATGAAATGGATGTATAATGGATTATTGAGACCATTGTGGAACCAAACACGAGGATGAAACCAATAAAAGATTATCTCTAGCAGGAACCCTTCCCATAGACCAATACCAATGAAAGAACTTACACAAGAAGGCACCACGATTCATGATATAGGATGGAATACTCCATCGAAGGGGATTCTCGACCCCTGTTCTTAGGTGTGTGATCGATGATGAAGCACACCGAATCCTAGAGAAGAGCATATAGGAAAGTGCGGAGACCATACCGGGGGTAGACACTGGCAAAGAAAGTTCTTCGATACAGGTACTTCTAGGCAACAGTAAACTGCGATGCCACAGATTGCTATTGGAGATGCGATCGCTATCAGAGATTCAACAAAATGAAGAGAACTCCATCAACAAAACTGAAGAAAATGTCAGCCCATGGTCATTTGCGATGTAGGGGATCGATTTGATTAGCATCCTTCCAATGGCAAAAGGAGAAGCCCAATATGCTATTGCGGCCATAGAATATTTCACGAACTGGGCCGAAATGGAACTGTTGGCCGCCATTACCACAAAGAAATTTATTACCTTCGTTACTAAAAACATCATTTGCAAGTTTTGCGTGTCACCAAAAATCATCACTGATAGTGGAAGCAGTTCGAAAGCGCCAAGTTCAAAGACTTCTGTTAGCGCTTCCAGATTGAAAAGAGCTTTTCCACAGTAGCTCATCCATAAGAAACGGGCAAGTGGAGGCACTAAACAAGATCTTCAAATCCACCATCAAAAAGCAACTGACAAAAGCAAGGGGAAACTGGGTTGACGAGCTTCCAGTCGCACTATGGGCTTACAAAACAACACATAAAGCTACAACCGACAAAACCCCCTTCGCATTGGCATATGGTTCAGAGGCAATGATTCTTACGGAACTAGAAGTCCCTTCTCACCAAAGGATGAATTTCAACCAACAAAAACGTGAAACTCCTACTCAAATCACAAGACATGGTCGAAGAAAAGAAAGAGGAAGCAGGGTTGAGAATCGCCACCCACCAAAAATGGGTCGAACGATACTTCAACCCCAAAGTACATAGTCAAACCTTCAAAGTAGGTGATCTCGTGCTCAAGCAAGTTTACCCTATCCCGGGAGTCGTTGGACTGAATTGGGATGGACCATTTTTCATTCATTAAAAGCTTGGAGACAGGACCATGAAGTTGATATTTGTCGATGGCATCGCAATTCGAGAGCCTAGAACAGTGAATCGCTCCGTTGATATATCTTTTTAAAAGAAACATAATGTATTTTCTAATTTTCAACAAATAAGCAATTACGGAAATGCCGGTGGCATTGTAAATAGATAAAGAATCTGTCATGCTTTCCACAATAAAGTTTGCTTTTTAAATCATCTAAATTGTGTTCATGATAAATACTGGACGAGCGAGTGAAAGTAACCCGACTCAAACTATTGGATCAACGAAATATGATCCTAGCGCTTGGAAAAATGATGGAGCTTCGGCTACGTCAAGAGGTCTATGAAATCAAGTTTTTCGTGTTACATGGAGTCGAAGAACTCTAGATTCAAGTTTCTCGCATTGCCTGGAGATAGGCAACACCAAGGAACACCAGACTTAAGTTTCTCACGCTGCCCCAAGATAGGCAACGCCGAGGAACTCCAGATTCAAGTTTCTTGCGTTGCCCAAAGGTAGGCAATGCCGAGGAACACCAGACTTAAGTTTCTTATACTTCTCGAAGATAGGCAGCGCCGAGGAATACCACATTCATGTTTCTCGCGCTGCTCGGAGATAGGAAACGCCGAGGAACACTAGATTCAAGTTTCCCACATGGCCCATAGATAGTCAGCATCGAGGAACTCAAAATTCAAGTTTCTCATATTGTTCGGAGATAGGTAATGCCAAGGAACTCCAGATTCTAGTTTCTTGCGCTGCACGAAGATAGGCAGCGCCGAGGAACTCCATATTCAAGTATCTCGAGATGGGCAACGCCGAGGAACTCCAGAGTCAAGTTTCTCGCTTTGCCCGGAGATAGGCAGCGTCGAGGGATATTCAAGTTTCTCATGTTGCTTGGAGATAGCCAACGTCGAGGAACAACAGCAATGTCGAGGAACGACGGATTAAAGTTTCTCGCATTGCCCGGAGATATGAGACACCGAGGAAAAATAGATTCAAGTTTCTTGGTTTGCCCGGAGTTAAGAAACGTCGAGAAACTCCAGATTCAAGTTTCTTGCGTTGCCCGAAGATAGGCAATGCCAAGGAATTCAAGATTCAAGTTTCTCGCATTGCCCGGAGATAGGCAGCACCGATGAACTCCAGACTCAAGTTTCTTCCGCTGTCGGAGATAAGCAGAAGTTACGCACTCGAATTAAACTTCTCATGTTGCTCAGAAATGTTGAGTACTTGAAGTTTGTTTAGAGTGAACAACCTTGTGAACCGAGGGGCATCTATCTGTACGAAAGCAAAATCACTTGAATACAAAGAGTCAACAAGCCCTGTCACTCCTAACAATAATGGATTCTTAAACATGATTGAGCAGTTTTGAAAATTATCAAAATTCTATCACTTCAAATGATGGACTTTGACCATGACCGCGGGATATCAAAGTATGAAATGAAACGTACACATGCACATAGAGTATATACGAAAAGATAGACAAAATTAAAATCAAAATACCATCGTATTGTTTGTTGTTTTATGAAAACAGAATCAAAATGTGGGGCCCATACTTACACAAAAGCGGCAAACAAAGAAAAATTACAGACTCTATGACTAAAACACAGATCCATCCTAGTACCAACCAATCAAAACTTTTTTCACCACTTCCTTTTCCACCTCTGGTTGGCAACTTTTACTTCTTATCTAGAGAGGTGTCGTTGCTAGTGATGTCAACCTATATTTCTATAAGGATCTCCTCCTCCTTCGAATGTCTTCCAGTGCAACTTCCCATTCCCTTATGCTTTCTCTACTTTCGGGAACTCTTTGTGGCCTTGACCTCCTCCACTTTCTCCTTCCTAACAGCAACCAAGTCGTGCAAAGTCTTTTGTGGTTGCTCCGTCAATATCTCTTGCTCCTTGGCCTTAAAGGTCGTCATATCACCTTCGAGGGATGCCAAAGGATCGTCCAGGCTATGACGTGCCTCAATCTTCTCAACCTCCGATCTCAGTTGTGAGTTAGGTTAGATGTAGGGGTAGGAATAGGAATGAATACAATTTCAAAGGATGTAAATATAGCAGCATGCACAAGCGCCAAAGTTACTGGAACACCAAAAAGATGAGTAGAAGGACCTATAAGATCAAAAAGAAAAGCATCAGAGTTCTCTTGCTCTTATGGTATAAGATAAAGGCCCTCGAATGCGGGAGAGGCATGAATGTTACCTGCGCCGGAGGAAAGATCGTAAATGATAGCCTAACTCATCTCCTTTGCCTTCTTTGGAGGGCTCCACCACATGACGAACAACATCGAGCCCTGAGCACATCGGCTGATCATAGAGCTGCAGCGAAAGTTCACCTGCATCAGAGATTAAAGGCTTGGCAGGCACATCGGTGTCAACCATTAGAGCCGCTTTGGCTTTTTCCATCTCCTGTTCAGCTCGAAGAATTTCTTAGCCTTCGAGTAGTGCCTTCTTTGATTTCTTATTAAGGCAGGCATCTTGCAACTCCTGATATGAATATGCATTGCTATTCTTGGCAAAACGAGACAGGATTTCCTCCCAAACGAGGGCAAGAGTGCGTGGGAACTTCAGGCCAAGATAACAAATGGTCCCCTAATGTAGTATAGAATTGACATAGAAATTTAGGATCGTCGAGTCTAGTTTCTCCATCTTTTGGTCAAAAGTGTGCTGGAGTTCCAGATAATTTACTGTCGTCACAGCCTTCTCCATCTCAACTACAGTTTCGTCGGCACCAAGTTTTGCGACCTAAGCTTGTAATTCTACAATTGTCCCCTCTTACTTTTTAATTGTCCCTTCTTGATTGTAAATTGTTTTATGATGCCCCTTGACAATCAGATCATGGCTGGCAATTATCTTCCTTCGGGCTTCAATAATAGTGTTACGAGCGACCACATCTTCCTTCAACTTGGCTTCTTCCGCATGAGTCATTTTGATTTCGTCTCTCCAAACGATTTCAGCTCTCTCATGCATTTTTTCATCTCCTTCATTAAGCTGCAGTCCTCTTACTGTCCTGAAGCGCTGCCACTTTCTCCACGTCCAATTGCTTAATTTTAGCATCCCATTTAGTTAATGCCTTTTCAAAATCATCTTTTTCAACTTCGAAGGAGAGGATCTTCTGGTAATTATTCCTATTGGTATTTGATAGTTGCTTGCAGAGCATCTCTCGCTTCTCACCTTGCTCCAAGTCATCTTGGATACCATGAAGGCGTGGCATATAAGAGTCCCTGCTAACGAATGAATATCCGTATCAAATTTAATGCCTCTTATGAACCAACCCGGAAGAGCAGCCTCAAGCTTAGGCGGGCCGACGGGAATAAGATAGGCCGATCTCCGATGGGGATGAGAAGTGTCCGGGGTAGTTGCAATGATAGAAGATGATGAAACATGCACGGAGGCAGAGGTAGGGTAGAAGATCAAACATGCACGGGATTGGAAGGATGGGATCGGTGATCAAACTTTGACTACTTCGACAACTGTTCCCTTTCATCATGAGACCATCTTTTCTCATAATCGCCTCTATGCGAGTGAAACTTATCTCTGTCCTCCTGGTGGCGAGCATTTGTCTCGAGTTCTTTCCTATGCCTATATCCGTCTTCCATCTCACAGACTTGGTGGCAGCTGAAGGAACACTTTGGGTATCGCTGGGAATTGGTATTCTCAAAGTCGTCATAAAGACCATTCCCTCTCGTTATACCTAGAACAAAGAATACATGAAAAACTTTAGAAACACATAAGGATTTGGGAAAGCATATGAGAGAATGAAAAATAAGTAGAACTGCAATCCTAGTGTGTCATGTTTTGCATTCCTAATATGGGCCTAAGGCATCGTCACAAACCAGAGCGAACAATTATCGAAGGGGGAATAAGACTGGCTTTGGTTGTCACAGGTGGAGTTTAGCTGACAGATGGCGCGATATTGCTAGAACTGGATGGCACCATGTCAAATTTGAAGTCGTCCTTCACTAGGGCGTCGAAGTCAACAAATACATCATCGATATCTCCATGATCTACCCTGGCAGCCTTACCAGGAGAATCTTGATGTTTTCCAGCCTTTGAGATTTTGTCTACATCATCAATGTCAGAGGGGGAGTGAATCAGGGAGAATTGGTCTCAGTCCGATGTCTCGTCACATAACTCTCAGTCTTCACCTTCGGATTCTAACAAAAAATAATCATTAACTGTGGTTTCACCGTTGCTGCTTTCAAACTTCCCCTTAGACCAACTGCGGTATAATCCTCATGAGTCTCGTCAGGCGAGTTTTTGAAGGAGCCACCTATTTCATGACCCTCATCGGAATCATGTGAAGAAGAAGAAGAAGGCCTTCACGTACTCTGGCTCGGCCAGGAGAGGGAACTTAAATCTGAGCAACGAATCTTTCTGGAGCTAACAGTCCGAATTAAATCAGATTCTCGTTAGTAAGCAAATCTCTAGCACTTCTCCCCTTGGCATCAATTGCTTTTAGAGTTTGATAGGTTTCACTAAGAGCTGTGTCATTATTTGGCCTTGGGATAACTGCAAAAAGCAAGCAATCAATTAGAAACTCTATCACATCACTCCAAAGCTCGGAAAACGGTGAATAAGAAAACTTACACAGTGTCATTTACCGATGATTAAATCCCTCGGGGAACCTAACGAAGAAGTACTGCGTCTTAAATTGTGAAAAGTTACTTTGCAAATGCAAAATAATCTTCTGATTCCGTTCGGCCTCGATTATGATCAGGGATGGGAAATTGTCTCCCCTCTTGAGAGATAAGAAGTACTATAACTCTTCAAAACCCAAAGTGCGACGGAATATCCACATAAAAAGGATGTGCTAGCAAGTGAGGATGACATAACCATACGGATGAAGCTGGAATATGGCAATCCCCAAGTTCAAGAGCATTTCATGAAGAAAATTATTGAAGGGGGCGTGACTCCATTCAAACATATGAACCAATGACATGCTGTAAACCCTAGGGAAGGCATGTGAGCAAACTCGTCTTTCTCCAGAAGGCACACGTCCTCTTCGAGGATCTCGTGCTGTAAACATATGTTATGCAGAGCCTTGGTGGCGACCAACGATGGGGCTTTTTTAGGTTGGTTGAGCATGACTCGAAAGTTGGGAGGCGTGTGATCCACAATTGGCCCAACTGGAACCAATTGATCGAACTCGACTTGCAAAGTAGATGACGATTCAGCCTCGAAGAGTGCCGAACTTCGTCCACTCGGCTTGCAACGTGTGGATAGTTGTTTCATTCTATATGATAGAACTCACATCCATAAATGGTTAGGTAATACTATTGGTGAATATATCCTTTTTACTTGAGTTCCCCCTATCACACTTGAACTCCGAAGCAACGTTAACTAGTGATTAGCACCTCGAATTTCAAGTGTGAACCAGGGTAGGTATAGTGTACTATCTATACAAGGTAAACTCGACATCTAAGGTGCCACAAGCGTCTTATCTCATGTAGATAGTTCACTTGCAATGGAAAGAGAGAAGAACTTCCCGTGAAATTTTACCTTCTATTTTTAGTGCAACAACTTACTCACTTACCCGTTATCGGTGTATGATCGATAATGGATCTGTTTTTCGAAGTGACAGGGAAAACTCTTTTCATTACAAGGACACCAAGAATGCAATAGGTAAAATGATAAAAGCCCAAATTCTAAGAAAAATCAGCCGATAAAGTGTTATGCAAGTGTCATTCGTAGATTGGTGATAGGCCGATTCTAGTAGGATGGACGAAGGTAGCAAAACGTGTCAAGCCTTGGATTAAAGCCCGAATCTCATTCCAAGAGACGACACAAGAACCATTCCATATCTTCCTCCAAAGAACCATAAAAAGCATGAAATCTTGTAGTCAACGTCACAAGCTAAGGTTGGGCATTAAACTGTCATACCAACATAGCAATCAATGAACTCAACCAAATAAGGCCACCTTAAATTGGTTTAACAAAAGAAGAAGAATCTCAAATTGAGCTTGGTATTCTATGAATTAGGCCATGGACGAGCAAGCAATGGATTGGCTACAACAAAGTAATGGATCGGCTCGGGTATAACACGTTGATGGATCGGCTCGGACTAAAAAAAAGAAATGGGTTTGCTAGGGCTTGGATTATGTAAATACGGTGAAGGATCGAATGTGGAAGGCCAAGGATCGTTGGAACAAGCAGTCATGAGAAGGTCGATTCAAATTGCCGAAGGGGATGACCACTAAAAGAAATAGAAACGCTCGGGTCGAATGAAGTACGTGGGTCGGCTAAAGGATATAAATAGGCAGAAAAAGAAATAAATATTTTTTCTAAGTACTCGGGTCGCATGTGACCCGACCCATCAAGGGTTGCAGGCGACCCGACCTGGCATCGAGCTAGGAAATTTTCCAAGAGATAGTCACTAGTGACACATCTCACATGGGTCGCTAATAACCCATGAAAAAAAAGAGAAGAGAAAAGCTCCGCCTCGTCCCTTCAAATTCGGTCGATCGCGGCTGTTTGTCCCTCCAAGGTATACCAGGAGAATATAAGTGAAAACATGATAGGTTGTGCCAAGAGATAATAGCCAGAACCAAAGGAAAATAATTAATGATGTTAGGCTAACCTATGCGCAGAGCTCCGATGAAATTGAAGGTCGGCAAATGGATATGGAAAACGATAACTTTTATAGCATGTCGCGCTTACAACGAAGACATACTATGAAGGGCAAATGCTATACGGGTTTTCAACCTAGAAAACAACAATAAAAAATTGGACAACCTTGAGTTGGCATGATAATTCAGGAACTAACCAAAAAGTTTACGCCTAGAGTTCGGAAAGGGCTAAGATATATAGTTAAGGCAACGATTGGAGTTGGTGATGCCAAGAGACCAACAAGTGTTTGAACGTAAACAGCTAGTGGCTTGCCATTGGCACGTGACGACAACAATGAACGCCAGAGAAAACATCTCTAAATTCAGAATTCAGGATAGTCTTCTATGGTCAGATTGTCAACAACCCATGCACTTCTTCAAAATCGCGAATGGGCAAGCTATGGAATATAAAGAAAAGAGGCAAAACTCGATGAATGAAATAAGCTAAGTCTATGGGTCACTAGCAACCCATGCCCCATGGGTCGCCTACGACCCAAAAACCATGGGTCACTAGCGACTCATGGTGTTAGCTCATTTCGCCAACTGGATTCTCCTAGGTCGCATGTGCTCTTCCAAGAGCTGATAGTGATGGGCCTGTCCCAAGACCCTCAAACCTCTATAAATAGTATACCACCTACAACGTAAAGAGGATCTTTTGGAAGCTGATTGTCGAAACTTTGCTGGGACTATTCCTCACTTCTAACCTCCATTACAACAATCTCAGAAGGAATACACCATGATTCTCTGGTGGATTCTAACTCTAGAGATTCAATTTAGCTAGGAATTAGCCAGCACCTTGTAATCGAACAGCTTTTGTAATAGCAGTCGGCTTATAATAAAACTATAAAGTGGACGTAAGCTTCATTAACAAGAACCACTATAAAAATCTTCCATCTGTTTTCTTTCATTGCTTCTCTTCTATATATGTGGTATGTTATATTGCTCTGTAAAGACAGGGCATGTGCTTGCAATACCGAACCATGTTTTTGGTACATTTCTTGGGTCAACATTATGATAATGTGTTAGTAACATTCGTCTTTATCCCTTTTTATTACCCTTATGAATGTAAATAGATCTACAAAAAATGTTTTAAAGATAAGCATAAGTGAAATGGTTTTGGTTTATAGTGATAATGTTAACTAACATTGGTCTTAAACCTTTTTGAATGGATTTGTGAAAGTACTTTGATTCTTAAGATGATCATTTTGAAGGAAATTTTATATATGGAATCTTTTGGAAAAAGATAGAAAATGCAAAGGTTTAAAGTAAAAAATCTTGTTAATGATTCTTGAATATACTTGTACCATTTGAGTTAAGTATATGAATACCTTTTTAAGTAATGGAAAGAGTACAAATGAATAGTATAAATTGATAAATAAAGTTTTATTTGATAAAAAAACATATCTCTATTACTAATAAAGAAAATTGGTTGAACTAATTTACTTGGTGTCTTTTTGAAATTCCAAAAATGCCCTTGATTTCCGTTTACATATTTGCGCTCAAATAAAATATCAACATATACAATAACACAAATAACCTATGTGCAAAGCTTGGGCCCATACTAGTACTAATAAAAGATGTTTAAATTAATAAAATAATTAAAAAACCAGGATTAGAAGTCGCTTATGTGACTTAATTGTGCTTTATGTGACTTGGTTGTTCTTTGTGTGTTCACTTGTTTATGAAAAGTATTAGCCATGCACTTAGCACTAAAAGTTTGAAAACATGATAAATATATGAGACTTGGTTACCATATGCGATCTTTCTCGTTATTGTTGAATATGCCCAAGTTCGTCGATTCAGTCTTGAAGAGACCAGGACCGGTATGTGTTTTACTTATCGAAAACCACTTTAAGACTAAGATACATATTCTATATCTTGGAAATGGATATGTTCGAGAAACTAGAATCCATGTGTAGTGTCGACATCTGTTCGAGACATAGAAACCAATTAGGGATTCGTGTTTTGCTCGAGCGATGACGACTCATGAGAGGTGTCGAAATTGACCTCGACATTGGAAATGGCTAAAGACGGTGAAGGATGCACGGTATGTGGTTTTGCAGTCTCGTGACAGCGTATATTAACTTCGTATCTAGTGCTTGCTTATCGATATGTTGCGCATGGGACTTGATGATACTTCGATACACGTGGTTTGGTTCACTCGTTCAGGGTGGGCCTGTGTGTTTTCCTTGCGGTAAATTTTATCTAGAGACATACTCGCTTGAAAGTTAACTTCTAATCCTTGCGCATGGAGTTTGGATTCGGCTTCACTGGGGAGATCACCGTGCAAAATCCATATGCAAAAGTCCTTAGCGGTTTTGATTGTACCCTCTAATATGCTGTTAAATATAATTAACATAACTATTTCAGCTATGTTATTTATTTATATTCCTCACCCAGGACATTATCTATTATATCACCTTACGTACTTATTAGATGGTGGTTCTTTTGAGGGAGTAACTGTTTTCGAACGGTCTTAAAAGTATTGTTATATATTGGTCGTATATTTTACGAATTTCTCATATCAGAATTTTGTCAGACATGTGGTTTTTGTTTCCCTAAATTCCTCGTGTGCTTTGTCGAGTAGTTTGAGAAAGGCTAGTTTTCGTTGATGTTCATTGGAGCTCGAGGAGACAATCTGGGTGTTTCGCCTACCATAGTATTCTTATTTCCATGCATTACCATTAGTACATTTTAGCATTCGTGAGGACAGGTTGTCATAACTATCTAAGCTAATGATTGTATTTAGAATTGTAATTATGAAATGAAATATATCTTATAGTGACTGTTTATACTGTCTTTTGATATTATATGTTATTGTTCCACTATGAGATTCTAATATTGTGTTCCATTTTGTTATGTTTCTTTTTTATTTTATTTTACCCTAGTAATATATCTTTTCAGCACTTGAATGTTGGTACATTAATACCATAGATGTATTAGGGTCGACATTTAGGGGTCGAAAATGCACTTCGTTACATCTGTTTTTAGAGCCGAAGGTTAAGCAAGAATATTAGATTTGGTTGGGTATGACTCATTAGGTGATAGGGTAATGGAATGCCCTAGCATCAATTGAGTGTATTATACATATGAAAGCATATTTGTAATTGTTATAATCGTATATTAAAGGTAATTACAACTATGAAAATTAAAAATCTTATATAAGATAACTTATATAAGTTCGAACTATTTAAGAGTAGTTCAATTAATACGGGGATTACTGATGTTCTTCTGTACCTTCATTAATTAGTTCAGCCATGCTCGATCAGGTTTTAAGCATTATTATCATTTGAAGAATTATTAGCTTAATATTGCTTAGCTAGTTTACAAGTGTTGTTATCATGTGTTGACTTATTAGTCATGCTCGGCCAGGTTATGAGCATCGGATCTTGGTTTTTGATTACTGCCTTTTGGACTAGTTTATGAGTAGTTGTACCTTTTATTGCATTGCTCGGGTAGACAATATTTGTAGGTGCGTCCAAACAAACACCTTGAGGATTAAGTTTCACGGCTTGACTATAAATCTTTTGAAGACAATGTCGGGTTAAAGGTTAAATCAAATAAAAGATATTTATTATAATCTAAAGGAAAGATAAGATACTTTTTAAGTAAACATTTGTAAAAGTGTGATAACCCGGATTTTTGGACATCCGGTAATTAGATAATTAACTGATTTTTCTCTTTTGAGATACTGATTTTGTTTGATTGAACAAAATAAATTCTAAAAAAAATTATTAATTACATATGTCTAAATGAATTTGAACTATAATAAATGACGAATTATAAATATCTGGATAGATATTCATTTGATAATCTCCTGATATAATTATTGAAATTTGATGATATTTTTTTAATTATCTTCTTTTATAATCATTCATTTTAGCAAAATTTATCTTTTATAAATAGACATATGAAAACTTATCATATGATAACTATTTTATTTTTATACATACATTTATGGTTTATAAATGAAACTTGGATTTGAAAATTCAAAATAATATCTTGAGAATAAATATACAACTAGTATATATAGATATTTGATTATTATTTGATATATAATTAGGTTTTATATATATATATATAATTTGTAAATACTGATTTATAAGTGAACAAATATATATATATATACATACATATATGAGATGGTTGTAAATAGAATTTGAATTAGAAATTCAAAATAAAAATCATTAAATGAAATTGGATTTAAATATATATATATATATATACACACACACACGAGAATGTGATTATTTATTAATGTATAAATTAGTTTCAAAATTATTTTCTTCAAGATTATATAAATACAAATAAAGGAGAAGTATAAATATAAATTTATAACGAATATATATATATATATATATATATATATATTAGAAACTCTTGAAAACATTTATAAATTTTAAAAAATAATAAATTTAAAATATAATATAAGTATATATAAAGCACATAAAACATATTAATACAACATAAATGACAAATGTAAGCTAATAATGATATGTTATTACAACTGTAAATTAATTATATCACGTTAAGGACAATTGTAAGCTAAATAAACAAGTGTCACGATTTCATTTATTTTCTTTTATTTTTATAAAAATCATAATTAAATCTATCAATACATCTATACTCTACTCTCTCATTTTCTTTTCTATCTTCAATTTCAAAACCCAAAAGAAAATAGCCTGTAACACAAAACTAGTAAACAAAGAAAAGAAAAAAAAATAAAAGTAACAACCTGATCAAAGCCTAAAGCAAGAACCAAATTCAACCTGAAAACCAAACCAGAAGGTATCAAAGCAAAACAAGTATCAACTTCAGTTTCCAGAATCATCAAATCAAGAAGCAAGTTCAAAATCAAAGCAGCTTTCAGATTTTTCAACTAAGCCTGTCTCTGTTTTAAACTATGAGTAAATAAAATCCTTGTTGTACTTTAACTTATGTTTTGGCATGGGATTTAAGTGTGGTTTGGTAAGTATATTTTGTTCTGAATATATGCACCCATTTATGAGCATAAATAAGTGATTAAAACCTGAGAAGTTAGGATGTTCACCATTTTTAACACTGCTCTGTAAAATTTCAAAATAAAATATGCTAGGTTTGAGTTCAAAAATTTCCACCACTAAATCTAATTAGTTTTGAGTGGTGATGTTAAAAGAAAAGTCATTTGTTGCGAGGTGTACTTCATTTTAAAAATGGTTTTAGTAAATACTTTGAAATATAAACTTGTTAAATGTGTACTTTACAGTAAGTGATCAAGTTTAGCCAAGATTTAATCATCAAGATTTGGATCTTTGTTTGTGTAATCGCGTTTGATGAAGGAAATGATGAATTATGATAATCATTTCATAATTTCTAAGTTTGGGATTTTGGGATTTTTCTGGGTTGAACAGAGATTGTTTTTTTTGTAAATTTTTGGTGGATGTGATGATTTTAGGGATCGTCGTTGGTAGCAGGGGTGGTCGTAGTAAAAAAGATTAAGGGAGAAATGGTCGAAGATTTTTCAGGTTGTCGGGGAAGCGGAAAGATGGCGATATAGGGTTTTAGGGCTGTTGTGGTCATGGTGGGTTCTTGGGTCCTAGAAGCGTCGTGGTGAAGGTTCGAGCGTGTGGCCCGGAAGAGGGAAAGAACGATATAGCGGACGGCGATGCGCCTCTGGGTGTTTTCCGGTGGCAAGGAATGGGCTGTGGTGTCGGTTCGAGGGGTTTTGATGGCTGCGATTTTGGTTCCCGTGGTGCTCGACACCTTCGTTTTTGATTCGTGTGATGGTTAGTGAATATGAGTGGTCCGGACTGATGAGAGTGTCATCGGTGGTTTTGGGGTATAGGGCGGCGAAGGTCGGAGAGGCTCTGGCCGTACGTGCACGTGTACACGTACCTCGGCGTGTTAGTTGAGTACTGTTGTGGTTTGAATAGGAAAAAGAAGAGAGTGTTTTTGGGTAGTCTGGGTTTTCGCTCGAAGTTGTAGGGAGTTAGGCTCGAGTAGGTGATCAGGATTTATGGACTGGGCCAAGTAATTATGTAAGTAATTAATGTATTAATCCAAAGTTTAAAACAGTAAACTTTGGTTAAACTATAAAGCAAGTTTCAATTCAGTAATTACCTGGTTCTAAAGAAAATAATGAGCGAGTTTCAAAGTAAGTTTTCCATAATAGAAATTTTAAAGTTAATGTTCTTAAACTTCTTTTAACTTGGGTTTAAATAATTATATACAAAGTAATTAACTTGTGTGATTTATTAAAGATAATTTATAATTAATAGATTTATTAATAATTAAAGGTTAACTAATCAACTTAAGAAATTTAAAGATTTATTAATGTGATTAATTACGGATTGATTGATTAAAAATTTAAGGTTAATTAATTTGTGATTAAAATAAAATTTACCAATGATTAAAAGTAAATTATTCAAGGGATAGTTACTTGTTATAATTAAATAAGTATAATTACTTAGTGTAGTTATAGAATGATTACTTAATGGAAGTAATTTAGGGATAGTTAATTACTTAATATCATTGATCAAGGTGATTAATTAATGGATAATTCTTAATGTGATTAATTAGGATTAATTAATGTAAGTAATTGGAGATTAATTACATAAATGATAATTATTTAATGTCAGCAATAAAAGGAAAATTACTTAATGTAAGTAATTAAGGATTAATCACTTAGTGTAATTAATTAAAAGATTGATTAATTAAGGAAATTAATTAAAGGGTTTGTTAATTAATGAATGTTATTTATAAATCAATGTAAGTGATTATTGAATAATTAATTTGAGTAATTAATTAAGGATCAATGTAATTAATATGAATGGGTAAAGGTTAATTTAATTGTGTAAATTAATTAAGGGTTAATCACTTAACGTAAATAAAGGACAATTAATCAAAGGTGATTAATTAAAATGGATTAATTAAAAGATGATTAATTAATTGGTTTGTAATTAATTAATGTTAAGTAAAGGTAATCTAAGTGATTAAAGTTAGTAGTTAATTGAATTAGAGATTAATTAAATTAATTAGGAAGTGATCAATCTTGCTTATGAATGATTGAATGATAATAAATGCCTTGAGTTGGTTGATATCTCTGATATGAAATGTTTTGTGATATGATATGTTTGGGCTGAACAGAGATAATGTGATTATCTATCAATGATGAATTGCTATGTAAAAGTGACATCCTGTATTTGAAATTGAATTGTATTCACTTGAATAACTTGGGTTAAGATGACATTGGATTCGAAGAGACCGGGGTCGGGTATCAGTAAATACCCGAAACCACATCGATTTGAAATCTACAATAATTCTTTATAGATTTGATATGTCATCAATAGGCTGGAATAGAATAAATAAAGTAAACTGGACTATTGAAACTAAGTAAGGGTACTTAGTAGATGTATGTGAAATAAGTGGTTGGCTTTAGCAAGAAAAGAGTTCATAATAAGGTACGAGTTACCCCAGGTTTCTGTTATGTTTTGAACTTAGTATTTCAGTTATTTGGGTTTACTCATGCTGGTTTCCAACTGACCCGGGTGTTACTTTGATATAATGCTTGGGTCAGACCGAGTATTATAGATTTCCAAGAAGGACGTTCTGGAGCTCAAGAGGCAAGATGGATGGCAGGAACATATGGAGTGTAATCCGCTGAGTATATTACTATTGTTTATCTAGGACAAGTTAATTATAACTGTACAGCTTTTGTGTAATGGATGTAACTTTGATGTATTAAATGTAATTTAACCGATACAGTTCTTTTTTGTATAACTGCTATTATTTAATATTATATTTTGATCCGCTGCGAATGTGAGGTTCTGTGATTTGTTGTTATGTTCTTCTTCTACCTTCTTTCTTCTTTTCTCTAACAATCTGGAATTTTCGGAGTCGAAAATTCTAGGTCGTTACATTTGGTATCAGAGCTGATGGTTAAGCGAGAACCTTGGCTCTGGTCGGTTTACTCATTAAGGATAGGGTCAGTGGTACCCTAGAATGAGTTGAGTGCATATATGTATAAGAGCGTACTTGTTATTTTCTTATATAATGATTTTAAATGGTTTTAAAAATAAATGTTTTTTATAAAAGTTTATATATAGAGTAAATAATTTTCCAATTATTATATAAAGAAATTGGTTGTTGATCATTGAAATTGAATAAGAATTAAGTGAAATATATATATATATATATATATATATCTAAATAGGAATTGAATAAAATGTAGTATACAAATAAGATGAATTAGAATTGGTTTAAAACCAGAAAATGGAATGGTTATTGTGTTTAATAATGGGATGATTGTTTTCCAATAATCAATGGAAAAGTTTTTAAGGAAATAAACTTTTAGATGAGTATAACTTGTAAATTAGAATGGATTTAGATAGTGGAGTTTTAAAACATTTGAATTGTTTCAAAGTGTTGAAAGAAAAGAATAAATACTATTATTCAGAATACTTTTGAATATAATCTTATTTTAAAATAAGAGGTTGTATGAAAACTTTAAAGGAATTTATTTTGAATTAAAAACCCAAAGGTGGTTTAAAACTTGAGGTATGACTTGGTGAGCTAAGAAATAAATGTGTATATATGCGTGGATACACATAATATCAAAGATGATTTGGAATAAACTCTAAAGTGTGGAATTTTGATTTTCCCTAGTGTGTGAATTAAAAACCCAAAGTGATATAAGTCTTTGAACTTGTAAGTAAGAACGAATATTGATAGAAATTTAAAATTTGAAATGGAGAATTCAAATTTCAGTAAGGTTAACGGGATTAAATTAAATTTAACTTGGAGGAAGTAAAATAAGTTTGAATGAACAACCTGATTTGGAAATTTCAAGATGAAATATAACTAGGGAAGTTAAATGGGTTGATTTAGGAGGAGTTACATAAGATCTCAAATGGGTTTGAGTTCTGGGAATGGGTAATAGATGCTATTGATGGATGTTTTAAATAAATAGGATGTTTATTCACTTTGACTTATCCTAATATCATCCTATTATTATAAATAATCTATGAAACTGTGAATTGGTTTATTTAAAATGAATTAAGAGGTGGATTGTGATATTTTATATCCATTGCAAATATAAATGGAAATGAATCTTTAACTTGCAATTATTTAAGTAAATTTTATTTTTTAAGATAAAAATTGAACTTGGGAAGGCGAAATCACTTTGAACATAAGTTTTGAATTTTTAAAGGGTAGCTTACAAATTTAAATTATTAAGAATTAGTTTCAAAGTTGAAATTGGGTAATAAATTGGATCTTAAAGATTAAATTGTGATTTGAACCTAGAAATAAGTTTATGAAGAAGTAAAGGTAAATTAAAATGGAATTTTGAAATTTGGACTTAGAATTAAATTGTTAGGCTGTTAAATTAAAAGTAAGGACTTATTTGATTTAAAGGAATTAAATCAGCATTTGAAAATTTAACTCGAATTTATATAATTCGAGATGATTTGTAAAGTGGAGATAGGAGTTGGGATTAATTAAAACTGGAATTGAAATGATTTGAAATTGAAGGTGGTACAATTTGAAATTAGTCCAAATTGAAATTTGATTTGAATAATTTGGAATTGTGACTAACGTTGATTAGGTATAAATTCAAATGGAATTTGATTTGAATTTGGCAAAGAAATTGAGGTTAATTCAACCTGAATTGGGATTGAATCAATTTAATGGGATGGGAAAGTGATTGGAATAAAGATTGGGTAGTTGAACAGTTTGGCTCTGGACTATTTTCAAAATAAGTTGTTTTAGTATAAACCTATTTTTCCAAGCTACTTACTATAACATCTTTCTTTTTAAAGCCAAACTATTTTATACTTGTTTTACAATTATTTTTAAAAGTATTTAACTATTTTACAACTATTTAATAAAATAACTGCTACTTTTCATATTTTTTTAACTTTTCAAGTTATTTTCTAAATTTAGACTGGTCACAGCAAACTGTTTATAATTAAATACCAATTGAGATAAGAATTTTATTGATAATCCAAATGGAAATTGAGGCCACGATGAATAAGTATAACAACCCACTATTTTGGACTATTCGCATCCGCACTTGTCGGACTTGGATAATTCAAAATACCGAATTGTTAATTTTAATTTGGCAAAATTTAGATATACAGTAAATAAATAATCACAGAATCACAGACACAGAGTAATAATATGCAGCGGAAGTAAAAGACATAGTAGTTCATGAAGCTACTATATAAATATATAAGATACATCAGAGTTAAATAAGTTACAACAGAAGTCTCGAATACAATAGTCAAATACAATAATCAAATTACATCACTGGAATCAACTGAATATCTGAAAGATGGATAGATAGCTGGATCTCCAAGCAAAGCTCCAACTCCAAAGGTGAGCCTCGAAAGCTGGTACTCATAGTCTGACCCGAGCGTAAAGCAAAACACAAAACACTCGAGTCAGGATTAATATTCTTATATCAATAAATCCAACTCAAGTGAAATAGCAATCAAAATACAAGTAACTCAAAGGATGTTGGAATCACCATCCTTTAAGGATCCGTTAAACTATCTACTATGTAGTAGTATACGCTAAATAGATAATGTCTATCAGTAATATAAAGTATCAAAATAGTGTTAAGGCGTTACCATTATCCCCCTAACACATTTTATATAAATGTCATAGTCTATACAGCACTGTAAACTCCACCGTAAACTGGTGGGATATCAGGGAGTACTCTATAGGTATAACACAAAACAAATTCGTAGTGGTCGCGTATATAGGGATACAAGTATGACAACGCACATGAGGCAATACCCAAGGTAGTGAAACTACCATTTGCCTGATCCGGGCTGGTGAGAACGCATCGCCGCAACGATCACAACACCGCGAAACAACACTCCTGAAATTCCGGGGGGTGCACCAATCAATCACAAGTAATTTACAAAGAAGTGTGTTCGCTCGAGGTGGCTAACCCCATTTGGCCCGGCACGGCTCCTGATTTTAGTCATTTCCAATTTGACACAAGTGTCAAGGCTATCCATTATCGTTCTCTTTCTTCAGTCATCACGTACATCATTCCAACCACTTCATTCTGGATCATCACTCCGCGTATAGTTATTAAAGTGGTTTCGGTTTAGATAGAGAGTATATCCATAACCGATTTTGGTCTCTTTAATAACTTTCGTAATTATTTCACCGATTGGTCGTTTAATATATATTTCGAAGCCAAATCAATTTCAATTTCAATTTCAATTCGTAAACCAACATTTCATTTGTCTTTCTAAATCTATTTCCAAAATTTACGTTTCAAACTTCCAAATTTCCATTTCAAATTCTATAATTCGATTTCAACTTTTAATTTAACAAAACAAATATTGATTCAAGTTCGTATATAAATTTCATTCTGAAATCATTTAAGTTAATTTATTTTAACATTCAAAATCAATTTCAATTCATTAATCGATTTCATTCAATATTCATTAAGTTAATTTATCATTCAAAACCATTTCAATTTCCAATTCGTTATATCAATTACTTATGTTCAACTCCATTATATCAAACTTCAAATTGAAATAAATTAAATTCGTCATATCAATTCTTTAAATTACAAGTCTTACGTTAATTTCAATAAATCTCATACATTTCAATAAATCACATTTTATTTCTTGTTAAAGAAATTCAAATTTTCATTTATTTATTTACCTCGTTACAAATTCCAAACTCCATTAATAAAGAACTAAATTTCATATATTCAAGAAGTTTAATTTCACTCATTAACTTACTTAAATTTTCCAAAGCTTAATTAATAAATAAAGCAACTCAATTTCATTTATTAACGAAGTTCAAATCCACTTATTCAAAAGTTCTATTTCTCTTATCAAAGAATTCAAATTTTATTAAATTTTCAAATAATTAAATCTCATTCAGTTATTAAATAATTTCAATCTTAATTATTAATAATTTCCAAATTTAATAATTACAAACTTAGTTATAAATTTAGACATAATTATTAAATCATTTCCACTTAATTATGAATTCAAACTTAATTATCAAATCATTTCAACTTAATTATAAATTCAACTTAATAATTTCAAACTTAATTATAATTCCAAACTTAATTATAATTTCAAATTTAATTATTGAATGATTTCAAACTTAATAATTCAAAACTCAATTATTACTAATTCCCAATTATTTACTAATAATTCCAATTTTAATTATTAAATAATTAAATTTCAAATAACGTTCTTTCATCAATTACTACGTTAGTATTTGTTTCAGATTTAAATCTTTACATTTCCTTTCAAAATAATTCAAATTCCAATTTCATTTCAAACTTATTCTTTGCTCGAATAAAACCATTATTTTATTTTAAATCAATTTAGTGACCAATCGGATTTTATTTAATTCTCTATCCTAGGTCAAATTCATTTGGGTATATATCATTTCAACCCGATTCCAATTTCAATTCAAAAATCAAAGCATAGCAAAGGGAACTTGCAGTGTGATAATAGGGATGGTGTCAAAGTAAATAAACAAGCAATAACAACAATCAATAACAATCCAATAATTCATTCAAATAATCCTGAAATAATCGTATTAATTCGCATTGTTGTTTGTACGAATTAATAAAATTATCTCTAGAATCTACACTATCATTCCATGTGGATTAAAGATTATTACAGTAATATTTATACGGTTCTTCACGATATTTATTATTCAATTTCAAACTTCATCAATTTATATAACATACATTTAAATGGTTCAAGGTGTCGTTAACCCTATTTCTACGTGTCAATTTATTTAACATTCAAAGGGGTCATATTATAAAAATTTAACTAATCAACTTCAACACATATCGATTCCAAATTGTTAAATATTCTACGTCAATTTCAATTTCATAATATTTATCACTTTATACATTACAATTTAACATCCAATATAAACAACAAACAATCAATCAATTATTAACCAAACAGGATTATCATCGTAAAATTAACAGATAATGTGTCAGATGTCACAGGTGAACTGATACAGGTAATAGTATATATTTAACAGTGTAAATATCTAGCAGCAACATATTTCAATTGTCGTTTTAATTGAAATCAAATTTAATAAATAAAAGAACATAAATCGTGAGTGATTGCTCACCTTTCGAGGTTAGAGACAACAGGAGATGACACAGATACACACACTGATAGGACATCGAAATTTGAATGATGAATCGAAGTAAAGAACATCGGCCCGAATTCAACGATAAAGCTGATAAAAGAAATGGCGAAATCGAATTAAAACTGAATTGATGACGATAAATTGGTATAACAGAACTGATGTACAACTATATACATATACATATATATATATATAAAGTCATATTTAACTTTCAAATGTGTATTAAATTAAATATATATCTGCATTTCAAATCCATTGTAATCTTTTAAAGTGCACAAAAGAAATCACACTTAGATATATACATTGTATTTCGAAATAATTATGAATAAAAAAAATACTTATATTTCAAATCCCGCATATGTATATACATATAGTACAATAGTAACATACAGGTTCAAACATATTAATATATATACATTACTATATTATAAAGTTTGTACATATATGCAATACAGTCTGATGTGAACATATGCTTTGTTAGAAACTTCATAACTAATATATACACTTACATGTATAACAGCCTGGTGCCCAAAATGAAACAAATAGCCAACCTATATGTAGAATGTAACTTACACTATAAATAAACAAAATACATAAGTTCTGTATTTAACTTTATAAATTAAATTAATGTCAAAATAAATACCTACTAATATAAAATCCATACATATTATATTACCAAATCGTTACTGAATTTTAAGGCGCAACATAGGTACTGCACACCAACAGTACACCAATCTTATTATATATACTTATAAAGTAAAACTAGTATGTATAGTATATAGCTTGTAACAGAATATGAACATATGTTGAAGTGTTATATAAACAATATACATGTAAACAACAAGTTACAAAGGATTAACACAACCAAAATTCCTAACAGCAGATTATACAAACCTCTTATACTATGTGCATATTAACAGATGTTTGTATATTACACTTTAAACCCACATCATCACTGAAACATAAATACTAGAGCATAGTATAGATGTACATTTAAACTTTTGATTGTAAAAGCTTTTGTTCGACAACAGAGACCAACAATCTATGTAGATTCATTAAAATACACTTTAAATCATATAATCTACTTAAAACATATATATTTATAGACGTGCTTACCCAACAAAGCAACAGGGGAGGAGGGAAAAGAGCTTGGAAGCTCGTCACGAACGCGGAAGGCCTAAGGGAAAGGGAAGGAGAGCTGCGTCGGCATAGAGAAGGAAGGACCGAAGTCCGATGGTGATGGCAAGGTGGACCGGGCACGAAGGGGTGGAGGCAAATTTAAGACGGAGGCCGATGAAGGTGGAGATGCGGCAGACGTTGGTGTTGTGGCCAGTGAGGTGGAAGGCGGTGTGTTGGATCCAAGGCGCGTGGTGGTGATACGGCAGTTAAGACGGAGGAGCACGGCCGCTGGGCGCTGGAGGAAGCAGATGAGGTGCTGCCGTTGGGTGAAAGTGTTGCTGACGTGGTCATTCTGTGTTGGAGTAGAGGCTGGGTCTCAGGTGACCATCGGCCGTGTAGCTCACGCACGGCAGCTGGGAAGAAAGGACGAGGAGGGGAAAAAGCCGAGGTGATAGTGGATCAAGGAAGGTGGAGCGGTGGTCTTGGGTCGTCGTGGTGGTGGGCGGTGTCTGTGGTGGTCGGCTTCGGGAAGGATTGCAGGCGGAGAAATTTGGATCAGAAGGGGAAAAAGAAAGAAAGAAAGCCTTCAGGCTCAAAAGAATGAACGTGGCCTTTTTTTTTATAATGTGTTCCAGTGAGTGAACACATTAGGCAGAGGAATATGGAACGATTGTTATACTTGTTTTAAATGTATTTTGAAATCTCCAATGCTCTTAGATTTAGGTAAAATTTATTAAAGCAAGCTTGGAGTGCACGGCTATTAAGAATGTTGAACTTCAGAAACTGTTTAAATTCAGCCGATGGAAATAAATGGTCATCGCAAACCAAAAGTCGTACCGATGCGGTTGCCGTTTACATGCATTTCGCTATGCACCGAATTTTCAAAACACAAAAATAAATATATCGTAGAGATCGACGCAACTAGACGGTCAAAACCGTATACAGATATCAGTGGTATGATTGAATTATAAAAATTCGAAATTTCTACCAACGGAAAATGCGTAAAATTCGCAGAAAATAAGATCGACGGAGCCAAAGATGTTCGAATTTGAAAAAACGACAAACTGACAACTTGCTCAAAAGATGATTTAGAATTTTTCTATGTAAAATATTTTGATTTTGAAAAAGTTTTATTTCCATCGCTTTTTAACTGATTAAACTATAGTAAATTTACGCACGAATTTTTTTTTCATATTTTCGGACGAAAGTTTACCAGTGCCTATGTTTAACTAGACGCATTCCAAATATCAAATTTATATATCAAAATTTTATTCTTATTTTTTATTAAATTTCACTCAAATTCAGTTAATTAAATTAATTTAAAACCGTTAAAATATCCGGGTTGTTACACTCTCCCCCACTCAAAACTTTTCGTCCTCGAAAAGAAAGAAGGTAGGAGAATAGAATCAACCAGAAAGAAAATAGATTAAAAACGGAGTAAAACAGTTAATTCAAACCATATAAATTTCGATTTAAATAAATTTATATTCAATAATTTGTTTTTAAACCCAGGTTTCCATTAAATAGATTTGATTTCTCATTTATAAATGTTAGGTACAAAAGGTTCCTTTCAAATGAGATTCAATTTATATTCAATTAATTCAAGATATCTCATTAAGTTGATTTAATTCAATTTATTAACTTCCAAAACAAAATTTTTATTTTATTAATCACATCTATAGTTCAATTAACTTATTATTCTATTTATCTCCATAAACATTTTTTATAATTAATATTTAAGTGAATAACATTTATTTTACGCACTCACGTTTTATCTATAAAGACAATTTATATTATATATTTATCCAATTTTCTTAAATTAAAAATTTCAAAGATCGTAAATTTGAATAGTCATTTATTATAATTCTACTTTATTCAACAAATTAATTCTTTTTATTCCAAATTATTATTAAATCTATTCTACTTAAATTATCTTATCGCGTTTATATTAAGTATATTTACATTTAATATAACTACTCAAATTTATTAAAAAAAATTCCTTTGATATCCTTTTCTACTGTATAAAATTCAATTACATAGTTAACCTTTGAAAATTTAGGTAAGTAATATAAAATGCAATTGAGTATTATACAAATAAAATTTCTAATTTAATTGTTCAGGCTTAATTAGTTATTCAAAATATTGACTTCATTTTATAATTGAATTTATCCTTTATCGTAAATTTAAGAATTTGATTTTCGAGTATCTTCACATTTATTTAGAGATAAATAAATATATGTAATATATTAAGTCAGATTTTTTCTTTTTTATAAACATACATCAATATATATTACAAATCAAATCATACTTTAAGAAATTCAAATCAATTTATTTTTTCAAAACAAACCGTAGCAAAGCTACAGAATAGTCTCTCCACTTCGAAACTCGAAAATGAATATCGATGATGCGGCCGTCATTACCGAAATTATTTTCCAGCGACAAAAGAGAAGAGCTATAATTTTAATCATTTAAAATTCTTTGAAAACTATTTCTATATGAAAATAATTTAAATAATATACATTTTAAACTTTTAAAACCATAGTTCGGAATTATCGGAAATTAAATTCTCAAATTCTAATTTAAATTTACTTCAAATTCCAAATCAAATTGTAACTAAGTTTTACAAATTCATTTATTTATATTATGAAATAGTCAATGATTTATAAAGCAATAAATGAAAATTAAATATTATCATTTCGGACAACAAATTCATTAACATTTTAATTTTAGAAAAATTTATACTTATAAATAATACAATAATTCAAAATTATTTTTATTATCCAAATTCGAAAATACCATTGTGTCAGTTTTCTCTATTCAAGTGTTTTGGAAATTCTATCGATAGCGTTGATCACACGAATCGATCGAAAATTCGAATCAACATCAACAACACAAACAACACAATATATAAAACATTTTTAACATAAATTTACAAATACACTTTCTCGCTCGACGATACAAGGATGGATTTTAAAATAAGTATAGAGATTCAAATTTTATGGAAATCAAATCAAAGAGAATTCTGATTCGAATACAAGTTCGAAAGAAAAGATAAGATGATTCAATTAACCGAACCGGGAGATGGATAAGCTTATTTAATTCACGGGCAACCTTAACCGGGTCGACCGTTACTTCAAGAATAGGATCGATGCTGAATTCCGAGGTAAATCAACATTCGATCTCAAGAGATAGAATTCAGGCATAGCGGGAAATAGATAGCATCGATAAACCGAGGATACAGGAATCTCCGGTAAATCGATGTCTATTGTAAAGGAGTTTCACCCATTTACAACTAATTCGAAGATTGGCGCGACCGCCGATTCATTATAAAGGTCATTCGAAGTGGAGTTATGAGATACTCCGGAATTCATAGGAACACGAATAGTGAGGGACAAGAATGAATTTCGGAACCGAGGGAATGTTCCAAAATTCAAAGGAATTGAGTCAAAAGAAAATGATTGAAACTCGAATGAGAGTGATTCTGCAAATACATTTACCCTATATGCTGAGTTTTTCCTAGAGCTACCAAAGCTCTGATACCAACTGTAACGACCCACTATTTTGGACTATTCGCATCCGCACTTGTCGGACTTGGATAATTCAAAATACCGAATTGTTAATTTTAATTTGGCAAAACTCAGATATACAGTAAATAAATAATCACAGAATCACAGACACAGAGTAATAATATGCAGCGGAAGTAAAAGAGATAGTAGTTCATGAAGCTACTATATAAATATATAAGATACATCAGAGTTAAATAAGTTACAACAGAAGTCTCGAATACAATAGTCAAATACAATAATCAGATTACATCACTGGAATCAACTGAATATCTGAAAGCTGGATAGATAGCTGGATCTCCAAGCAAAGCTCCAACTCCAAAGGTGAGCCTCGAAAGCTGGTACTCATAGTCTGACCCGAGCGTAAAGAAAAATACAAAACACTCGAATCAGGATTAATATTCTTATATCAATAAATCCAACTCAAGTGAAATAGCAATCGAAATGCAAGTAACTCAAAGGATGCTGGAATCACCATTCTTTAAGGATCCGTTAAACTATCTACTATGTAGTAGTATACTCTAAATAGATAATGTCTATCAGTAATATAAAGTATCAAAATAGTGTTAAGGCGTTACCATTATCCCCCTTAACACATTTTATATAAATGTCATAGTCTATACAGCACTGTAAACTCCACCGTAAACTGGTGGGATATCAGGGAGTACTCCATAGGTATAACACAAAACAAATTCGTAGTGGTCGCGTATATAGGGATACAAGTTGACAAGGCACATGAGGCAATACCCAAGGTAGTGAAACTACCGTTTGCCTGATCCGGACTGGTGAGAACGTATCGCCGGAACGATCGCAACACCGCGAAACAACACTCTTGAAATTCCGGGGATGCACCAATCAATCACAAGTAATGAGTGGTAGTTACGAAGAAGTGTGTTCGCTCGAGATGGCTAACCCCATTGGCCCGGCACGGCTCCTGATTTTAGTCATTTCCAATTTGACACAAGTGTCAAGGCTATCCATTATCGTTCTCTTTCTTCAGTCATCACGTACATCATTCCAACCACTTCATTCTGGATTATCACTCCGCGTATAGTTATTAAAGTGGTTTCGGTTTAGATAGAGAGTATATCCATAACCGATTCCGGTCTCTTTAATAACTTTTGTAATTATTTCACCGATTGGACGTTTAATATATATTTCGAAGCCAAATCAAATTCAATTTCAATTTCAATTCGTAAACCAATATTTCATTTGTCTTTCTAAATCAATTTCCAAAATTTACGTTTCAAACTTCCAAATTTCCATTTCAATTTCTATAATTCGATTTCAACTTTTAATTTAACAAAACAAATATTGATTCAAGTTCGTATATAAATTTCATTCCGAAATCATTTAAGTTAATTTAATTTAACATTCAAAATCAATTTCAATTCATTAATCGATTTCATTCAATATTCATTAAGTTAATTTATCATTCAAAACCATTTCCATTTCCAATTCATTATATCAATTACTTATGTTCAACTCCATTATATCAAACTTCAAATTGAAATAAATTAAATTCGTCATACCAATTCTTTAAATTACAAGTCTTACGTTAATTTCAATAAATCTCATTCATTTGAATAAATCACATTTTATTTCTTGTTAAAGAAATTCAAATTTTCATTTATTTATTTACTTCGTTACAAATTTCAAACTCTATTAATAAAGAACTAAATTTCATATATTCAAGAAGTTTAATTTCACTTATTAACTTACTTAAATTTTCCAAAGCTTAATTAATAAATAAAGCAACTCAATTTCATTTATTAACGAAGTTCAAATCCACTTATTCAAAAGTTCTATTTCTCTAATCAAAGAATTCAATTTTTATTAAATTTTCAAATAATTAAATCTCATTCAATTATTAAATAATTTCAATCTTAATTATTATAATTTCAAAATTTAATAATTACAAACTTATTTATAAATTTAAACATAATTATTATATCATTTCCACTTAATTATGAATTCAAACTTAATTATCAAATCATTTCAACTTAATTATAAATTCAACTTAATAATTTCAAACTTAATTATAATTCCAAACTTAATTATAATTTCAAATTTAATTATTGAATGATTTCAAACTTAATAATTCAAAACTCAATTATTACTAATTCCCAATTATTTACTAATAATTCCAATTTTAATTATTAAATGATTAAATTTCAAATAACGTTCTTTCATCAATTACTACGTTAGTATTTGTTTCAGATTTCAATCTTTACATTTCCTTTCAAAATAATTCAAATTCCAATTTCATTCAAACTTATTCTTTGCTCGAATAAAATTATTATTTTATTTTAAATCAATTTATTAACCAATCGGATTTTATTTAAATCTCTATCCTAGGTCAAATTCATTTGGGTATATATCATTTCAACCCGATCCCAATTTCAATTCAAAAATCAAAGCATAGCAAAGGGAACTTGCAGTGTGATAACAGGGATGGTGTCAAAGTAAATAAACAAGCAATAACAACAATCAATAACAATCCAATAATTCATTCAAATAATCCTGAAATAATCGTATTAATTCGCATTGTTGTTTGTACGAATTAATAAAATTATCTCTAGAATCTACACTATCATTCCATGTAGATTAAAGATTATTACAGTAATATTTATACGGTTCTTCACGATATTTATTATTCAATTTCAAACTTCATCAATTTATACAACATACGTTTAAATGGTTCAAGGTGTCGTTAACCCTATTTCTACGTGTCAATTTATTTAACATTCAAAGGGGTCATATTATAAAAATTTAACTAATCAACTTCAACACATATCGATTCCAAATTGTTAACTATTCTACGTCAATTTCAATTTCATAATATTTATCACTTTATACATTACAATTTGACATTCAATATAAACAACAAACAATCAATCAATTATTAACCAAACAGGATTATCATCGTAAAATTAACAGATAATGGTGTCAGATGTCACAGGTGAACTGATACAGGTAATAGTGTATATTTAACAGTATAAATGACTAGCAGCAACATATTTCAATTGTCTTTTCAATTGAAATCAAATTTAATAAATAAAAGAACATAAATCGTGAGTGATTGCTCACCTTTCGTGGTTAGAGACAACAGGAGATGACACAGATTCGCACACTGATACGGACATCGTAATTTGAATGATGAATCGAAGTAAAGAACATCGGCCCGAATTCAACGATAAAGCTGATAAAAGAAATGGCGAAATCGAATTAAAACTGAATTGATGACGATAAATTGGTATAACAGAACTGATGTACAACTATATATATATATATATATATATATATATATATATATATATATATATATATAAAGTCATATTTAACTTTCAAATGTATATTAAATTAAATATATATCTACATTTCAAATCCATTGTAATATTTTAAAGCGCACAAAAGAAATCACACTTAGATATATACATTGTATTTCGAAATAATTATGAATAAAAAAAATACTTATATTTCAAAACCCGCATATGTATATATATATATAGTACAATAGTAACGTACAGGTTCAAACATATTAATATATATACATTACTATATTATAAAGTTTGTACATATATGCAATACAGTCTGATGTGAACATATGCTTTGTTAGAAACTTCATAACTAATATATACACTTACATGTATAACAGCCTGGTGCCCAAAAATGAAACAAATAGCCAATCTATATGTAGAATGTAACTTACACTATAAATAAACAAAATACATAAGTTCTGTATTTAACTTTATAAATTAAATCAATGTCAAAATAAATACCTACTAATATAAAATCCATACATATTATATTACCAAATCGTTACTGAATTTTAAGGCGCAACATAGGTACTGCACACCAACAGTAAACCAATCTTATTATATATACTTATAAAGTAAAACTAGTATGTATAATATATAGCTTGTAACAGAATATGAACATATGTTGAAGTGTTATATAAACAATATACATGTAAACAACAAGTTACAAAGGATTAACATAACCAAAATTCCTAATAGCAGATTATACAAACCTCTTATACTATGTGCATATTAACAGATGTTTGTATATTACACTTTAAACCCACATCATCACTGACACATAAATACTAGAGCATAGTATAGATGTACATTTAAACCCTTGATTGTAAAAGCTTTTGTTCGACAACAGAGACCAATAATTTATGTAGATTCATTAAAATTCACTTTAAATCATACAATCTACTTAAAACATATATATTTATAGACGTTCTTACCCAACAAAGCAACAGGGGAGGAGGGAAAAGATCTTGGAAGCTCGTCACGAACGCGGAAGGCCTGAGGGAAAGGGAAGGAGAGCTGCATCGGCATGGAGAAGGAAGGGCTAAAGTCCGATGGTGACGGCAAGGTGGACCAGGCATGAAGGGGTGGAGGCGAATTTAAGACGGAGGCCGATGAAGGTGGTGATGTGGCAGACGTTGGTGTTGTGGCCAGTGATGTGGAAGGCGGTGTGTTGGATCCAAGGCACATGGTGGTGATACGGCAGTTAAGACGGAGGAGCACGGCCGCTGGGTGCTGGAGGAAGCGGATGAGGTGCTGCCGTTGGGTGAAAGTGTTGCTGACGTGGTCTTTCTGTGTTGGAGTGGAGGCCGGGTCTCAGGTGACCATCGGCCGTGTTGCTCACGCACGGCAGCTGGGAAGAAAGGACGAGGAGGGGAAAAAGCCGAGGTGATAGTGGATCAAGGAAGGTGGAGCGGTGGTCTTGGGTCGTGGTGGTGGTGGGCGGTGTCCGTGGTGGTCGGCTTTGGGAAGGCTTGCAGGCGGAGAAATTTGGATCAGAGGGGGAAAAAAAAAGAAAGCCTTCAGGCTCAAAAGAATGAACGTGGCCTTTTTTTTTATAACGTGTTCCAGTGAATGAACACATTAGACAGAGGAATATGGAACGATTGTTATACTTGTTTTAAATGTATTTTGTAATCTCCAATGCTCTTAGATATAGGTAAAATTTATTAAAGAAAGCTTGGAGTGCACGGCTATTAAGAATGTTGAACTTCAGAAACTGTTTAAATTCAACCGACGGAAATGAATGGTCATCGCAAACCAAAAGTCGTACCGATGCGATTGCCGTTTACATGCATTTCGCTACGCATCGAATTTTCAAAACACATAAATAAATATATCGTAGAGATCAACGCGACTAGACGGTCAAAACCGTATACAGATATCAGTGGTATGGTTGAATTATAAAAATTCGAAATTTCTACCAACGGAAAATGCGTAAAATTCGCAGAAAATAAGATCGACGGAGCCAAAGATGTTCGAATTTGGAAAAACGACAAACTGACAACTTGCTCAAAAAATGATTTAGAATTTTTCTATGTAAAATATTTTGGTTTTGAAATTTTTTTATTTCCGTCTCTTTTTAACTGATTAAATTGAAGTAAATTTACGCACGAATTTTTTTTCTTCATATTTTCGGACGAAAATTTATCAGTGCCTATGTTTAACTAGACACATTCCAAATATCAAATTTATATATCAAAATTTTATTCTTATTTTTTATTAAATTTCACTCAAATTCAGTTAATTAAATTAATTTAAAACCGTTAAAATATCCGGCTTGTTACAATAAGTGAATAGAAATCAAAATGAATGTGAATAGAAAAGGGAATTGATTTGGCTAATAATCAATGGAGATAAAAACGTAGGATATATGTATATTATTCTATTCGCATAACGATTTGATCCAGATTCGAGCACAAAATTCCAAGATACTATGTTGATCCAAGTTGGGATTTTTAACTCAATTTTCGACGGCGAACCTGGACATGGATTTTTGATTGGTTCTAGAAACTCTCTATCATAGTTATGGCTATGCAAGGAGAATGATGGTTTCTGATCAAGAAACCAGATCTGAGTCCGCACTAGGAAGTTGGGTGGACGATACTAGTTTGGAGGTGAAATTGTGTGATTGAGTAAGCTATCAGATTGGTATATCATACGGATGATATGTGTACATCATACGGGTTTGAATGAAATTGATATCGAAAATTTGTGGATAGGAATTGTAAAATGGTTTTGAAATGAAAAGTATATTTTGTGAAATATACGATGAAATAAAGTGGAAATTGGATATTTCTATGGTAGAAATTTACTTTATGGAAGTTAGTAATATGGTAAGTGACTTTATAGAGTAATCAAGCTTGAAATTCTTTTGGCATAAACAAAGTTATGTATATACAATTGATAAACTCCCCTTGTTGAATCTATAGCCAGAATAAAAAGGGACTTTGAAAATGTTTGAAGTATAAAAAGGGAATTTATACAAGTATGAAGTAATCCAAAGATTTTCAAGATTATATGTATATATGTATATATAAAGGATCTTATGAGAATGATTTTAGGAAAAGGTTTTTAGAACATATGGATTTTCGAAAAGCTTTTGATTTTTGGGAAAAATCAATTTTGGAAAGTTGGAAAGCCTAGTTAGAGAAATATCGATTTTGGGATAATCGATTTTGAGAGAAGGAGATTTATATGGGATTCATACTAGGTGTAATATTTGGAAAATACTATATGTGTATAGTATAAAGTGTTTTGAGAATGGCTTTGGGGAAAAAGGCGCTCCCTTGAAATGAACTTCTTAGGAGTATCATAGGTTGGTACTACCTTGAGCCCCAAGGGGGAAGCTCTAAAGTTGATCCTATGAGGAAACCCAGACAAACTGAAGTTCCCGAGGATTATGTGGGTAGCGAAAGTCGAGGGTATTGATGCCTACAGAGCATTTGGGTTATGCTGTGACGACAGTGTAACTCGATGTCGCTGCGATCTACTATGGACCATAACGGAAATCATGTCGAGGCAACGGTCTACGTTCGATTTTGCCGAGATGGCAACGTAACGTCGGTAGTCCACGATCTATGGTCGAGTGGAGAAGTTTTATTTTATTTGGCAGCGAAATTCGAGGGCGTTGATGCCTAAAGTTATATGCGTTTTTGCTATGATAGCAACATAACCCCAGATGTAGCTGTGATCTGTAGCGGGTTCCATGGTGTAATCGAGGGGTGCGGAGTGCCTATAGTTATCTATGGATTTTGCCGGGATGGCAATGTAACCATCGGGTTAACTGCGACCATGGAGGGGGTGATGATTTCCAGAGCATTCTCACCAAAGATGTTTCCTCTATTTTCAAAAATGTTTTCTATATTTTCAATAAATATTTTCCAAGTATTTTCACTGAATGTTGAAAACGGGTTTACCAAGTACTTATAGATTTTCAGTCCTACGCCTGATCAACTATGACCGAATTTCTGTAAGAATAAGGATGGACTTGTTGAAACATCGAGTTATAAAAGTATTTTTATAAAACTATATTAGTAATATTATATAGATTTTTAAAGTGTCTTAAAAATGATCAAAAAGCGATTTCTCTGATTTTAAGTATTGAATAAGTTTTGGCTTCGTTCCTTTTCGAGGACGAAAAGATTCAAAGGGGGGAGGAATGTGATAACCCGGATTTTTGGATATCCGGTAATTGGATAATTAACTAATTTTTCTCTTTTGAGATACTGATTTTGTTTGATTGAACAAAATAAATTCTAAAATAAATTATTAATTAAATATATCTAGATGAATTTGAACTATAATAACTACCGAATTATAAATATCCAGATAGATATTCATTTGATAATCTTCTGATATAATTATTGAAATTTGATGATATTTGTTTAATGATCTTCTTTTATAATCATTCATTTTAGCATAATTTATCTTTAATAAATAGATATATGCAAAACTTATCATACATTTATGGTTTATAAATGAAACTTAGATTTGAAAATTCAAAATAATATCTTGAGAATAAATTTACAACTAGTATATATAGATATTTGGTTATTATTTGATATATAATTAGGTTATATATATAATTTGTAAATACTGATTTATAAGTGAACAAATATATATATGAGAAAGTTGTAAATAGAATTTGAATTAGAAATTCAAAATAAAAATCTTAAAATGAAATTGGATCTATATACATATATATATGAGAATGTGATTATTTATTAATGTATAAATTAGTTTCAAAATTATTTTCTTAAAGGTTATATAAATACAAATAAAGGAGAGTTACAAATATAATTTTATAGCATATAAATATTAGAAACTCTTGAAAAATTTTATAAATATAAAAAATAATAAATTTAAAATATAAAATAAATATATATAAAGCACATAGAACATATTAATACAACATAAATGACAAATGCAAGCTAATAATGATATGTTATTACAAGTGTAAATTAATTATATCATGTTAAGGACAATTGTAAGCTAAATAAACAAGTGTCACAATTTCATTTGTTTTCTTTTATTTTTATAAAAATCATAATCAGCTATAAATACATCTATACTCTACTTTCTTATTTTCTTTTCTATCTTCAATTTCAAAACCCAAAGGAAAATACCCTGTAACACAAAACCAGTAAACAAAGAAAAGAAAAAAAATAAAAGGAACAGCCTGATCAAAGCCTAAAGCAAGAACCAAATTCAACTTGAAAACCAAACTGGAAGGTATCAAAGCAAAACAAGTATCAACTTCAGTTTCAGAATCATCAAATCAAGAAGCAAGTTCAAAATCAAAGCAGCTTCCAAAATTTTCAATTTAGCCTGTCTCTATTTTAAACTGTGAGTAAATAAAATCCTTATTATACTGTAACTTATGTTTTGGCATGGGATATAAGTGTGGAATGGTAAGTATATTTTGTTCTGAATATATGCACCCATTTATGAGTATAAATAAGTGATTAAACCTGAGAAGTTAGGATGTTCACCATTTTTAACACTGCTCTGTAAAATTTCAAAATAAAATATGTCAGGTTCGACTTCAAAAATTTCCACCACTAAATCTAATTAGTTTTAAGTGGAGATGTTAAAAGAAAAGTTGTTTGTTACGAGGTGTACTTCATTTTAAAACTGGTTTTAGTAAACACTTTGAAATATAGACTTGTTAAATGTATACTTACAGCAAATGATCAAGTTTAGCCAAGATTTGATCATCAAGATTTGGATCTTTGTTTGTATAATCGCGTTCGTTGAAGGAAATGATGAATTATGATAACCATTTCATAATTTCTAAGTTTGGAATTTTGGGAATTTCCTGAGTTGAACAGAGATTGTTTTTTTTTAAATTTCTGGTGGACGTGATGATTTTAGGGATCATCGTTGGTGGTAGGGGTGGCCGTAGTAATAAGGATTAAGGGAGAAATGGTCGAAATTTTTTTAGGTGGTCGGGGAAGCGGAACGACGGCGATATATGGTTTTAGGGATGTTGTGGTCGTTATGGGTTCTTGGGTCCTAGTAGCGTCGTGGTGAAGGTTCGAGCGTGCGGTCCGGGAGGGGATCGATATAGTGGACGACGATGCGCCTCTGGCTGGCTTCTAGTGGCCAGGAATGGGCTATGATGGCGGTGCGAGGGGTTTTGATGGCTGCGTTTTTGGTTCCAGTGGTGCTCGACACCTTCCTTTTTTATTAGTGTGATGGTTAGTGAATATGAGTGGTCGGGACCGATGAGAGTGTCGTCGACGGCTTGGGGGATGGGGCAGCGAAGGTCGGAGAGGCTCTGGCCGTACGTGTACGTGTACACATACCACGGTGTGTCAGTTGAGTGCTTCTGTGGTTGGAATAGGAAGAAGAAGAGAGTGTTTTAGGGAGTCTAGGTTTTGGCTCGAAGTTGTAGGGAGTGGAGCTCAAGTAGATATCGGAATTTATGGATTGGGCTGAGTAATTGTGTAAGTAATTAACGTATTAATCCAAAGTTTAAAACAATAAACTTTGGTCAGACTATAAAGCAAGTTTCAATTCAGTAATTACCTAGTTCTAAAGAAAATAATGAGCGAGTTTCAAAGTAAGTTTTCCATAATATAAATTTTAAAGTTAATGTTCTTAAACTTATTTTAACTTGGGTTGAAATAATTATATACAAAGTAATTAACTTGTGTGATTTATTAAAGATAGTTTATGATTAATGGATTTATTAATAATTAAAGGTTAATTAATCAACTTAAGTAATTTGAAGATTTATTAATGTGATTAATTATGGAGTAATTAATTAAAAATTTAAGGTTAATTAATTGGTCATTAAAATAAAATTTACTAATGATTAAAGATAAATTATTCAAGGGATGGTTACTTATTATAATTAAATAAGTATAATTACTTAGTGTAGTTATAGAATAATTACTTAATAGAAGTAATTTAAGGATAGTTAATTACTTAATATGATTGATCAAGATGATTAATTAATGGATAATTCCTAATGTGATTAATTAGAGATTAATTAATGTAAGTAATTGGAGATTAATTACTTAAATGATAATTATTTAATGTAAGTAATAAAAGGAAAATTACTTAATGTAAGTAATTACGGATTAATCACATAGCGTATTAATTAAAAGATTGATTAATTAAGGAAACTAATTAAAGGGTTAGTTAATTAATGAATGTGATTAATTAATCAATGTAAGTGATTATAGAGTAATTAATTTGAGTAATTAATTAAGGATCAATGTAATTAATATGAATGGGTAAAGGTTAATTTAATGGTGTAAATTAATTAAGGGTTAAGCACTTAATGTAAAAAAAGGACAATTAATCAAAGGTGATTAATTAAAATGGATTAATTAAAAGATGATTAATTAATTGGTTTATAATTAATTTATGTTAGGAAAGGTAATCTAAGTGATTAAAATTAGTAGTTAATTTAATTAGGGATTAATTAAATTAATTTAGGAAGTGATCAATCTTGCTTATGAATGATTGAATGATAATAAATGCCTTGAATTGGTTGATATCTCTGATATGAAAAGTTTTGTGATATGATATGTTTGGGTTGAACAGAGATAATGCGGTTATCTATTGTTAGCATCAGAATTGGTCACTAACACCCTTGAGAATGATTGTGTAGAGAGATTAATGAAGAAAATAAATTAAAACAGAGAACTATATGTTAAATTAAATGCAAAGACAAGAACATCTGATTTATAGTGGTTTGGCGTAACTGCCTACGCCCACTTTAGAATTAATCTTTATTGCTTTACTCAACAATTGATTACAAATCCAATTCATACACCAACTACTTGAGTACAAATCCTAACTGAAATAGAATGAGTCTTGAATGCAGCAGAGCCTCCCCGGTGTTCTCGAAAAAAGTCCATTTCAATGTGCCCCTACCCCTCTATTTATAGAAGAAGATGGGTTGGACTTCCCTGATGGGCTTAGTAGCAAGATACCTCAGCCCATAATGAGTGACTTATGTGTGCCAAGCCACAAATGCCCAACGGCAAATGCCGAGCCATGTCTCCGAGCCGAACGAGGCAGTATGTTGAGTGAAATGTGTAGGCGGAACGAGATCCGATTCTGATCGAGGGGAGATGCCGAATGGCATGCTTATGCCGAACGAGGATGGAATGCCGAACGAGGCTGGAATGTCGAACGAGGCTGGAATGCCGAACGAGCTTCATGCCGGTCAAGACTGAATGCCGAACGAAGCTGGAATGCCGAACGATGCTGGAATGTCGAATGAGGCATGAATGCCGACCGAGCTTCATGCCGGTCAAGACTGAATGCCGAACGAGGCTGGAATGCCGAACGATGCTGAAAAGCCGAACGAGGCATGAATGCCGAACGAGGCATGAATGCTGAGCGACCTTACAATGCCGAACGACCTTGTAGTGCCGATCGAGGATGGAATGCCGAGCGATGTTAGATGTGTCGAACGACCCTTTGTGCCGAACGAGGCTTCCACTCCAAGTCTCTGTTTACCTGGTCAAGCCACTGGGTAACACTTGCCCCCCAAATTGTATCATATGGATGAACATGATGCGCTTTGAATCATGATTTCTCCGTGATTTGCTTTGAGCCCATATTCTGAATGCCGATCAAGGCAATGCATGCCGAACGACATACTAATGCCAAGCGACATACAAATGACGAACAACATACAAATTCCAACGACCTTAATGCCGAATGAGGGAGGTGTTTTAACTGGTTCTACCGATCGTTGTCCCATCGACTTATCTTCTCTCTATGTAAGCTGATGCTCTTTCTTCTTCTCCTTTTTACTTTTACCTCCGCTTTCTAGTACTTACAAACTTTGCCTCTTAATAGATTTCAGATAATTAACTACTCCTTCCTTCTCAAACACCATACATTGCCTCACTTCCTTCCCCAATCAGTCGAACCTAATTAGAACCGCGTTCCCTACTTTAGAATCTCCCCGAGTCTTCGTCTCACTTCTTAGGTAAAAACCTTTCCCTGAAAATCTTCACCTTGATTAGGAAACCTGGCATGAGATTCAAACTTGTGAATCTTTACAAAATCGAGGTCAGTAGTAATTGTGCACAGCAGGAGGAGTTAAGGGCAAAACGTGGGTTTTTAAAGGAGTTTAAGGCTAGGCGGAGCGGAGGAGAGAAGTGGATGATAGAGATGCTTGAAGGAGGAAGTTGGCGAAAGACGTACTGAGGTGGCTCGGCATGACTTCCTTATGCCGAGCGATGGAGGGGAAGTACTATAATGAAATTTAAAGTTTAGTGTGTCGAGCGATGCAGCTCGGCATGGCCACGGCTCGGAATGATTACCTCATGCCAAACAAGGTGGGAGGGAAAGTAGAGGAGAACTAGAAGCTGGGCAGAATGCCGAGCGATGTGGCTCGGCGTTAGTGTGGTTCGGCATGACTCCTTTATGTCGAATGATGAAGAGGGAAGTTGGGAGAGTGGTGTGACGAACGGCATGGCTCAGCATGTTTGCGGTTTGGCATGTCTTGCCGTATGCCGAACGGTGATAATGAGTGGTAGGTGAGTGCTGGTGTTGAGGGTAGAATGCCGAGCGAGGTGGCTCGGCATGATTGTAGTTTAGCATGACTAGTTGAATGTCGAACGATGAAGTGGTTAGGTAGGAGGGTTGTGTACAACAGCAATACCAGTCGAACCTAATGCATAATGGAGTCAACACGTATTTTATGCTTGAACATAGGATAATGAACAAGGACAGACTCAAACAACAAAGCATATCGGACAATTCGGACTGATATATCCCGTGTTTAAACAACTGAAAACTTGGACTTTACTTGCTTAACAGTTAATAACTTTTCAAATGCAGTGACGATGTCGAGTACAAAATATAAACCGTCTTATGACAAGCTTTCGTAGACGGTCAGCGATGATGGTCTTCGAAGATGACAATTCAAAGCTTAAACTTATTTCATCAATCGAGTGACTTTTCACTGCTTGACACTTACATTTGAATGATCGCACTAGTTCACACACCACACGGGGGAATATTTATGTTGTTATGTCTAATATCTATTGTTTCACAAGTGTAGTTCATACAGGTACTCCGTCAGATTCAATCTTCATTAGAGATGTTTAGGAGATCTAGCTCTGCTATGATCTCGGATAGACCCAGGCCATCCTCTCGACAAGAAGTTGCAGGAACTTCAAATCCGTCAACTACCCCTGCTCAAGACTTACCAAGCCCTACGACTGCATCTGTCACCATATTTACAATCTGTAGCATGCATAGCAGTTGTAAATCTGGGGATAAGGCAAGAAAACTTGCATTTCCTTTCCAAGTAAGCAACTTGCATATTTCTCAAATGTAAAAACCCTGCAATTTCAAAGTTTTGGAACCTGCATTACTTATTCAAGTGGCAACTGCAGTTTCAAATTAAAGAAACAAAGCATGCATGCAAGTGTTATCAGGGAAAGCATTGCAGTAAAATCAAGATTTAAGTTTAAAAATATAAAAGAAGCAACTTCAGTTTCAAAGCTTTCAATAAACAGAGGCTCTGCTACTAGAATCGGTGAGTAACATTATTTTTAATGAATTTAAGTATTTTATTATGTTGCATGTTGATTTCTTTGATTTAGTGTGAATGATATGTATTTATATCAGTTGATTTCTAGTATGTAAGAATGGATAATTTTAAACATGTTATGTTCTCTGTATTATATTCCTAGGATTCAAGAATCTGTTCAAACCCCAATATCACATACTATAGTTTATGTTTGTGTTTAAGATTCATACAAAATGTGTTTGTTGAATCAAGAATTAATAGTTTAAAATTTATTCAAGTCAAAAAAAAATGATTTGTCTCTGAAACTTAAGATAACTGTGAAAATTTGAATATAAGTGAATTTCAAACAAGTTTGATTCACTATTTCAAGATTAGAATCGAAAACATTATTCAAAATTATGATTTTTAAAACTAAATTCACAATTTTTAGAATTAGATCTAGGATGCAGTTCCAGTTGGTCAGGAATTAGGAAATTAGGGGACTTATGGTGATTTAGTTGCTCTGAAGTTCTGAAAATCTTTGTGATGATGGAGGAGTGTATCGTGTTGGAGGCAAAAATGGTAGGTGGTGTTGAACGTCGTCATAGAGGCTGCGGTGATGGAATTCCTTCGGGAACCCTAGTTTAACTAGGTTAGGTTGTTCGATCATTCTCGTCTTCTACTATGGGCCGAGTGTATTGGAATTCTGGGAGGAAGTAGTTTGGGTGACGGCAAAGTTGTGGCCGGAGGCCAGGATGCTCTGATGATCGGAGGGCTGAATGCGAGGCAGTTTACAGGTTTGAGGTGGAACCTGTTTTATCTATTCCAGGTTTTGAATAGGAGCTCGAATTCGATTTTGGATTATAGAAGAGTGGATTGATGGTTGTGTTGGAATGAGAGGTTGGACGCCGGCGTAGGGAAGCCACCGGAGGTGACTGGTGATTGCCGGAGGCACGGTGCACGTGCACCGTGCAATTTACTTTGATCTGTTGTTTCTGGGTATAAGGGTATTTTAGAACCCGAAGTAGAACTCGGGAATTTTTGTGGTTTGCTCGAAGGAGAGAGTCTGAGGACTCGAAGCAGATGTGGGTAGGATAGGGGTTAGCTTAGTACAGGTTTTACAGTAACCTGTTCTTCTGTTTTAAATTTTAAAATAAAATTTAAACATTAAATTCAAATGGAAGTAAAGTTTTAAAATCTGAGTCATGTTTAAATCTAGATTGTATTATAGTTTCAAATGATTTTGGATCCTACAAGTTTTTAAATTTTAAAAGTAGTTTTCAGTTTGAAATCTAAAATAAATAAACCTGACAGTTTTTATGTAAATTTAAATTTCATTTGAAATCTGAATCATGATTCAAAACAGCAGTTTGAATCTAAATTTAAGTTCAATTTTTCTTAATTTTTTTTTTTGAATCTTCTGGTTTTTAAAAATGAATTTAAATAAAGAGTTTTAAAATCAAGATTCAAATCAAAAGTTTATTTCAAGTTTAAATTCAAATGATTTAAATAAGGAATGGTTTCAAATGTATTGAATTTAAAACCTGGATAATTGAATAAGTTTTGAAATCTGAATGTTTTCAAACTAGTTTAAAATTTAAATTGTTTATTTTAAGTAAAATTCTTTCAAAACAGATATTTAAATTTATTTTCTTTTTGAAATAAAATCATTATAAATGGTTTATAAAGGAAGTTAAATGACTGTTAACCTGAATTTTTAATCTAAATTATAATATATTTAAAACTTAGTTTAATTAAATTAATTATACTAAGACTTATCTTATATAAGTTTTATTATAAGAAAATAAATGTTATTTACATTTACTTTGGAAAGAATAAATGGAATTTAAAATTTGATAATGCTTAAATAAATATCATTATTGAATTTTAGATTCAAATTTGGAATTTGAAATTAAATTTTTAAATGCAATGTTCTAAGTACACTTTAATATTAATAGAGTTATTAATAAGAAATGGATTATCTTAGAAATTATTAAGGTGTTGAGATAATTAAATAAATAAGATAATTAAGGAGAGGCTTATTTATTTAATTTATAATTAATAATTTGAATTAATTTAAATTGGAGATTAATTAAGAAAAGTAATTAAAGAATTAATAATTGTTAATGATGGTCATTAACTAAGGTCTATTTAGTAATTAATTAATATGATTAATTTTTAATAATTAATTATATTATTTAATTAATTATAATAAATTATGAAATTTATTTAAGTTAATTACTAAATGAAAGTAATTAAGACATTAATTACTTAATGTAATTAAGGGGGATTATTGAGGTTGGTTTAAATTAATTAATTAAGTTTAATTAATTTTAAACATGAGATTTGATAATAATTACTTGATGTAATTAATGGGATTACTCAGTAAAGTAATTAAAGGTAATTACTGGATGTAATTAGTGAATAATGATGGAATGGTGAAATAATTTGGATTAAATTATCTTGTATAATTAATCAAGAGATTAATTAAGAAATTAATTAAAGGGTAATTAATTTGATAAGTAATTAAAGGTGGTTAATTACAGATTGAGATTAATCAAAGATGATTAATAATTATGGTTTAAATGAAATTAATTACTGGAAGTAATTAATTTAATTCAGAAATTAATTAAATATAATTAAGAATCATTAATTAATATAATTAATGATGTAATTAAGATTGATTAATTAATATTTATTAATCAATAATAAGTAATTAAGTATAATTAATTAATTGTAATTAATTAAGGTTAAATATAATTAATTATAGTTAATTAATTAATGAAGTAATTAAAGGTTAATTACTGTAATTGGTTTAGAGTAATTAATTTTTGTGGAATTAGTTAAAGTATAATTAATCAGGAATTGATTAATTAAGATGATAAATTAGTGGTTAATCAATTAATTAATTTGTAATTAATTAATGATGATATAAGCAAGATTTATATTGTGTGAATAATTAATTTAATTCATTTTAAATTAATTAAAGATGGTGTAATTAATTTAGTTCATTTTAAGTTAATTATAAATAGTATGTTTATAGATCATTGCTTATGAATGGTTGTTATTGGTTGTCTTGAATGGTTTGAATCTCAGAAATGAGATTAGTAATGTTGATTGAAATGGATGCATTGGTTGCATTGTGATATTGATATGGATTGTCTTTTAATAGTGATAATGTGGATTATCTGTGGTTTGACAATGATAATTATCTGTTGTGAATCTATGAATTATCTATCTGTGTATATATAGATAAAATAATTGAATTGCTTTAAACTTTAAAACAACTTGGACCTAAAAGACACGCTTTGGATTTCGATGAGACCGGGATCGGGTTTCCATATTTGGAATCCGAAAACCACATCGATTCCAATTAAACGTTAGGTCGTTAATCCAAGTGGAGCGAGTGAAGACTCGAGGTGTAAGGGCTATACGCCAGTATAACCCTGTGGGTGATTCCGTAATGAGTTTGACGGAATAGTACTTATAGATTCGAGATGGAGATTCAGAGTGCAAGGGTTATCGTCGTTAACTCTGAGGGTGATTCCGAAACGAGTGTAACGAGATAATGACTTCGGTTTCGTTCGAACCCGGAACGAACTTGTATGGATTGAATGCTTTCAGAACATCGTCAGGTGGACGATGAGCATTCTAAGTGATGTGTCCTCTAAAGGTAATCGTAACCTCAAGCCTCATCAACCGGGAATGGCTAAAACAGGGGAGGTGCAACAAGGCTTCGTGGGTAGCACCCATTGGAGGCAAGATTGATCCCTGTCTAGAGGTCCCTTTTATTCGGCTTAGTGGGCAGTTGGAATTGCGCACCAACTACGGGGTTGTCTTGTTCGGAACTATTCAATAAGGAATGGGTCCGGCCTTGTGTTGCAGGGGAGTGGGAGTACTCCTCGGTACGTTGATCTAGGCCACGTACTATGACGGGCGGTACCCCAGTAGCCCTGCCATTGTATGGAATCCAAAATCCAAAAAGTGCCAACGGTTTTGATTGTATACCTATGTAGCTGGAATTTAATAAATGTAACAATTTCAGCTATTTCTTATTTATTTGAAAACCCTAGACCCTATTATAATATCACTGAATTTCCTATCAAATGTTTTGGTTAGCGTAAGGTAAAAACTTTTCCATGTTTATGTGTGGGAAGTCTTACGTGATACCTTTCTTTTCAAAAGGTTTTTAAAAGTTAAGCAACTTTAACCTGTTACTCACACCAGACCCATGTATGACCCGGAGTTTATTTTTGTTTTTCATAAACTCTTGGGTACTCAAATTTTTACGAGTAGCCAAGAGAATCAGGTTAGCTTTGATGAATATTGGAGGAGCAATGGAGCAGGAGGCTTCTACGTTAGATATAGTATTCCGCTGTTTATTCTGTGTTGTCTCTGGAATGTATTATGTTGTAAATACTAGACATGTGTTTATAACTGTCTAGTATGTGTTGTATATCAGTGTTCTCTGATAGTGGTTGTAAACTATGTAATATTTTATGTTATTAATATAATTTATTCGTTCCGCTGTTTAGATTCTGATGTGTTGTTTCTTCTTCTTCTCTTTCTTTCTCTTTTCTATCCTCTTCTTTCTTATTAGCGATGCGACTTCCTGGAGTGTGGAAGTTGGGTCGTCACAGTGGTATCAGAGCATTAGGTTGAGTGAATACTTAGGCTCTGTAGTGGTGTATTTCTTGAGAGAGCGTATTTGTAATTTTAAATATATAACTATATATATATTTCTACCTATCTGTTGGGTTACCTGTTCAGGTTTTCCAATATAGGTTATAAAGGTAGATAAGGTAGTAGTGGTTGTAACACGATTATTACCATTGGTTGGAGTCTGATGTTGAGATTGGGAGTATCTGTCGAGACTATAGACCAAATACCATCTCCAGTAAGTTTTGTTGTGATGAAGTATTTCATCGATCTTTGAAGGAAACCTGTTAAGGTTCGGAGTCATCTTTGAAGTACAGAGTTTGGTGAGTAGAGTTTTTCTCTGTCACTTGAGCTGGAGCAAGTGATGGTATTTTGATACCTCAGGAAGTTGTAACTGCGTGGTGAGATGCAGTGACTATGGTTGTTTCCGAAGATATTTCTTTGAAACAAGTTTTAGGAGGTGTGTCTGCTTCGATGTTGTGGTTGAAGTTAGCCGGATGTTGTGGTGTTTTCTGTTTGCTTTGAAGTCCGAGTTTCTCGAAGAACTTTGGATTAGGAAGTTTTGGCCTTGGGTGTCAGCAGTGCAGCTCGGAGTGTTCTGTGTGCCGACAGAAAGGTCATAGCGGAGTAGTTTTTCTGTAGATGGAGTTCAGAAGCCGCTAAGTGAATCCGTCTCTTCAATGGATTGACTAGACCAGTGTAAACTGTTCTATTTGTTAAGAAAGAACAGTTTTCTTTGGAAATTTATCTGGGTTGATCGCAAAAGTGACTTGCGATTGGTTGAGTGTTCTCTTGGATGGTTGGAGATTTTCTAGATGTCTTCTGGAAAGACAGAGATTTGTCCGCATCTGGAAATTGAGATTTCTTATCGACTAGAATTCCAGGAGTGGAACCGGTGGTTCTGTTTAGTTGGGGAATGATTCCTAGAGATGGAGTTTGATGGAGTAACTCAGTTTTGGAGGAATTTCTGAGTTTTTCTTTATGGATCTGTAGAACCATACTTCTGGAAGGTGATGTCCAGTTGGTGTTTGTGTTCTTCATCAGTATTTTCTTATCTACTTTGGATCAGAGTTGTGCAGCGGAAGCAGTTTGGATATGTTTCTGATTGTCTTTTCCAGATCAGGAGAAGTTTGTAGTTTTCTGATGTTTATGGAGTAGAATTGTGATTTGGTTTTGGATTGATCTTGAGGTGATCATTGTGTTGGGTTGTTTTTAGTTTTGATTGTTCTAGAGGGATCAGCAAGGGTTGAGCTGATCAGTTTGGATGTTGGCAGCCTAGGATTGTCTGAAGACTTTTGTGGATAAGGGACGGAGAAATTTGGAATTCGAAGTTGGAGACTTCGTTATTGTTGGAGTTTTCTCTGATTCAGGAGCTATAAGTTTTGAATAAGTCTGGGGGGCTAGCTCAGTGATGTTTGGATCTCTTCTCTGTGTTTTGGATGGATTGGTGTTTGGTTTTTCAGGATTGAATTTTCAGTTTGGATAACTAGAATTCGATGAGTTTCACGTATCTCTGAGGGAGTACGTGTATGGTCTATCTCTGGTTTTGGAACCAGTAGTTTTAGAGGTTTGGTTGTTGAATCAGACTCGTCTGTAGTCTGATATGTTATCTAGTTCTGTAGATATTGATGAATAAGAGCTCTGTAGTTTAATAGTATTGATTGTTTGGAATCTATAGAGCGAGTATCCCGATATTTATACCGGGGAAACTCGTGAAAGTTTTATCCAGAATTTTTCTGGATAATTAGATTTGTTTGATTGGTTGAATTGATTGCTATGGTTGTTAGCATATCATTGGTATATGCTTGTGTTTTAAAATTTAATCTTTAAATAGATTATTAAATTACCTTTGTTTTAAATTTCGGGGACGAAATTCTTTTAAGGGGGGAGGAATGTGATGACCCGAAATTTGAAAGCAATATCAATTTAATAATCTGAAATAAAAATTAAATTGATTTGATAATATTTGTAATAAGATTTGAATTAATTTAATAATTCAATAAAATAAATAGTTAATTGATAGATTTTATTCTTTTGAAATCTAATAATTGTTTTCTATTTATAATATATATAGAATATTGTATATATTGTATATAGATCTTATTTTAATCTGATTAATAAATAAACCAAGTTTTCTATAAAATTTATATCTTTAGTAAAATTGGAAATTATGATTTTATTTAAAAGATTAAACTTTTTAAAAGCCATTTAATAAATAAAATATGGTTTTAAATACATAAAATAAATATTGAAATGATTTAAAATATTTTAACTCAAGTTTAAATTTAAATAAATAACAATAAAGGTTATTTTGATTTTATTTTAAATATAATGTGATAAAATAAATAATTTATTAATATGAAGATAATTTCTTTTATAAGTTATTTATGGTTATTAAATATTGTTATTTCTAAAAATATAATAATGCATTGTTTTAACAAATAAATTTTTCATTAAATAATTGTTCCTCAAAGCTTTTAAAATCTAAAGTATAAATGTTTTAATTTCTTTTGATTTTGAAATATTTGTATAAGCTTATAAATAAAATTGGATTCATTCATTTTAAAATTATCTACTTGTGAATAAATACATGTTAACTAATTAATTAAACATGGATTTACATTCATTTTGTATTAACATTTAATAAAATACAAATTAACTTAATTATAACTAATTTAACTCTCAAAGACAAATGTTAATTCCTTAAGACATCTAATAACAAGTGTTAAGTAAATACTAATTCAAGATGACAAGTGTCAATATATTTTAGTTTTTCTTTTATTTTAATTAAAATCAAAATTCAGCCTATTTAAAACATTTCTCCTTCTCTTCTATTTTCTTTTCTATCTTCATCAAGAAATCTTCAACCTGAAATTTTCAAAAACAAATCTGAAATTTAATTCATCTTCCTCAAATTAGATCCTGTAAACATCTTCCTAAACTAGATTACAAATCTGAAATGAATTAAAACACTCCCCTTCAAACCCAAAATTTTTAGAAAACCCACTTCACAAACCTGAACAAGCCTGCATGCTAACCCCTTTTACAAATCAAAATAAAAAAAAAATAAAGCCTGCACATCTTTTAACATTCAAGAAATCCTGTCACCATATTTACAATCTGTAGCATGCATAACAGTTGTAAATCTGGGGATAAGGCAAGAAAACTTGCATTTTCTTTCCAAGCAAGCAACTTGCATATTTCTCAAATGTAAAAGCCCTGCAATTTCAAAGTTTTGGAACCTACATTTCTTATTCAAGTGGCAACTGCAGTTTCAAATTAAAGAAACAAAGCATGCATGCAAGTGTTATCAGGGAAAGCATTGCAGTAAAATCAAGATTTAAGTTTAAAAATATAAAAGAAGCAACCTCAATTTCAAAGCTTTCAATAAACAGAGGCTCTACTACTAGAATCGGTGAGTAACATTATTTTTAATGAATTTAAGTATTTTATTATGTTGCATGTTGATTTCTTTGATTTGGTGTGAATGATATGTATTTATATCAGTTGATTTCTAGTATGTAAGAATGGATAATTTTAAACATGTTATGTTCTCTGTATTATATTCCTAGGATTCAAGAATCTGTTCAAACCCCAATATCACATACTATAGTTTATGTTTGTGTTTAAGATTCATACAAAATGTGTTTGTTGAATCAAGAATTAATAGTTTAAAATTTATTCAAGTTAAAAGAAAAAAAATGATTTGTCTCTGAAACTTAAGATAACTATGAAAATTTGAATATAAGTGAATTTCAAACAAGTTTGATTCACTATTTAAAGATTAGAATCGAAAACATTATTCAAAATTATGATTTTTAAAACTAAATTCACAATTTTTAGAATTAGATTTAGGATGCAGTTCCAGTTGGTCAGGAATTAGGAAATTAGGGGAATTCTGGTGATTTAGTTGCTCTGAAGTTCTGGAAATCTTTGTGATGATGGAGGAGTGTATCGTGTTGGAGGCAAAAATGGTAGGTGGTGTTGAATATCGTCATGGAGGCTGCGGTGATGGAATTCCTTCGGGAACCTTAGTTTAACTAGGTTAGGTTGATCGATCATTCTCGTCTTCTACTATGGACCGAGTGTATTGGAATTCTGGAAGGAAGTAGTTTGGGTGAAGGCGAAGTTGTGGCCGGAGGCCAGGATGCTCCGATGATCGGAGGGTGAATGCGAGGCGGTTTACAGGTTTGAGGTGGAACCTGTTTTATCTATTCCAGGTTTTGAATAGGAGCTCGAATTCGATTTTGGATTATAGAAGAATGGATTGATGGTTGTGTTGGAATGAGAGGTTGGAAGCCGACGTAGGGAAGCCACTGGAGGTGACTGGTGATTGCCGGAGGCACGGTGCACGTGCACCGTGCAATTTACTTTGATCTGTTGTTTCTGGGTATAAGGGTATTTTAGAACCCAAAGTAGAACTCGGGAATTTTTGTGGTTTGCTCGAAGGAGAGAGTTTGAGGACTCGAAGGAGATGTGGGTAGGATAGGGGTTAGCTTTGTACAGGTTTTACAGTAACCGGTTCTTCTGTTTTAAATTTTAAAATAAATTTTAAACATTAAATTCATATGGAAGTAAAGTTTTAAAATCTAAGTCATGTTTAAATCTAGTTTGTATTATAGTTTCAAATGATTTTGGATCCTACAAGTTTTTAAATTTTAAAAGTAGTTTTCAGCTTGTAAGCTAAAATAAATAAACCTGACAGTTTTTATGTAAATTTAAATTTCATTTGAAATCTGAATCATGATTCAAAACAGCAGTTTGAATCTAAATCTAAGTTTAGTTTTTCTTAAATATTTTTTTTGAATCTTCTGGTTTTTAAAAATGAATTTAAATAAAGAGTTTTAAAATCAAGATTCAAATCAAAAGTTTATTTCAAGTTTAAATTCAAATGATTTAAATAAGGAATGGTTTCAAATGTATTGAAATTAAAACCTGGATAATTGAATAGGTTTTGAAATCTGAATGTTTTCAACTAGTTTAAAATTTAAATTGTTTATTTTAAGTAAAATTGTTTCAAAACAAATATTTAAATTTATTTTCCTTTTGAAATAAAATCATTATAATTGGTTTATAAAGGAAGTTAAATGACTGTTAACCTGAATTTTTAATCTAAATTATAATATATTTAAAACTTAGTTTAATTAAATTATTTATACTAAGACTTATCTTATATAAGTTTTATTATAAGAAAATAAATGTTATTTACATTTACTTTGGAAAGAATAAATGGAATTTAAAATTTGATAATGCTTAAATAAATATCATTATTGAATTTTAGATTAAAATTTGGAATTTGAATTTAAATTTTTAAATGCAATGTTCTAAGTACACTTTAATATTAATAGAGTTATTAATAAGAAATGGATTATCTTAGAATTTATTAAGGTGTTGAGATAATTAAATAAATAAGATAATTAAGGAGAGGCTTATTTACTTAATTTATAATTAATAATTTGAATTAATTTAAATTAGAGATTAATTAAGAAAAGTAATTAAAGAATTAATAATTGTTAATGATGGTCATTAACTAAGGTCTATTTAGTAATTAATTAGTATGATTAATTTTTAATAATTAATTAGATTAATTAATTAATTATAATAAATTATGAAATTTATTTAAGTTAATTACTAAACGAAAGTAATTAAGACATTAATTACTTAATGTAATTAAGGGGGTTTATTGAGGTTGGTTTAAATTAATTAATTAAGTTTAATTAGTTTTAAACATGAGATTTGATAATAATTACTTGATGTAATTAATGGGATTACTCAGTAAAGTAATTAAAGGTAATTACTGGATGTAATTAGTGAATAATGATGGAATGGTGAAATAATTTGGATTAAATTATCTTGTATAATTAATCAAGAGATTAATTAAGAAATTAATTAAAGGATAATTAATTTGATAAGTAATTAAAGGTGGTTAATTACAGATTGAGATTAATCAAAGATGATTAATAATTATGGTTTAAATGAAATTAATTACTGGAAGTAATTAATTTAATTAAGAAATTAGTTAATTATAATTAAGAATCATTAATTAATATAATTAATGATGTAATTAAGATTGATTAATTAATATTTATTAATCAATAATAAGTAATTAAGGATAATTAATTAATTGTAATTAATTAAGATTAAATATAATTAATTATAGTTAATTAATTAATGAAGTAATTAAAGGTTAATTACTGCAATTGGTTTAGAGTAATTAATTTTTGTGGAATTAATTAAAGTATAATTAATCAGGAATTGATTAATTAAGATGATAAATTAGAGGTTAATCAATTAATTAATTTGTAGTTAATGATGATACAAGCAAGATTTATATTGTGTGAATAATTAATTTAATTCATTTTAAATTAATTAAAGATGGTGTAACTAATTTAATTTATTTTAAGTTAATTATAAATAGTATGTTTATAGATCATTGCTTATGAATGATTGTTATTGGTTGTCTTGAATGGTTTGAATCTCAGAAATGAGATTAGTAATGTTGATTGATATGGATGCATTGGTTGCATTGTGATATTGATATGGATTGTCTTTTAATAATGATAATGTGGATTATCTGTGGTTTGACAATGATAATTATCTGTTGTGAATCTATGAATTATCTATCTGTGTGTATATAGATAAAATAATTGAATTGTTTTAAACTTTAAAACAACTTGGACCTAAAAGACACGCTTTGGATTTCGATGAGACCGGGATCGGGTTTCCATATTTGGAATCTGAAAACCACATCGATTCCAATTAAACGTTAGGTCGTTAATCCAAGTGGAGCGAGTGAAGACTCGAGGTGTAAGGGCTATACGTCAGTATAACTCTGTGGGTGATTCCGTAATGAGTTTGACGGAATAGTACTTATAGATTCGATATGGAGATTCAGAGTGCAAGGGTTATCGTCGTTAACTCTAAGGGTGATTCCAAAACGAGTGTAACGAGATAATGCCTTCGGTTTCGTTCGAACCCGGAACGAACTTGTATGGATTGAATGCTTTCAGAACATCGTCAGGTGGACAATGAGCATTCTAAGTGATGTGTCCTCTAAAGGTAATCGTAACCTCAAGCCTCATCAACCGAGAATGGCTAAAACATGGGAGGTGCAGCAAGGATTCGTGGGTAGCACCCGCTAGAGAGCAAGATTGATCCCTGTCTAGAGGTCCCTTTTATTCGGCTTAGTGGGCAGTTGGAATTGCGCACCAACTGCGGGGTTGTCTTGTTCGGAACTATTCAGTAAGGAATGGGTCTGGCCTTATGTTGCAGGGGAGTGGGAGTACTCCTCGGTACGTTGATCTAGGCCACGTACTGTGACGGGCGGTACCCCAGTAGCCCTGCCATTGTATGGAATCCAAAATCCAATAAGTGCCAACAGTTTTGATTGTATACCTATGTAGCTGGAATTTAATAAATGTAACAATTTCGGCTATTTCTTATTTATTTGAAAACCCTAGACCCTATTATAATATCACTGAATTTCCTATCAAATGTTTTGGTTAGCGTAAGGTAAAAAGTTTTCCATGTTTATGTGTGGAAGTCTTACGTGATACCTTTCTTTTCAAAAGGATTTTAAAAGTTAAGCAACTTTAACCTGTTACTCACACCGGACCCATGTCTGACCCGGAGTTTATTTTTGTTTTTCATAAACTCTTGGGTACTCAAATTTTTACGAGTAGCCAAGGGAATCAGGTTAGCTTTGACGAATATTGGAGGAGCAATGGAGCAGGAGGCTTCTGCGTTAGATATAGTATTCCGCTGTGTATTCTGTGTTGTCTCTGCATTGTATTATGTTGTAAATACAAGACAGGTGTTTATAACTGTCTAGTATGTGTTGTATATCTGTGTACTCTGATAGTGGTTGTAAACTATGTAATATTTTATGTTATTAATATAATTTATTCGTTCCGCTGTTTAGATTCTGATGTGTTGTTTCTTCTTCTTCTCTTTCTTTCTCTTTTCTATCCTCTTCTTTCTTATTAGCGATGCGACTTCCTGGAGTGTGGAAGTTGGGTCGTCACAGGTAGCGTACCGCCATTCAAATCTTTTCTCCAAGACGTGTTGTAGTATATCGAGATTGCCCCATCGCAACTGCATCCGAACAGCCACGCATTCATATACGACACTTGCATCCTCTTCATGAGTGTCCTCTTCAGGCTTCCGACTCCGGGTGATATCCGATACATCTATCGCGTCAAGAGACGGTCGGATAGCCCATCTTTCATGTTTTTCGAGCCGCATAACAAATGTCAAATCTTAAATGGGGCATGGAGCAAATTTGCCCATTATAAACAGGAGTGGTTCTATGTGCGTTGTTCCTCCGGCTTTGCGAGGAGATGGGTGGAAGGTTGTAAGTCTTTTTCCTGGACGAATATTCATGTTTGGTCAAAGGTGTACCTTTTATAACTCTTTTTCAATCTTTTATGGTATTAATCCACGTCCCGAGGGCCCCGGATATTCTAAAGCTGTCGAAGCTATCCGAGCCATTCCCTCCGAAGACCGAGACATCAGAACTCTCATTTCGAATGAGTCGCCCACGAAATTTGGGTTGCTGGCGGAAGGTCGCCGGATAAGCCTCCTCCAAGGTGTTACCATAACCAAGCCTGCTTCGGTAAAAGGAAAAAAGAAGGCTGAGTCCTTAGCACATAACGCCCCTGACAAGCAAGAGGAGAGGGAGATCAAAGAAACCAAAACGCCCGAAGTACAGGGCAAAAATATTAGTCCATCTCTGGACCCAATAGTCGAAGTTCATAACATTGAAACGAGGCCTTCCCCTTCCAAGGGGAAGAAGAAACCGACATAGAAGCTGAGGAAGAAAACATCCGACGGAACTTCTAAAGTTACTCTTGTTCCCGCGGAGAAAGAAGCTTCCTCGCAGCACTTGGAAAGTTCTCTGAAAGGCCTGTCGAACCTCACCATACCTTAAGATCTGCTAAACTATGGTTTCGACGATCCAAAGGCCCTTTAGCTTCATTCGTCCGCGAGAGGCGATATAAGCGCTCAAGCCCAAAACCAGGGAGAAAAAACTCCCGTTAGTGAAGAAACTGTTCCGTCGGGAGGAAACACTAGGACACACACAAACACATGCACTTCACCTCGCACTTAACTTTCTACCATCACTCTACTATTTGCTAACTTGACATTATTTAAATTCTATGTAGGTGACATGGGGCGTACGCATGGACTTGACCGCCTTTGCGGTTCATCGATTTTTCACCAATCCGGCTGGGATTCGGGTTCTGGCAAGCGTCGAGATAAAGACGACTCCGGTGATTGAGACTACCACTGCCGAGAATAGTCCTACCGGAGAAAATCTTATGGTCAATCCTCCTAGCCTCATGATCGTCCTTCTCAACTGGAGCATGGCAAAGAGAAACCTGCATATAAGGGGTCTCAGCCTGAGGCTCATCGGGATCAACACTCCGGTTCCTCAAGTACCAGGCAATCTTGAGATCCCCACAGAATGCCGGCGGTCTCCAAGAAGACTCCTCTTTCTCCCATATCTAATCCATCGGTCGCTGAACGACTTGTTGAGCTTAAAGACTCATTTCCAAAGATATGCTTTGATGGCTTAAAATTCCTACCGGCGATTCACCAGATTCCAGGGCATGTCAAGCAAAGTGCTATCGCTTGCACTAACGACGTTTATGTTCAGCACGATGCGTTCGTGCACTTAGCCGAAAAAGTTTCAGAAGTTTCCATAGAGCGTCAGCATGAGATTAGTCGCCTGAAGCTTGAGACTATCCATGATAAAGACATTATCAAAGCCCAGGACGAAGAGCTTGCTTCTTACAAGTCTTAGCTTGAAGTCGTTCGGCAGAGCGCTAAAGATACTGCCAAGACTGTCACTTGTCTAGAGTCAACTCATAAAAAAATAAATTGACGAGGTGGTCCAACACTATGGGGCCCTAACTTCAGAGAAGGACTCGGTGTAGAAAGAAAGGGATGCATTTGGCCTCCGAATCAAAGAACTGGAGGAGAAACTCCCAAAGAAAGAGAAGACTACTGCCCAAGAAGAGTCGCAACGATATTGCGACGAGATCATTGCTATACGATTTCTAAAGGCGAAGCTTGATGATGAACTTTCTAAAGTTGGTATGCTAAAGGATGAAGCCCGTGAAGAGGGTAAGAAAATAACATCTGTGGAGATTGACTCTCGCTTGTGTTAGTCCGTGAGATGATGGTTTTGATGACAACATCCTTAAAATAGATTATAAAAAAGAAATACTAACATTATAAGTTTAGATAAATATGTATATGTAGGATTAAACCATGCAGGTACCATGAATGAAGATTGTACAGTATAGAGATTCAAGATATCAAGATTGAAGACTCATGAGTATCAAGATTATCATTAGTTCAAGAATTTAAGTAATTTATTCTTTAATTAAAGATTTTGTTAAAACACATAGAAAAGCACTGGCATCTTAAAATCCAATTTATTCGTGGAATGGAATCCACTTCGATCCTGTTAAAGGGATGGAACTCTAAGTAGGATGGAACCTACGAAAAATCTAGTGGAACATTACTTTGTATCCACTAATTTCAATTCAAGCGATTTTACAAAATTATCTTACTTTCAAAATGATTTCAAAACTTTCCTTTTAAAAGATTCAAACCCACTATCCTGATTTTAAATAATTTTAGCCTCAAAATTATCTTTAATTTCAAAGTCAAATTACTCCTAATTTTAAACATCTTTTAATATAATATGTTTAACTTTTAAATATTTACACTTAAGATTTAGATATACAATTATAGTTAAATTCTATATATATTACTCTCTATATTTACTTATGAATTATAACTATAGTCAAGTATATTTATAAAGTTTTAAATAGTTTTAATATAAGATAGAGGTTATTTTCAAAGAAAATCAAATCATCAAAAATTGTTTTGGGACGTCGACATGCCTGTGGTGACCATGTCGACATAGTGTCAGTTGAGTTCAAAATTTAAATTTCAAAAGAAGTGTCTATTCGCAATAACTCTTCATGAATGGACATGGTTGTTGTTCTTCTATAAATAAGGGTTAGGTTCAACAAATTTTATGTCTGATTTTCTGGTTTTTCACTCCTCTTCTTCTTCCACTTTTCTTAATACATATTCTTACCATTACTCTTCCGAAATCAACATTGAACCGAACTCGATCATTCGTAGTTTGATTCTCTATCACTATCTCAACAAGATCCTCAGTGCTATTCAGAGTTATAGGCTTCTTTGTAATCTATTAAGTGAGAAAAGGTGTGATTGTGGCCTTGAAAATCAATCAAGCGAGATAAGGTGTGATTGTAGCCTTGGTAAATCAATTTAGTAAACTTGTGGCCCGGAAAACAAGTATCTCTACCCATAGGATTTTAATTCTGGAGGGTGTACCTCGTAGCCTTGAAATCGAGGGTGTAACTGTACAATTGCTTTTGAAAGGAAATCCGTACATGTGTTGCGGGATAGGGTAACTCTGAACCAGTATGAAATCTGGTGTGTTCTTTCCTTTATTGCTTTTACTTTATTTCTGCATTTGTGTTTGTTTCTGTGATCATATCCGTGTCTGTATATTGCATACATCCGTGTTCACTTCAACATAAATTCAAAAGATTTAGTAATTCTTTATAAACACTATTCACCCCCTCTAGTGTTAATCCTGGCCTTAAGATCCGTAATCCGCATTTCTTTCAATTGGTATCGGAGCGAGGTTTTCAAAGTTTCATAATCTGATTTTTGAATTTTTTTCAAAATGGCTATCAACACTGGTACTGTTACTAACACTAGTATTCATGTCCCTTATTCATTTGTGGAAGGTCAGTCTACTGTCAGATCACCATTTTTTAATGGCAGTAACTATGCATATTGGTCATGTAGGATGAAAATATACTTACAATCTATAGGATTAGACACTTAGAATATTACAAAAACTGAATATTCTGAACCCACAACTGATTTTATACAGTGGACTGTTGAGCAAAAGACCATTGCAAAAATAATTCTAAGGCAATGAATATTTTGTTTTGTTCAGTAGATAGAAATGAATTTAATAGAGTGTCAGGTTTGTAAATCTGCATATGAAATCTGGAAAACTTTACAAGTTACTCACGAAGGAATAAGCAAAGTTAAATAGACCAAAATTTCAATGCTCACAAATCAGTTTCAATTATTTAAATGAATCCTAATGAGTCTATTTCAGATATGTATAGTAGATTTCAGGATATTGTGCATTCTCTAATATCTTTGGGAAAGGAATTTTCTGAAGAAGATCAAGTCAGGAAATTTTTAAATTCTCTTACTCCAGAATGGGATCAAAAGACACTTGCTATCGAAGAGGCAAATGACATTAGTACTTTAAAGATAGAAGAATTAATTGGAAATCTAATGTCGTATGAATTTCAAATAATCAGGAGAAGAGAAAACAAAACATCTGAAAAGAAATCAATGGCATTCAATGCACTGACCGATGGATCAGACTCAAACAGCGATAATGATGAAGAGATAGCCTTTATGACTAGAAATTTTAGGAAATTCTTGAAATACAGAAAGATGAATAATCTCAAGAGAAACAACTATAAGATCTCTGGAAATCAGAATGTAGTGCTAAGTAATGTCAAATGTTACAACTGTGATGAACCAGGCCATTCCAAAAGAGACTGTCCGTATCCAGATAGGCAAAATCCTCCTACGAACAATGATCCAGCAAAGAAACGGAAGCGTGCATTTACTTCTACCCTAGATGACTCGGACTCGTCCTCAAGTGATAATGATCAGAAGACAGATAATTTGAATTTGTGTTTCACAACTGTTCACGACTCCGACGAATTCAAAGAAACGGGCTCAGAAAAAGGTACACGTTTACAACACAATTGGTTGAAATTGCTTGCTTAGAATTAGTTGCTTGATTGATTGATTTTGAATTGGTGTGTTGTTTGAATTTTTTTTATTTTTTATTTTTTATTATTTTATTATTATTTTATTATTATTTTTTAATAGTATAATTTTCTGAAATATACTATAAATATTTCAGATATATATACACAGACATTAAAAATAATAAGTATATATATATATATATATATATAAATATTAGAGAACTTAGGAAAAATAAATTATCAAAATTCACTGGCACATGTCGACATGGTCCCTACCATGATGTCGACATGGGTACCAGAATTTGAATTTCAAAATTTGAATTCAAATGTTTGAATTTCCCTCCACTTTTTCACTTCATTCAATTCTCTGAAAAGCTACCTTCTGACCAGAGAATATGTCCTTTGAGAATCCATTTATTCACTATCATTTATCATATCTTTTCACTCTCATTTTCAAATTCAAACTCTCTCTTCCAAACTTTAAGCTCTCGACTCTCTACTTTAATGGTTTCTTCAAGCAACCCCTCCACCATGAGAATTTTCAGAAAAATAAAAAAGCAACTATTCAATGATCCGGAGGTAATAAAAGCATACATCAATTATGCTAATTATGCCAAAGTCCATCCTGGAAAGTTTGCTATTTTACAAGATTTCTCTTCTTATGAACTTGATTCTCTTTTTGCAAACAATGGAGTTCTTAGTCTTATTGATGCTTCTCAAAATGATTTCATTTGATATCCAAATCTTGTCAAAATTTTCTATGCTAATTTAAACCGTGGATTTTATCATGGAAATGAGGATGAAATTTGGAGTAGTGTCAAAGGCACTAGAATTGTTTTGAATTGTGATCTTTTGCGGTACCATTCTCAATTGCAAGTGTACGGGAATGGATCTTTCTAATTTTAAAATCGATGAAAATAATCGTGAGACATTTCATCACATTTTTGAAGGGAATGATAATTTTGATTTCAAAAATCGAAATTTTCGACCAAAGGCAAGAATTGTCAATCTTCTTTTGCAACACACTTTGACCCCAAGATCGAGGAGTTTTAACAATCCTACTTCAAAAGTTTGCAAAGCTCTTTTTCTATTTTTGAAAATTATGACATAAATTGGGCGTAATTTATATTGGATAAACTTCGTCCTAAAAATCTTGAAATGGGTGAGAATACTTTATATCATGGAATTTATCTCACTCGGATCTTTAACTATTTGGAGTGGATTTCAAAGGTGAAGAATTTGTTTCTAGAAAAGTTTTCAATCATTCCAACATTTCGCTTATGAAAATTACATTTGTTTTTCAACCTTATGAGACCCTTGCCGAAAGGAAAGAGCGTTTGGCTCATGAGGAAATGGAAGAAGAGGAAGAGGAAGAAGAGGAAGAAGGGGATGAAATGGAAATTGAAGAAGAAGGTGAAACCTCTTTGGAAAGCATTGACTATCCTCCTAATCCATCCGCCAAAACCCTTCTCAAAAACCAAAAGATGATACTTGAGAATCAACTGATTCTTAAACGATCCGTTAGCAAGAAGTTGGACAAAATTTCATCCAAGATGAAAATTTTCATTTCCAAAGTCAGCAAGAAACTTGGACTTTCTTCATCATCATCATCCTCTAACTAGTTTTATCTTTTCGTATCTTGTTGTATGTGTTTTAGCTTGTTTTAATTCGAAAGTTCATGTAGTTTCGTATGTTTAATCATTGTATCATCTCAGTATGCAATGAAATGAAATTTTCGTTCTGTTATCTAGCTTATCTTATCTCCAGAATAAATGTTAGTATATTATATAAATATATGCACACACAAAATTATTCACAAAATCTAAATAGTCATTTTTTTTCACTAACCCATGCCGACATACCCCGTATGACCATGTCGACATGTACTGGTCAGAAATGACAATTCATTTTGAATTTAAAATTTGAATAACAACCATATGTCTATTCATTTCAAAAGAATTTCTACACCTATATATACCTATTTATTCCAGAATTCTTCACTGAAAATTATTTCCTATCTTCTAATTCTTTGTTTCTTTCACAAATTCAATTATGGCTAATCCAGTTCACAATTTATCCGAAAATCTTGAAGAAACTCTTAATTAGTTTAAGAGTATTCTCTCGTTCATTCTTCGTAACCAGCGACACTTAGAATTGAGTCAAATGCAGATGATCAAGGAGCAAGAAAGTCATTTCGATGCAATACAATGGATGATTTCCTCCTTACACAAGGATGATAACGAAGCACATCCTCCAATCTCTCTTACCAACGACAATAATAATTGGGATGCTATTAAGGCAGATCCAATCTTTAGAGAAGAAGGATGGGTGGAAGTTCCACGTAACGTTTGATTTTTATTTGTTTTCTTTGTTTGAATTGTTTGTTTGAATTAATTTGATATGGTTTGGATTGATACTCGGTGTGGATTGATTTCTTAAATTGGTTTGATGGTTGCTACATAAAACATGTATATACATACATACATACATACATTGAAATGTATATAATCCTTGATTAATTATCATGTTCATAAGGATAGTTATTTCTTAATCTATCTGTTATATATTCCATTGTATAGTTTATTAATGCAGGTACACAAGTCCAAGAATGAGGGGGGGGGGGTTAGTTTTTGTTGATGACAAAGGGGAAGAAATATAAAATAGGGTAATTAGGCATAGATTAAGGGGGAGTTATTAGTTTTAGGGAGAGTTATTGAGATAGAAATAAATATTTTATAAACAAAGGTTGTCATCGTCAAAAAGGGGGAGATTGTTAGTCCGTGAGATGATGGTTTTGATGACAACAACCTTAGAATAGATTATAAAATACAAATACTAACATTATAAGTTTAGATAAATAAGTATAAGCAGGATTTAACCATGCAGGTACCAAGAATGGAGACTGTACAATATAGAGATTCAAGATATCAAGATTGAAGACTCATGAGTATCAAGATTATCAAGAGTTCAAGAATTGAAGTAATTTATTATTTAATTAGAATTTTTTTAAAAATGACAGAAAAGCACTGGCATCTTCAAATCCAATTTATTCATGGTATGGAATCCATTCGAACCTGTTAAAGGGATGGAACCCTAAGTAGGATGGAACCCACAAAAAATCTAGTGGAACATTATTTTGTATCCACTAATTTTAATTCAAATGATTTTACAAAATTATCTTATTTTCAAAATGATTTCAAAACTTTCCTTCTAAAAGATTCAAAACCCTCTATCCTGATTTTAAATAATTTTAGCCTCAAAATTATCTTTAATTTCGAAGTCAAATTACTCCTCATTTTAAACTATCTTTTAACATAATATATTTTGGTTTTAAATGTTTATACTTAAGATATAAATATAAAATTATAGTTAAATTCTATATATATTACTCTCTATATTTACTTATGAATTATAACTATAGTCAAGTATATTTATAAAGTTTTAAATAGTTTTAATATAAGATAAAGTTTATTTTCAAAAAAATCACACCATCGCTTTGGGATGTCGACATGCCTATGGTGACTATGTCGACATGGTGTCAGTTGAGTTCAAAATTTAAATTTCAAAAGAAGTGTCTATTCGCCGTAACTCTTCACGAATGAACATGGCTGTTGTTCTTCTATAAATAGGGGTTAGTTTCAACGGATTTTATATCAGATTTTCTGGTTTTTCACTCCTCTTCTTCTTCCACTTTTCTTAATACATATTCTTACCATTACTCTGCCGAAATCAACATTGAATCAAACTCGATTATTCGTAGTTTGATTCTCTATCACTACCTCAACAAGATCCTCAGTGCTATTCAGAGTTATAGGCTTCTTTGTAATCTACTAAGTGAGAAAAGGTGTGATTGTGGCCTTGAAAATCAATCAAGCGAGATAAGTTGTGATTGTATCCTTGGTAAATCAATTGGATAAACTTGTGGCCCAGAAATCAAGTAACTCTACCCAGAGGATTGTGATTCTGAAGGGTGTACTTCGTAGCCTTGAAATCGAGGGTGTAATTGTACAATTGCTTTTGAATGGAAATCCTTACTTCTGTTGCGGGACTGGATGTAGGGTAACTTCAAACCAGTATAAAATCTGGTATGTTCTTTCCTTTATTGCTTTTACTTTATTTTTGCATTTGTCTTTGTTTCCGTGATCATATATGTGTCTGCATATTGCATACATCCGTGTTCAATTCAACATAAATTCAAAAAGACTTAGTAATTCTTTATAAACACTATTCACCCTCCTCTGGTGTTAACCCTAGCCTTAAGATATGTAATCCGCATTTCTTTTAGCTTGGAGCGACTAAAGAGGCTGGTAGAGAGGAGGTCAAATGCAAGTTCGACCCATTGATTGCAGAATTCAACGCCCGCATCCTCATGCATCAAGACTTAAATTTTTTGGGAGAGGGCTGCCTCGAATCTCTAGCTGAGGCGTGGGAGACTTTAATAAAAATTAGGAAGGTCAAACTTGGCATCGAGGAGGTTGATGCTGATGATTTAATAAAAGAATTCCTTAAGGAGAACGAGCCTTCAGACCTGTCTGTGGCGAAAGCTCTTTACTGCAAAGGCTCCCCCTCATCGAAAGGGAAAGACGTTATTGCCAGTCCATCCGGGATTGAGTCTCCAGCTCATGCTCCTATTCAGTCGGTTGATCGACCGATACTTGATCCATTTGAGCAACATATTGGTTATGACCCGGATAACCCTGGTCTCGGCATTCACATTCGATCTCCCATTCCAGAGGGTGAGACCCCTCGGACGGCTGAGAGTCAGCCAGAAGCTGGTATGCGACACTTCATTTTGAAATTACAAGAGTCGCCGTCTTTTGACGAGAGGTCATTGTATTTTAATGTTTGTTTTCCATTATTTTGTGCAGGATGTCCTGATCCCGAGCCCACTCCAAGGAGAGATGACGCCAAGGAGGAGAAGGGAAAAATACGTGAGGCTACTCAGGCAGGGGAGGCTCCTGGTCCATATGCTCAGGTGATTGGGGCGCTTGATGAGTATAAGTCCAAGACTTCATCTCCCATCGATGGGAGTTATGAAAACGAGATTACAGGCACTTCTGAACATACATCTAAAATGAGCATGAAGGAACAGCTTGAGGGGGAAAAGAAAAGGACGATCGAAATCAAAGTCGAGCCTCAAGTTGTGGACCTGGACGATCCTCTGAATAAGCCGTTGAAGGTCATCCTCCCTGGAGGGTCCAGGCCAGTGGAAGTTCCTCGCACTTCTTCAGTTGTTACCTCCCCATTAAAGAAAATTACCAAGGGCAAACACACGGGAGGGGAGTCGTCTGGGAAGAAGTCGAAGAAGTGGAAGAAGTAATCGTTACTCCCGTTCAATGAGAGTTAGTTTAGATTATGTAATTATTTTTATTTATTTTCGTAGTCCATGTAAATAGACTTTTGACTCCGAATTTTGGAGGAGTTGTAGTAGAAAATTATAAAGTTTAGTTCTTTTGTCTTTTAAAAGACATTTATTATTCAGCTTTCTGTGTGATTGTGGCCGAAACACAAGCTATTGTAAGTTACATGAACTTCTCAATTTATCTCCATATAACACTGAAATTCATTGGAGTTGTTCATCCTGTATTCCATGCTTCAAGCACTTTGAATATTTTTTAGTCCGTACGCCGGGGATTTGATGAATTTAAGTCATTCGTGTCCCGGCTCGAATTTCGGGGACTTAAAGAATTCAAACCATTCATACTCCAGTCCGCACTCTGGGGATTCAAAGTACTCCAGTCAGCACTCAGGGGACCTGGAGATTTCGAGTCATTTATACTCTGATCCGCACTAAGGGGACTCAGAGTACTCCAGTCCGCACTCATGGGACTTGGAGATTTGGAGTTATTTATACTCTGGTCCGCACTTAGGGGACTCAGAGTACTCCAGTCCGCACTCGGGGGACTTGGAGATTTTGAGTCGTTTATACTCTGGTCCACACTCTAGGGACTCAGAGTACTCCAGTCCGCACTCAGGGGACTTGAAGATTTTGAGTCATTTATACTCTATCCGCACTCTGGGGACTCAGTGTACATCAATCCGTGCTCATGGGAGTTGAAGATTTTGAGTCCTTTATACTCTGGTCCGCACTCTGGGGACTCAGAGTACACCAGTCCGCGCTCATGGAAGTTGAAGATTTTGAGTCCTTTATACTCTGGTCCGCACTATGGGGACTCAGAGTACTCCAGTCCGCACTCAGGGGACTTGAAGATTTTGAGTCGTTTATACTCTAGTCTGCACCTTGGGGACTCAGAGTACTTCAGTCCGCGCTCATGGGACTAAAAGTTTTTGAGTCGTTTATACTCTAGTTCGCACTCTAGGGACTCAGAGTACTCCAGTCCGCACTTAGGGCACTTGGAGATTTTGGGTCGTTTATAATTTGGTCCGCACTCTAGGGACTAAGAGTACTCCAGTCTACACTCAGGGGACTTGAATATTTTGAGTCGTTTATACTCTGGTCCACACTCTGGGGACTCAGAGTACTCCAGTCCGTACTTAGGGGACTTGAAGATTTTAAGTCATTTATATTCTGGTCCGCACTCTAAGGACTCCGAATACTCCAGTCTGCACTCAGGGGACTTAGATATTTTGAGTCTTTTATGCTCTGGTCCACACTCTGGGGACTCAGAGTATTCCAGTCCGCACTCTGAGAACTTGGAGATTTCAAGTGCTCGTGCGCGTTCGTACGTCAGATAGAATAATGTACCTCTTAGTTGTTTGCCACAAAATTATCATACACAGAAACATCAACATTCCATGGAAAAAATGGCTTCAAGCCTTTATTAATGCAAACAAGCTAAATTGTCTTATTACATGCCATAAACTAAGAATAAAAACATGCTGGAAATAATTGCAACTAAAATATGAAAGAAATGAACTAAGTATAATAATGCCGCAAATGCTCGGAGGAGTGTCGCACCATCAACGGTTGCTAGCTTGAAAGTTCCTACTCCAAGCTTCCGTTCAATGACGTATGGACCTTCCCATGCGGGCCTCATATGTGATGGGACTGGAAAAACTCGTTTCAAAACGCGGTCACCCACATCAAAGATTCTCGGTCGAACCTTTTCATTATAATATCGAGCGACTCGACGTCTGTATGCGGCCGCTCTTAAATTAGCTTCTTTGCACTTTTCATCAATGAAGTCCAGTGATTCCAGCAAAAGATCCTGTATCGAATCAGAGTCATAATAAGTTACCCAATGTGATGGAACTTCAAGCTCAACATGTATAACAGCTTCCATGCCATATGCCAATGCGAATGGAGTGTGGCTAGTCGTGGACTTGTGGGTGGTTCTATAAGCCCAAGGCGCTGTTGGAAGTTCATCCATCCACTTGCCTCTAGCCCTTTCCAAACGCTTTTTCAATATAGACTTAATTATTTTGTTCACGGCTTCCACTTGTCCATTGGCTTTCGGATGAGCAACTGCCGCAAACTTTTTCTCAATACCATATCTTTGGCAAAACTCTTTGAACTCTTTGCTTTCAAATTGAGTTCCGTTATCTATAATGATGATCCGTGGAAGGCCAAAACGGCATATAATATTTCGTACAACGAAATTAATGACCTTTTTGGTAGTGATAGTGGCCAAAGGTTCTGCTTCTGCCTACTTGGTGAAGTAATCGACTGCAACTATCGTGTATTTCGCACTACCTTTGGATATGGGTAAGGAACCGACTATGTCGATCCCCCACATTGCAAATGGCCAGGGACTAACCATTTGAGTGAGTTCCGTCGGCGGAGCTCTTGGGATTTTTGCGTATTTCTGACATTTGTCACATCTTCTCACATAGTCCGCAGCATCCCGATTCACAGTCGGCCAATAGTATCCATAGCGGAGGATTTTCTTTGCTAATGTCTGCCCCCTAGTATGGCCACCACATTCCCCTTCATAGACTTCCTTCAGGACTCATTTTATCTCATCATAGGCTATGCACCGGAGTAAGGGGGTCGAGAATCCCCTCCGATACATTACCCCTTCTTGTATTACATATCGCGAGGCCTTACGAATGACTTGTCGTCTTTCACTCCTTCTTTCGGGTACGACCCCGTGTAACAAGTACTGCATGAATGGGGTCATCCATGATTCCTTCTCGATTTCTGTTTCTAACATGAAATCTACTTCCACCATTTTTATGCTCGGAGCATGTAAGGTTTCAACAGGAAACAATCCCATTTGATGCGCATCGCCAGTGCTTGCAAAATTTGCCAATGAATCGGCTGCCCTATTTCGTTCACGTGGGACATCTAAAATATCATAATACTCCAAATCCGCTAGCAGCTCTTGAACCCGTGGAAGGTACGAGGAAAGTCTCTGCCCCTTTGCTTGATAGTCCCCCTAAACTTGGTATACCACCAATTGTGAGTCACAAAAGATTTAAACCGATCTTACCCCAATTCTCTCATAAGTCTCAAGCCAGTAATCAATTCTTCATACTTAGCTTCGTTATTTGTTGCTGTGAATTCGAGCTTCTAAGCGTAGCAAAATGATCGGTTTTCTGGAGTCGTATGAACTATGCCAGCCCTCGAACAATGGTTATTAGATGCCCCGTCGGTGTACATCTTCCATCGAACGGGAGGTATGACACTGTGGCCGTTTGATTCATCTTACATGGTGAATTCAGCAATGAAGTCTACTAGCGCTTGCCCTTGTATGGCCCTTTGTGGAAGGTAGGTAATATCGAACTGACTTAACTCGATATTCCATTTTAACATCCTTTCAAAGGTTCCGGGTCATTGGAGTACCTGCCGCAAGGGTTGATCAGTGTAAACACTGATTGAGTGTGCCTGAAAGTATGGACGAAGCTTGCGTGATGCAATCACCAAGAAATAATCTAGTTTCTCAATCTTGGGATAATTTATTTCTGCCCCGTCAAACGTTTACTTACATAATACATTGGCTTTTGAACTCAGCTCTCCTTACGAACCAAAGCCACACTGATAGCGTGCTGGGATACAGCCAGGTATACATACAATATTTCATGGTCAATTGGTTTTGATAGCACCAGGGGACTTTCTAAATGTCTAACCAGAGCTCGAAATGCTTCCTCACAGTCACATGTCCACTCGTAATTTCTCTTTCCTTTCTTTATCACATCGAAGAAAGGAATGCATTTATCCGTAGCTCTGGATATGAGTTGACTCAACGCGGCCACCTATCCATTCAAGCTTTGTACTTGCTTTATAGTCCTGGGCACTTCTATGTCCCGAATAGCCTGAATCTTCTTCGGGTTAGCTTCAATTCCCCGTGCATTCACAATGAAACGCAAGAATTTTCCTGACGCAACGCCAAAAGAACACTTCAAAGGGTTAATTTTCATCCCATAATGCCTAAGTATATCAAACATCTCTGCTAAGTCTCGAATGTGGTCGTTTGACTGTCGTGACTTCACGAGCATGTCATCCACACAGACTTCCATCGTTCTACCAATCTGATCTTTAAACATTCGGTTCACCAGACGCTGATGAGATGCTCCCGCATTTTTCAATCCGAAGGGCATCACGACATAACAATATAACCCAACGCCCGTGACAAAACTGGTGTGTTCTTGATTTGGAATGTGCATCGGGATTTGATTGTATCCCGAGTACACATTCATAAATGACAGTAGCTCGTGGCCAGCCATGGAATCAACCAGCTGGTCGATTCTAGCTAAAGGGAAACTATCCTTCGGGAATGCTTTGTTTAAGTCAGAATAATCAACGCAAATTCGCCACTTCTATTTCGCTTTCCTCACTAGCATAGGGTTAGATACCCATTCAGGGTAGAGGGCATCGCGGATGAACCCATTGGCTTTGAGTCTGTCCACATTCTCTCTGAGGGCCGCGGACTTCTCCGGGTCCATGCCTCTCCATTTTTGTTTTATTGGGACGTACTTTGGGCCTATTTTCAACATATGACTCACAATAGTGGGAGAAATCCCGCACATATCAGAATGTGTCCAAGCGAAAATGTCCAGGGTCGCTCGGAGGAAATCGGTAAGATCCTCGGCCAATAATGGGTCGAGTTGCGATCCAATCTTAAGAACTTATGATGGGTCATCCTGGCTAATTGAAATTTCAATCGTCATCTCAGCCGGTGCTACATTCGCTTCCCTAGGCCCTCCATCATCATCTCTCGGATCTATGTCTCTATAGATCCGAGAATGTTGCTCGAGCTAGGGCTCGGGCACTACTTGTCAATTGTCAGTGTTTTGGATGCGGACGGAGCTGTTCGCAACCTTTCCTTTCTCTCTTCGATGAGCCTCTTTCAGCTCTGCCACATAACATGCGCGACCGGTCGCCTGATCACCATGCACTACACCGACTCCTTTGTCTGTCGGAAATTTTAATGTCAAACACCATGGGGCCAAAGCTGCCCTAAATTCCGCCAGGGCTGGACGACCTAGAAAAACAATGTATGGAGCGTCAACATCCAACACTAAGAATGGTAGGATTCATACCCTTCTATGCTCAACCTCTTCCAGTTTAACTGGTAACTCGACATACCCCATTGCGTCAGTCGCTGCACCATTAAAGCCATGGATATGGGCTTTAGATGGCTTCAAGTCTTTTGTCTCCATCTTCATTTGGTCATATGCCTTTTGAAGATAATGTTGACGGAGCTTCCACAATCAATCAAAATTGTTTTGACGTATGCTGGCCTGATTGTCGTAGATATGACCATCGGGTCGATGGTAGGGGCCTCTACCTTGTCTGCATCTCGACTCCTAAACAGTATATCGTCTGTCATCATGCATTGTTGTTTTCCGAGGATTCCATCTTCCACATTCGAACAACATTCATAATCCGCATGCCTCAAGGAAGTAGCATATCATTCCATCTCCTCCCAATTCCTATCTGCAGGGGAGGTCCTTCAACTATAGTGTTTATGATCAATCTACCCACGGTTTGGGCAGGTTCCTCCGGATGGTGTGGAGCCAGCCCGCGTCCGGGGTCTGAAGTTCCATGCCTACCCTCTTCTAGGTTCTTAACAAATTCCTGCAGCTTTTTCTGCCTGATCAACTTTTCTATGGCGTCATGGAGGTGTCTACACTTCTCAATATTGTACCCGTGAGTCTCATGGAAGCGACAGTACTTCCCCGTCCGCTTCTATTCTTTTATGGACTCCTTTGTGGGAAGCTTTCTGTATTGAAAAGTGTTACAGGTTGACAGATAAATATTTACAAGAGAGGTATTCAGGGGGGAGTATTCATTGTAGGTTGGAATCTTTGGCTTCCATTTCCCTGTTTCTCTTTTCTTTACAGGATTTCCTCCTCCGAATCCTTTAGATTGCCCAGGCTTGTTCTAGACATTGACTTGAACCATTCCCGAGTTGTCGTCAGATTGCTTTACGGTGATGTTACTTTTCACAGTCTCCTGAACAGGCCCTGGTGCCTTATCTCTCCTTGTCCATCGAGTTTCCTCCCTTCTTATGAACTGATGAGCTTTCGAACAAGTTCGCTCTAACATAGTTAGGGCTTTCCCACCAACCAATCTCCAAACTCCGAGTCTAGATCTACACCTCACATTACTGCCATCAAAATTGCGTGGTCGTTAGGGTTGCTAACTTCAGTGGCTGCAACGTGAAATATCTACAAGTACCCTTCAATGACTCTCCTGGAGCTTGGATTACATTTGATAAGGACATCACATCCTTTGGACGAGTAGCATGTATCCTGAATTGTTCTACAAATTTCAATGCCAACTCATCAAAGCTGGATATATACCGATGAAGAAGTTGAGTAAACCACATAGTGGTGATTCCGGATAAAGTGATTGTGAAGCACCTACACTTGGTTGTGTCATTTGCTCGGCGGAATCCATCATCCATTCATACCTCATTACGTGTTGTCTGGGATCAGTCTTCCCTTTGTAGGCCGGTATAGTTGGCATACTAAACTTCCTGGGATACTCGGCCTGCAGGATAGTATTTGTGAAGGAAGTATGACTCATATATACTCCCCAATCTTCGTTGGTCAAGCCTTGGCTCTCTCTCATTAACTTATTGACCATGGCTGATAAGTTTGGAGTTTGTATGGAGGATGGAAGGTTGGGTTCCGTTCCACGGGACCGCTCGGGTTGATGTCCCTTCTGTTGGCGATCGGCCAAACGTGCATCCTGAAGGCCAGCTTCATTACGAACTTTGTGAGCCGGACGTCTGGTCTCCTCACGTGCCTGATCCTTGGTTGATCGATCAGTTGCACTGCCTTGCAGCTTCAGTCTTAGACATCTATGCCTAGGAGGTTCATCAGCTGAGGTCGAGCTATCAGACGATGAATAAGGAGGAGGGCTACCTCCAGCATTCTGATGCTGCTTCTGGGTCAGCTGAGTCATGAGATTAGCGTTGGCCTAAATCTGCTAAGCAAGTTGACTTCTACTTTCCCTGAGTTCCCTCATCAAGTCATTGAACTCCGTCCTGGTGATTACTTCCATTTGAGTTTAGGCGGTAGTCCCTACACCTAAATTTGCTTGTTGATTGCTAGGTCTAACTTGTTGCATGCTAGCAGTCTCGTGGGCGTCCGTATTGTGAGAAGCTGATTGGATACGTTGTCTTCCCATAGTAGAGTTGTAGGTCGAAACTCTAAGTAGATTCAACGGACGTCCCGTGAGTAGGTTGGATCTCCTTCGGGGGATTTATTCAATCCAGTAGCTACAATGTAGATCCTATCGGCCTGAGAATTCGGTTCTCGGTGAAAGCACCAAAATATTAGCACCAAAATTGGTCACTAACATACTTAAGAAAGATTGTGTAGAGAGATTAATGAAGAAAGTAAATTAAAAAAGAGAACTATATGTTAAATTAAATGCAAAGACAAGAACACCAGATTTATAGTGGTTTGATGTAACTGCCTACGTCCACTTTAGATTTAATCCTTATTGCTTTACTCAACAATTGATTACAGATACAATCCGTACACCAACTACTTGAGTACAAATGCTAACTGAAATAGAATGAGTCTTGAATGCAGTAGAGTCTCCCTGGTGTTCTCGAAAAATGTTCCACTTCACTATTCCCCTACCCCTCTATTTATAGACGAAGATGGGTTGGACTTCCCTGATTGGCTTAGTAGCAAGATACCTCGGCCCATAATGAGTGGCTTCTGTGTGCCGAGCCACAAATGTCGAACGGCAAATGCCGAGCCATGTCACCAAGACGAACGAGGCAGTATGTTGAGTGAAATGTGTAGGCTAAACGAGATCTGATGCCGATCGAGGGGAGATGCTAAATGACATACTTATGCCGAGCGAGGCCATGTGCCGAACGAGGCTAGAATGCCGAATGAGGATGGAATGCCGAACGAGCTTCATGCCGGTCAAGACTGATTGCCAAACGATGCTGGGATGCCAAGCGATGCTGGAATGCCAAACGATGCTGGAATGCCGAACGAGGCACGAATGTCGAACGAGCTTCATGCCGATCAAGACTGAATGCCTAACGAGGGTGGAATGCCGAATGATGCTGGAATGCCAAACGATGCTGGAATCCTGAATGAGGCACGAATGTCGAACGAGGCATGAATGCCGAACGACCTTATAATGCCGAACGACCTTGAAGTGCCGATCGAGGCTGGAAGTGTCGAACGCCCCTTTATGCCGAATGAGGCTTCTACTCCAAGTCTCTGTTTACCTGATCAAGCCACTAGGTAACATCTATCAATGATGAATTGCTGTGTAAAAGTGACATCCTGTATTTAAAGTTGAATTGTATTCTCTTGAATAACTTGGGTTAAGATGACATTGGATTCAAAGAGACCGGGGTCGGGTATTAGTAAATACCCGAAACCACTTCGATTTTAAATCTACAAAAATTCTTTATAGATTTGATATGTGAATCAATAGGCTGGAATGGAATAAATTAAGTAAACTGAACTATTGAAACTAAGTAAGGGTACTTAGTAGATGAATGTGAAATAAGTGGTTGGCTTTAGCAAGAAAAGAGTTCATAATAAGGTACGAGTTACCCCGTTTTTCTGTTATGTTTTAAACTTAGTATTTCAGTTATTTGGGTTTACTCACGCTAGTTTCCAGCCTGACCTGGGTGTTACTTTGATGTAATGCTCGGGTCAGACCGAGTGTTACATATTTCTAGGGAAGGACGTTCTAGAGCTCAGGCGGCGAGCTTGATGGCAGGAACGTATGGAGTGTAATCTGCTGAGTATATTACAAATTGTTTATCTGGGACATGTTAATTCTAACTGTACAGCTTTTGTTTAATGGATGTAACTCTGATGTATTGAATGTAATTTAACTGATACAGTTCTTCTTTGTATAACTGCTATTATTTAATATTATATTTTGATCCGCTGCGAATGTGAGGTTTTATGATTTGTTGTTCCGTTCTTCTTCTACCTTCTTTCTTCTTTTTTCTACAATCTGGAATTTTCGAAGTCGAAAATTCTGGGTCGCTAAAGAAAGGATTTTATATAAGAAAGTGATTTATATAAGTATGGTTTATAAAATAGAGTTTACAAACAAAGAGGATTTAAATTGAGATTTTGGGAGATTAAATCCCTTATCTTTGAAAGTGATTTTCAAGATTTTAGAAAAATAAGAACAGTATTATTTGAATTTAAATATTTAGGGAATTGGAATATGAGATTGAGATCATGGTACCTATAAATATTTACGAAATATTTGATACCTCTTTGATTATGATTTTAGTTAAGTCTAAAAAGCATGATTTGGATGTACTAAACCCACTTCTGTTACTGAAAAAATAATTTTGGTGATGACTGCAACATCATTGACATTCATTTTTTAGTTTCTAAGTGGGAGATGCTATAAGAGCAATTTGCGACAAAGTTATTTTGGTAAAACAGATTTGGGTTTAATCATAATATTATGCTTTGATATGCAAAAGATATGTATATATATTATTATTTCAACCGACTTAAAAAATAAAATCTAGGCATTTAGTACTAAAATAAAGCTTTTTATATGGAAAAGTTTTATGTATGCCATGTTGGGGGCCTAAATGGTAGTGGTACAGCTTGGAATAAGTGGTGAAGACTTTTCATGTTCTCCCTTTTTGGGTAGTGAGCGTTTAACAAAAAAGAGAAACTTTGTTAAATTATTTTATGGATGCATGTATCATACGCATTAGGACAATATGGTATGCACACAATGTTATGATATGTTGTTTAGTGGTTTTCATTTGTTAGAATGAAATGAGATTTTCGGCGATTTTGGACAGTCGGAAACTTTTGAATCGTTATAGAACTAGAAGTTCAGTGTTTTTATGAAAATATAAAACTTGAGTTTATATAACACTGGAATTGAGAAGGTAATAAGTTAAATTTTTTTTGAAATTGTTAAATATGCTTGTTAAGTAAACAAACTTCATGTTTTTTATACTCTTAGGATGTAACAAAGTATTATATAAGTGTGAACTTAATCTATAAGATGTTTGATAAAAGTAATGTTTTATGAAATGATTCATAATGATTTTAATATTTAGTGATACACTATTTGTGTAAAAGAATGTGATTTAAAATGGAAATTGGTGTAGATAAGAAACCAATAGTAGTAAGTTGTACCTAGATCATTTTATTTGCATGACGATTTTTGATCCAGTATTCGAGTACATCGTTTCAAGGAGATTTGCACCTGTTTGAATAAGGATTTTTCACTTGATTCCCGACGATGAACATTTGATACGGATGCTTGGTATGATCCTAAAGCATTCAATCATAGTATATGTCTATGTATGGAAGATGGATGTTTCTAATCAAGAAACCTGATCGAAGTCCGCACTAAAGAGGTCAAATGATCTATACTAGTTTCGAACCGAAATTATGTGATCGAGCAAGTAATCTAATTTGATATTGTGATCGGATTATCCATGTGCATGTTATGGGCCTTGGTATTTTCATATTGAGTATTATTTACATTCAGAGAGTTTAGGTGATAACTCTTTGATTTGTAATGACATAGCATGGATTGTTGGCTAAGTAATAACCTAAGGCTATTGAGCGTAAGGTACACCTGATAGATTGTTTATCAGCCTTATGCGAAGAGAGGGTTTTGAACTTGAGAATACCATGTAATTTATTTTCTAGTAGTTTAGAATACTTTTAAGTATTGCTATGTGATTATTTCTATGGTTGATTGTGTTGGAATTTCGAGGACGAAATATTCTAAGTGGGAGAGAATGCAGTGACCCAAAATTTTAGACATTTAGTATTTGATAATCTAAATTATTTATATATTTGAATCTTGTATTAAATTTTATTAAAGTGATAAAATTAGTTTGTAAAGTTATAGAAATTGTGAACCAAAGTTGTGAAAGTTATATGCGAAAAGGTCGCTATGGATGCAGTTTCGAAATGCCTTATTTTCGATGATTTTCAAAGTTATCTTTGAGTGATATTTTAGGAGCTTCTTTGCATTTTTTATAAGCATTTTAGGTGTACTTATTATTGGAAAAATATGGAAGTTTAAACCATTCATGGTTTCCGAGTACCCTAAAGGTAGTGCTTACTACAAAAATTTAAAATTTAAAATCGTTTGTTTGAATGCTTAAAACAGACCACAAAGTTCATTCTTTTCAATGTTGTTCTTAAATAAGGACATTTACTATCATTTATAAAAGCTGCAGTAAGTTGCTTATACTTTAAAGTATTCAAAAATGATATTTAAATTTGGTATTTTTCCCTAATCTTTTAAGTGAAGTGATGTTTTCTAAAATAAATTTCAATATATTAAACTTGATTCAAAGTTTAACTATATTTTTAAAATTTATTCATAATTTGAAAGTAAATGGGTTTTAAATTATAAAACATGGTTTTTAATTATTTTGGTCAAATTACAAATTAATTATTTACAAGTGATATTTTGCACAGATTTTTAAACCTATTTATAAGTATTTTTGAAGTATTTGTTTGGGGGGTGTGTGTATAAGTTTTGAAAAAGGAAATTAACCATGTTTAACACTAAAAGCCAATGAAGTAGGCTTACCTATTTATGAGTGTTAAAATTAATGTTCGAGTGGGATAGAAGTAATAGTGCTCTAACCTACCTACTTCCCTCTTGGCCAAGGAATAGTTAAGTTGGAAATGTCGAAAATGTGTTAATCATTTTGATTTCTTACGTGTTTATAAAAGTCATTAATACTATACTTAGCACCAAAAGCGACGAGGTAGACTTATCTATTAGTGAGATTCAAGAATGAAGTGTCCAGGCAAGGCTTTGATACGCAACCAGTGCTCTAACTTAACTGGCTTCACTCTAAAAGGAAAGACAGTATAAGTTGGAATGTCGGAAAAGATAAGGTATACGAACCGTGATTTTTATAACAATCATTTTTAATTGGATAGTTGATTAGTCGACTAGCGAACTTAACCAAATATTAGCTTAAATATTTAGAAGAATGTTTTTAAAGATAATGTAAGTATGGAGTGGTTTTGGGCTTGTTGGACAATGTGTTAAGAACATTTGTCTTTAACCCTTTTTGATTATACTTATGAATGTAAATAGATTTTTAAAAAGTGTTTTAACGATAAGCATAAGTGAAATGGCTTTGGTTCGTAGTGACAATGTAATGGTAACATTAGTCTTAATTTTTTTTGAATGAATTTGTGAAAGTACTTAGATCCTTAAAATGGTTATTTTGAAGGAAATTATAAGTATGGAATCTTTTAGAAAAGATAGAAAATGTAAAGGTTTAAAGTTAAAAAAACCTTGTTAATGATTTGTGAATACACTTATACCATTTGAGATAAATATATGAATACCTTTTGAAGTATTAATAGAGTAAAAATGAATAGTTGATTTAGTAAATGAAGTTTTATTAGATAAAAGAAGTTTACTAATAAAGAGTTTTTAATTAATGAAAACTAATTAAATAAAAAGGGGATTAGAAGTCACTAATGTGACTTAATCCCGCTATGTGACTTGATCATGCTTGTGTGTTTACTCATTTATGGAAAGTATTATTCGTGCACTTAGCACTAAAATTTCGAAAACGTAATAAATATAACAGACTTAGTTTCCATATGCGGTCATTTTCTTTATTATTGAATATGACCGAACTCATCAATTCAATCTTGAAAAGACAAGTCAGTAAGTGTCTTACTTATCGAAACCCACTTCAAGATGGGGATAAGTGTTCTATCTCTTGGAAGTGGATTTTGCGAAAGATCCTAAAATCCATGGAAAGTGTCAACATCTGTTCGAGATGTGATAATCCAATAGGGGATTTGTGTTCTGTTCAAGTGATGAAGACTTATGTGAAAGATGCTGAAAGTGACCTCAATGTTAAAAATTGCTAAAATTGGAGTAGGATGCACAATCTGGGGTTTTGCAGTCTTGCAACAAGGTATATCAACTTCATATCTAGAGTACGTTTGCTAATATACTGTGCATGGGAGTTGATGATACTTGGTTCCACATGGTTTGATTCGCTCGTTCGAGCGTGGGCATTTGTGTTTACCGTATGGTATATTTTATGTAGAGATACACGACACTCGGAAGGTAACCTCTAATCCTTATGTATAAAGTTCGGATTCGGTTTCACTGGAGAGATCTCCATAGAAAATCCATATGCAAACATGCCTTATCGGTTTTGATTGTACCCTCCAATATGCTGCTAAATGGAATTAATGTAATCATTCTGGCTATGTTATTGTTAACTGGATTTTTAACTAGGTGGAATTTAATAAATATAAAATGTCACGACGAAGACAAAATGACTTGAAACTTGGAGGATATATGGACCAAAGAAACGAGTCATGAATTGTTGGACCACTATGAAGCTGAGTCCATAATCCGGTACAAAGTTATGGATCTCCATAGAAGGAACCTCCAAACTTTGCAAAAGCCATTCTTCAATTATCATGTGCAAGCCCATGTGATTCTATAATGTTTCGGACGATCTGTCTTAAGAATTAAAGAATTAGCTCTAGTAAATGTAGAATAAACCAAATTATGGATGAAATATCATCAAAATAAGTCATCAACTTACAAAAACACAAGGCGTACTAAGTAAAAAAACATGATTCTAAAGGAAATACGGAGTTTCCCTCTAAAGGGATAACTCGATACCGAGTTATAGGCACAACTCAGTATCGAGTTATCACTTTAACTCGTGGCCTTCCCAACTTTTTCACACTATGTCAGGCCGATGTTTGGACCTTCCTAGTAGTTGGTTTCTGATCCAGTATGACTATCAACCCTATAAATGCAAACCGTAGAGCAACCAAAATAGGATCTGGTTTCTACCATCATTTTATTGAAGTTCGGTCTCTTCTTCTACTCCTTCCTTTACACAATGGTCACCAACGCAACTACTTTAGACAATTATAAAACTTATAATTGGTCTAACCCCCGTACATGTGACTTAATCTCTCTCAGACCCTTTGTAATCTCAAGTAAACTCTTTCAAATATACAAGTAACGAAGCTATAAAGTGGACGTAGGCCCAAGATTACTGAACCCCTATAGCATCTTGTGTCTCTCTTTCCTACTGCTGTTTATTTTCCTTTATTGTTACCATTATCTACTAGGTCTAGCTCTCATAGGTTTTCTACAACCTATTCTTGGGTGTTCGTCCATTTTTGGGGTTAGCATTTTGGTGCTTCCATTGAGAAAATCTGAATCCAGACTTAGATCTAGCTTGCTATTTTGGATTAGAATAGATCTAGTGGTTAGATCTAGAGAATTTGCTTTGAAGATTTGTAGGCTTGCTGTTGGAGATAAATGGCATCTAGAAAATAAAGAACCGCTTCTGAAAGATCCACAGGAGCAACACTTAGTGGTAATGAAGTAAACCCGCAACAAACTTAAACCAAAAACACTAACAATCATCGAGTAGATGTTAATACTGGAAATCTAGCACCAAAATCCTCCATTCAATAGTAATTTGTAACCAAAGGAGACCTTAACCAGACATTTAATGAACTTAATGAGAAAATGGCCAATAGCCAAAAGGATCTCATAGATATGATTGATGCTTCGCTAGCACTGCAGCCACTAGGAAACCCAAGAGGTAGACAAGAAACTGCAGCTGCTATGGAATAAGAGAATTCCTCTGTCTTGGGACAGAGCAGGAGGAACAGTAAATAAAATTAGAAGGAGGTTATTGGTGGAGCTGCAGGAATCATAATAGAAGGCAATAGAAGTACTCCTCCTACTGGAAAATAGTCAGTTGCAAACCCAAACCTTGGAGTAAACGCTGCTTAAGTGAACAATGCAATGCTTGTTTCTAACTCTAAAGGTGACACGCAACTTGATGGTGATAGACTGGAACTGAACGCTGAGTAAATAGGAAAAATGCCTGAAATAAAGTTCAAACTGCCTTGTTATAAGACCGGCGATGCGCCAACGAGATCCTGTAGGAGTGGTTCTCCAAGAGAATGGGGAACGTAGGCTTCAACTGGTAAACTGAGACTATTTGCAGAGTCAAACACTCGGCTTAGCCCCTAATAGCCAATCGGTAGACTAATGCGTTAGTGAAGACTACATCGTTGACATGATTAAACGGATAATTGAAGGGAGTAGGGGCAAAAAGAATGAAGACTGGAGTTCTGCACCAAGCCAAACTCCATTCATTGAAAATGTTCTAAGAGATGAATATCCTAAGAAGTTCAGTGAATATGTACAAATATGAGTGGCATATGGATGGACCTAGGGCGATGGATGTGGTCCACTACAGATGTTTCCTTATCTTCTTAGGAGTTGCTTCCTTGTGGTTTACTAGACTTGTACTAAGGTCTATTTCCACTTTCAACGAATTAGGAAAAAGTATGTAGAGCAGTTTAGACTCCATACTGCACGACCAAATGACGTGATGTCCTTATCTGGCTTTTTTCAAGGATTTAATGAGTCACTGAAATCTTTCATGAATTGGTTTAACATTTTATTACTGAGGTAAGCAATCCGAAGGAGGATATAATTTTTATGGCTTTCGTCTGAGCCATTCACTCAGATAAGGATTTCAGTAGATGGACTAAAATGAAACAACCCAGTACCATGAAGGAACTCCACTAAAAGGATAACCATTTTCTAAGACATGAAGTAAGTATAATCGAAGGCAAAACTGTCGGTGGGTTAGCAAAGGAAATGGTTTAGAGCAATGTCGCGGTTAAGTGGGATGGAAATAGTTTTGGAGCTACCATAGGAAAAAAATTGAATTAAAAGAAGAGGAATAAAAACTTTAGTAGGCGCGATAGGAATGGGAAGCGCCTAATGAATCTCGAACTCGAGATTATATGATGGCTTGGAAAACATATATTTTGCAACTCAAGAAGCTGAACGATACGACAAACTGCCTAAGCTGGATGAGTTTGAACAAAAAAAGAAATCGAGGACGTTTTGTCGCTTTCATGAAAATCATGGGCATAACGAAAATGATTGTTGACATCTAAAGGAGTTAATTGAGGAACTGATAAGGAGCAATCGGTTCCAATAGCATGTGACTAAATCACAGAATTATAACAAGCCTGCTGGATGCTAAGTTTCGAGCAAGCAAGGAAATCAGGCAAGATCAAGGGTAAAAGGATCTCATCTAGCTAATCAGAGACTCGTCATAAGTACCATCACTAGAGGACCTCACCCAGTGCATTAGAGTTAGGGAAAGATAGAGCGATATGCTAGTTCTTTGAAGCACACTCCTTAGGAAACTTGTTAGGCCATTGAAGATGAAGCCCAGTAACAACTGATAAATGATTATACTCTTTTCTAGAATCGACATACTAAAGGTATAGAGGTGCCAATTCTCGACCCAATGGTGGTAATAGTTGGAATTGGTCCGATGGTTATGCATAGAGTATTGGTTGATAGCGAAAGTTCAATTAACATCGTTTTCTGACAAATGTTTGATCACACGAAGATCAACATGATGGATGTGACCGCTTATAGGACGAAGATTCAAGGATTTACAGGCGAAACAAAACAATTAGTCAGGATGTTTGACTTACCTATATTACTTAGAGAAGGAGAAAGGTGGGTGGTTCTTATTCAGACCTTCCAGATAATTGATGAATTCTCAACTTACATGCTTTTACGGGCTAAAAGGCCCTTGCTGATTTTAGAATAGCTTTGGCTCCATGATGCCTTATAAGGAAATTCCTAATGGTAAATTAGGTAGGACTGGTAAGAGAAGACAAAGAATAACAAGAGTATATCACATCCTCGAATTGTGAAAAACAAAACAACGTAATAAGGAAACGAACGTGGGGAAGACTCTCTACATTCATGATCTGCAAGCATAGCAATTACAGAACAGTCCCTAGGTTAGGGACGATGGTCGCTTTGATGTGCACGTAAATGTGCATATTTTTACCACCATATTTAATCTATTTAAATTAAATAAATGATCATATTGGGTATTTAACTTGTTTTAACCAAAATCCATATTAATTTCAAATTGTCGTATATCCATCTTCATATATGGGCAAAACGGTCATTTGTGTGCATATATTATTTTGAGAAAAAATAATCGAAAATTTATATATATTTTTGTAGGAATTTGATTTCAAATAGGAGTGGTTTCATGAAGGAATATGCATGCACAAAGAAGATACAAAAGAATGAAAATAGAAATAATTCAAAAGTGAAGATCATGGAGGACCCCACCCACCCACCTACCTTAATGAACAAAGTAGAGGCTGATGCACATGCTTATGGAGTTTATAGCTTCATGTACACTTAAATGATGATTAGTAAAAGCTAATGATTACTTGGCATCCACACTTTCTCATGGGTAGTTTGGTCATTCCCCAATTTATGGATTAGGATTTCATGCTTGTATAAATAACCCCTTATGTTTCATGTAACCCTCTCTCTTACTTAGCCTACTCTTCCTCTTCATTAGTTTAGGCTCAAATGAAAGACAAGTTCTCTTTCTCTTTTCCATGGCAACTTAGCCATTTTTATTTTTCATGTAACTTTCATTTTTTCTTTACAATATTAATTAGTGCTTTCTTTCTTTTACATGCTTCTTTTGTTTATTTACTTTCATGCTAGTAGTGTAGATTTATTTTTCATACAAGTAGAATAGGTTTTATTTCTTTATTTTGCTCTCTTTTTCCTTTTCTTTTTCTTCAATGTTGCAAGTTATATTTGTTAATCAAATGACAAATATGAGAGGCTAAACCCCTTTAATTTAGGGGGTAATGAAGCTCTCTAATTATGTAGCTTTAACTATTTGTTAATTCATGCTCTCTTTTTGTGCTTAATGATGATCAATGAAGTGTTTTATTTGTTATTTTTGCTTTGAATTTGATAGCCTATATTGTTGACATCAAATAGACTATGCTTAAACAATCACTAACACAAATGCCTCTTCATCAAAATATGATTATGGCAAAAGAAAGTGATTTGAAATTAAAATTTGATGGTCCATATTTCTAATCAATAGTTAACAGGCCATACTTAAAATAGATTTCATTTTCTTTGTCATTTTTCATGAAAGTTAGTAAGTGCTTTAAGGGATGTGTTATAGTTTGATGGCTTATGTTGGCTAATCAATAGCACAAATATGCCATACTTATGATAAGCACATCAATTAAAGCACTAATGACCATAAAAGAGAGATCATGATTTCATATGTGTTGAACTACATGATCTAGAGAGTGGATTTATTCTCTATATTATCGTTTAACTATTATATTTGCATCTCTTTTCTTTTAGTTAGTTAGCTAATTTTCTAAATCTTAACTTTCACTCGACTTTGGTTTAATTTGATTGAATAGATTTTTAAAATCAGCAATTCCCTACAGACCGACCCGTACTCGCCATGTACTTCAATAGTACGCCGTGCGCTTGCGGTAATATTTTTAATTTGAAAATTTTCTACGGTTTTCTGAATCAATAGAAATTCCGCCGTTAAACAAGTTTTTTGGCACCGTTGCCGGGGAATTTGCTTTAATTTTTGATTTTCTTTTCATCGAATTATTTTTGTTTGCTTTGTGTGTTTTAATTTTGTGTGTGTGTGTTGCATATTAAAAAAATGTGTTCTATGGTTTTTTGTTTTATTTTGTTTTTTAGTTTTAGTTGCATTTTTCATTTGATATAAAAAAAACCTCCACAAACATTTCAACAAATTTGCATTACATTTCATTTCTTATTGTACAAAATTACACTGCATTCTCATTTTTCAATTACACTCACATTTCATCAATTTCTATTTTCTACTTACATTTTACACTTCTCTGTTACTGTTACATTGCCTCCGTTTACCGTTCTCTGCACAGTCATACAAGCCATTACCTTCATCTCTTCCCACCATATACTGTTCCATTCACTCCACTACTACACCTTCAAAACTGTGCATTGTCTTCACATTTCAATTCCAAAACCACTCCATCACTTCTTACATCACACATACCTACCCAAAACTTCTTCCACCTTCCATATCACTTCAACAATTCAACAAAACCATACAAACTGCCTATACCTGTTGCCCAACTTCCTTTGCCATCAACCAATCCTGCATATAAAATTCAACAAACCACCAAGCACAACAATCTGCCCAGCCTACAACTGATACAACAGCAGCATACAGACTCACTTCACCCATATCACTACCACTACAAAGTTGCAGCAACTCAAATTCCACCCTGTACCATATATCACTCCACAAATACATCAACCTTCCATAACTCTGCCTTTACCGTCTTCTTTTCATCATTGAATGCAACCATCACCTTGCAAAACTGTGGATTCATCATTAAATACAACCTCACTGCCCATCCAACCATTCCACTACAGCCACAAAAACTACAACCATTTCAACATTTACCATCCAACAAAATACTATAGTGTTACACTAACCTTCATCCCTTCGACAATCAAAATCCACCAGTTAGCCCAGTTACACGCTGACATTTTCATCATCGCAAGCAACGATTGCCAATTCCATAGCTGCAAGCCGAGCAACTACCACACATCCCCCTGTTGCTCCAGTTAAAGCCATTAAAATCAAATCGCTAACACCCCCAAAATAGCGATCTCCTCGACAACACCCAAACTCCAATCGAATCACCTCACCGCCACTTCGATCACTACGACCTGCTACCTTGCAACCCACAACGCCATTCGATAGTTCCCTTCACCGTAATCATTGTCATCCCCAAAAGACAGATCGCGACCTCCACTCCCCTGCTCGAACAAGCTTCATCGAACAACCCAATCTCGAAAATCTCCAGACTCACGAAAGCCACAATTGCAGCACCCACTCCACCGCGAACTGCAACCATAACCCAAAATCCTGACTACAGCAATACCAACGACTTCACCGCGACCCTCAACCATCACCTCAAAACCCAATTTGAAAAACTTCCAACTCGAACCACCAATCTCCTCAAATCTCCTCACCCGAAGACAGTAATATAATCGAGCAGCCATACGCAATACTCCGTAACCATAATTTAATTCAATTCGTAACATTTTTTTCCCCTTTCAATTGCGTTTTCTTTATTAAGTAAAGATTAAGGAAAAATGGGGGAAGAATGTTCGGTTTTTTAAATTGATGAAATGATGAAATGATGGGCCAAGCTTAGTTATTTTATGAATATTGTTTTGAAATTTTCTTTGAGAATTTTGTCTTGTGTTAATTTGGTCTGTTTTCATTTTGTTTTGTTTTATTCAAAAAAAAAACTAGGTTTATTTGTTTTGCTTTCTTCTAGTTTTATTTTGTTTCATCCTTTTTGTTTTTGTTTTACTCTTTCTCTTCTTTAGAATTTTTTTGAATTTTAAACTGGTTTTTTTTAATTTTCTTTTAAATTCCATCCTTATACAAAAAAAAATCTTGTATATATCTTGTTTTTATTTCAGGTTGTCAAAGCAGAATTTTAGAAGGAGAACTGCTACCAAAAATAAACTACCGCTCCACTTGCCAAAAATAAATTGCTTGCTTATAAAATTTCGCACCCTTGTCTCTTGTTTTTAGTTGCATTGTTGATTTCTTGCATTTGCATTCATATATTTCAAAAAATAAATTCAAAAATAAAAAATAATAATCATAGTTGCATTGTTAATACACGTTTAATTTCTACTTTGCATTTCATCTTAGATTTTGATTAATAATAACGATTAGACATCGATAACTTTTAATTGTATATTGACAAGTTGTCTTCTTTGAACAATATAATTTCTTGGTGTCTAGGCTACGGCAGAGTAATAATAATTTATAAATATTACAGTGATTCGTAAATATTATAGTGGTTGTTCCTCTGAAGGTACTTAAACCTTCGGTTGCATTGTCACAGTGATTTGTGGTGCACCGATAACCCCTGCCCATTACCTGGCTGAGAAATGTTTTGGTTGATTTAAGACAGAGTGTGATTATACAATATTGAGTTAACTTACGATAAATCATTTGTAATTAACCCTTGCATTCATTTAGTTGCATTAGTTCATGCATATTTAAAAAAAAATTATTTTTCTTTGAAAATTTTAAATCCTTTTCCTTTAAAATTTCAAAAATTCAAAAAAATTTAGAAAAATAAAATCCAAAAAAAATATATAGAACTTATTTAAAAAAGTCAAAAAAATTTGAAAATCCAAAAACAAAACAAAAATCAATTTTCCATTTTGAAAAATAAATTCTATTTATATATATTATTCTTTATAAAAAAACCAAAGAAAATTCTTGAAAATGTCCGAGTTTCCCCACTTACGTGAGTTTTACAATAGTTGTGAAAATCAATATAATCCATACGATTTCACTCCAAATTCATATGGATATTTTAACACCGACTATTGTTTAAACTATTCAAATTTCGATCCACAAAATTTTCAAAATAACGGGCAACTCTCAAATCTTTAAAATAGCATTTCGTCTTTACTTGAAATCTCTACACAACAAAATCAAATGATAAATGATTTGCGTAATTTGTATTTCTGCGATAACTCAAGTCAAAGTTTTCAAGGATTTCAAAATCTGAATTCAATTCAAAATTCAAATGATTTCGAGTGTAACCCATACCAATTCAACTTCGAGCTTCAAAATGAATTTCAAAATCAAGACGAAAATGTGAACCAATTTTCAAATAATTTTAGCAATGGGAATAGTTTCAATAATGATACGATTGAAAAGTTTGGTTATCATCAAATTCAAAATGAAAGTTTTCAAATTAATAATCATGAATTTGATTTTATTGACCAAATGGAAATGGATAACGGGGATTTATTACTTGAAAAATACAAAACTTTGCGTAAAAATCATAATCAAACCTTAACTTGCGAAGAATCAAATAACAATATACCGTTTATCGAAATTGACAATTCTTGTTCTCAAAAAGTCCAAATCGAAAATTTTCAAGTTAATAATTACAAATTTGACTTTGTTGAGCAAATGAATGAAATTTACGACGATCACACGGATTTGTTGATTAAAACATTGGAAAACTTTCATGAGAAACAAAATCAAATTTCAATGTGTGACGATTCAAGTGATAATCCATCTTTTACCCAAATCGATGATTTTCAAGCAACAACTTTTGAAACTGAAAATGAAGATCTTAAATTTCAATTCTTTTGAGGGTGAGAAACTCAATTTAAATTTCGATCTTCCTTTTTCTAAAAATTTGAATACAACAACTTTGGATTTTGGAATGGATATATGCGATGAAGTTGTTGATAATCCAACGAAGCAAGATGAATTTAACAAACACGAGTTTTATGGACTTTTCGAAAATGAGTCATTAGATTCTGATGGGGAAGATTTCGATCACCATTTTGACTTTGAAATCAATAATTTGGAAAAAGTTTTCAATGATAAACTTAAATTCCAATTTGGTGAAAATAAATGTGAATTTCAACCAATCGTTAAATCTACCCCAAAAATCATCGAAAATAAAAAAACTCGTACGGTTTTTAATGAAACGACATTCGTTTTTTCAAATCTACATTCGATTCCAAAATCTTTTACGATTTGGTTTTCTGGGCTTGAGCTGTGTCTCGCACACTTGGCGAGACAAATCAATTGGTTTTTGGAAGACTGGTTCATTTACTCTTTAATGACATACTTTCTGACGTCATGTAAATAATCATCTTTTCATTTTCATTTAAATAAAGGCTTTGCTTTTATTTTTCTCCTTTCACTTGGGTTGACTGTGGGGACGCAGTCAAAATCAAGTGTGGGGGGAGTCTCGTCTTTTTTTCAATTTTCGTGGTTTATTTTTACATTTTCTTTTCAATTTTTTTCTCCTCTTAAAAAAACAAAAAAAATAAATAAATAAATTTAAGCATTTTGATTTATTTTTAAAGAAACACTATAGGATAAATATATGGTTTTGGTTTATTACATTAAAATTTTTGAAAATTTATTTGTTGTAACAAAAATAAAAATGAAGTTTGATTACAAATAACGATAGTTTAACTAGTATATAGGAAGGTTCATATGTGATAATTATGAATATATCCTAATTGAAAATCTTTGTTTTAAAAAGTGGTTGATTTAAAGTAAAAGATATAACATTTTTTTGTCTTCTAAGTTAAGTGGTGCTAAGATGATTTTGTAAAACTCTCTCTATTAAAAAAATAAAAAATAAAAAATAATAACATCCAAAGTATTCACTCTCACTTAAAAGTCCTCACGGTTATGCATAGGGGAATTGCTTGGAATCTTTGATTATGTGTCATACTCATTTAAAAGTCCTCACGGTTATGCATGTATGGAATACACGTAAAAAAAAGAAAAAAAAGACTTAATAAAAGCCACCTACAGTCGATCGGTGTATGCACGAAAGTGCATGCACTCATCATGCTCTGTACTCCCCTCACATAAGCCCGTAAAACGGTGCATGGGTGGTATATCTGGCCTCAGTTTACCTGAGCTAGGTGTGTATTTTTTCTTGCAAATAATGAGAGATGGAGCAATTGAAATCCTAGCACTATTTTTACTTATTTCATTTGATTTGTTATTGAAAAGAAATAAAAAAAATCATTTTGATAAACTTTGATAATCAACTAAGGATATATTTCAAAATTACACTTTGTTATCGACCGAAATAACGAGTTAAACTATAGTCGATTTGTTATTATAGCTTGATGTTTATTGAAAATTTTGACGAGTAAATGACTTAAATTTTCAAGATAATGACCGAAACCTATTTTTAACTTATTTATGTCAATTTAAAAGTAAATCTTTCATTTGTAAATATTTCCAAAAATTCGCATTCATCTCTTTGTAAACAAATCTTGCATTTTGTAAATATTTTCATCCTGCATTTGGATTTTGTGGGTGGTATCCGCTGAAAAACCCTCATGAGACAACGCTCGTCCTACTGGGGAGACCCATAGGTTTAATGGCTTGTTACATACGCTCAATGCAATTGTGCTCCCTACGAAAACGGATTTATCTTAGTTTTTTTCCTTTATTCGAAGACGAATAAAAAGATAAGTGTGGGGGTATATGATGTGCATGTAAATGTGCATATTTTTACCACCATATTTAATCTATTTAAATTAAATAAATGATCATATTGGGTATTTTAACTTGTTTTAACCAAAATCCACATTAATTTCAAATTGCCACATATCCATCTTCATATAGGGGCAAAACGGTCATTGGTGTGCATATATTATTTTGAGAAAAATTAATCGAAAATTTATATATATTTTTGTAGGAATTTGATCTTAAATAGGAGTGGTTTCATGAAGGAATATGCATGCGCAAAGAAGTTACAAAAGAATGAAAATGGAAATAATTCAAAATGAAGATCATGGAGGACCCCACTCACCCACCTACCTTAATGAACAAAGTAGAGGATAATGCACATGCTTATGGAGTTTATAGCTTCAAGTACACGTAAATGATGATTAGTATAAGCTAATGATTACTTGGCCTCCACACTTTCTCAAGGGTAGTTTGGTCATTCTCCAATTTATGGAATAAGGTTTCATGCTTGTATAAATAAACCCTTATGTTTCATGTAACCCTCTCTCTTACTTAGCCTCCTCTTCCTCTTCGTTAGTTTAGGCTCAAAATAAAAGACAAGTTCTCTTTCTCTTTTCCATGGCTACTTAGCCATTTTTATGTTTCATGTAACTTCCATTTTTTCTATGCAATGTTAATTAGTGCTCTCTTTCTTTTACATGCTTCTTTTGTTTATTTACTTTCGTGTTAGTAGTGTAGATTTATTTTTCATACAAGTAGAATAGTTTTTTTTCTTTGCTTTGCTCTCTTTTTCCTTTTCTTTTTCTTTCATGTTGCAAGCTATATTTTTCAATCAAATGACAAATATGAGAGGCTAAACCCCTTTAATTTAGGGGGTAATGAAGCGCTCTAATTATGTAGCTTCAACTATTTGTTAATTCATGCTCTCTTTTTATGCTTAATGATGATCAATGAAGTGTTTTATTTGTCGTTTTTGCTTTGAATTTGATAGCCTATATTGTTGACATCAAATAGGCTATGCTTAATCAATCACTAACACAAATTCCTCTTCATTAAAATATGATTATGGCAAAAGAAAGTGATTTGAAATTAAAATTTGATGATCTATATTTCTAATCAATAGTTAATAGGCCATACTAAAAATAGATTTCATTTTCGTATTCTTTGTCAAGTTTCATGAAAGTTAGTAAGTGCTTTAAGGGATGCGTTATAGTTTGATGGCTTATGTTGGCTAATCAATAGCACAAATATGCCATACTTATGATAAGCACATCAATTAAAGCACTAATGACCATAAAAGAGAGATCATGGTTTCATGTGTGTTGAACTACATGATCTAGAGAGTGGATTTATTCTCTAAATTGTCGTTTAACTCTTATATTTGCATCTCTTTTCTTTAAGTTAGTTAGCTAATTTTCTAATTCTCTATCTTAACTTTCACTCGACTTTGGTGTAATTTGACTGAGTAGATTTTTAAAATCATCAATTCCCTACGGACGACCCGTACTCGCCACGTACTTCAATAGTACGTCGTGCACTTGCGGTAATATTTTTAATTTGAAAATTTTCGATGATTTTCTAACTCAATAGAAATTCCGCCATTAAACACGCTTCAACAAGACTATAGACCCTAGGAAGAAGAGCACAAGGGAGGAACGAGCAACAACGATGGAGTTTATGGCTGTTGTCTTAGTAAACATAGATGACATAACTCGGGTCTTGAGTATAGGTTTACAGCTTGGAGTCAAGATGCAAGACAAACTAATAAAAAAATTCATGCTAATCTGTATGTGTTCGTTTGGACGCATTCTGATATACATGGGATATTGCCAAAGATAGCATGTCATGCACTTAATATCGACCTAAATTCACATCAGTTAGGCAAAATAGATTCAGTCTTGGTTTGGATTGATTTGCTACATTGAAGGAGGAAGTGGATAAGCTGCTGGCCAATGGCTTTATCTATGATGCAACATATTCTGAATGGGTGTCAAACCGTGTACTGGTCATGAAATCGAAGGGGAAGTGGAGGATGTGTGTCGATTACTCAAACTTGAATAAAGCTTTCCCGAAGGAGAGCTTTCCACTACCTAGAATCAACCAGCCCATTGATGGAATAGTGGAGCATGAGCTACTCTCATTCATGGACACCTATTTAGGATACAATCAGATTATGATGCATGAGCCTGATAAGAAGAATGCTAGCTTCATTACGGACTTAGCTTTGTATTATTATCTTGTAGTGCCATTTGGCTTAAAGAAGGCTAGTGCTACTTACCAAAGATTAGTGAAGGCAATATTCAAGAATCAAATCAGATAGACAATGGAGGTATATGTGGATGACATGCTTATGCAATCATGATATTTGGAAACCATCTGGATAATTTCATGGACATGTTTGAAATCCTTCGAAAGTATGGAATGAAACTGAACCGCTTGAATTGTTCGTTCGGTGTTTCATAAGGAAAATTTATCGGATTCATATTAAAAGTGAGGTACATTGTGGCCAATCCAGAATAGATCGCCACATTATGGAATTCCAAAGCCCTATCGATAAAAAAGGAGTTGCAAAGTCTAAATGGGAAGATTGCAATATTAAGCCGCTTCATATCCGAAGTGTCGAATAATTGTATACCATTTTTTGATGCAATGAAGCAGGGTAAGAAGTACTTTAAATGGAACAAAGACTACCAGACAACATTTGAGGAAGTACTTTGATATATGGAAACATTGTCGGTTCTATCTAAACTAGCAGATGGGGAAGATCTATTCATCTACTTAGCAGTGTCTACCAATAAGCTAAGTGCAGCACTCATACATGAGGAGGCGAGGATTCAACAACCCGTCTACTACATCAGCAAATGGTTTGCCAGAGCTGAACGAAACTACCCGAAGTTAGGAAGTTAGTGTACTGCTTGTTGATAGCATCAAGGAAGCTACGACCATATTTCCAACCTCAACCATAAGGGTGTTGACGGTTCAATCCTTGAAGCAGGTACTTACCTACCCGAGACTTCGGGACGGTTTCTGAAGTGGAATATTGAGTTAAGCCCATATGATGTGACTTATCACCCTGGAGAGAGATTAATGGACAGGTATTGGCTAACTTCATCTCCAAGTTCATAATTCATGATAATGAGGAGGAGGACACAAGGGTTATAACATCACCGCTCATCGTTGGTGCATCAAACGAATTCTGCTTAGGAGCGGGAGTTGTACTTGAAACTCCCGAAGGATGGTCAATATGTTATGCTTTTAGATTAGAATTTCCCGCTACTAGCAATGAGGTGGAGTACGAGGCATTGATAGCAGGTTGAAGATTGTGAAGGAATTGGGAATTAAAGCTCTCCATATATATAGTGACACTCAGTTGGTCGTTTGTCAAGTGAAGTGAGAGTATTAGGCTAAAGGTGCGAACCTCACCCCTTACCCGCCGAAAGCATGGGAATTGCTCAATGATATTGAACACTACATGATCGCTTATATTCCAAAGGGATAGAATGTGAAGGTCGATCAATTTGCTAAATTGGTCAGTTTCGGAGATGCATAGTCGCTAGGACTGGTTCTAGGAAGTATTATCGGCACCCAACATAGATCAAATGGGTGTCGACTGGATTCTGGAAACCACAAAAGAGGAGGAATCATGGATGATGTCGATCAATCACTATCTACTCAGAGGAATACTCCAAAGGGTCAGGAATGAATGACAATGCTCCATTGGAAGGCACCACAATTCGTAATGCATGATGGAGTATTGCATCGGAGAGAGTTCTCCGCCTCATACTCAGGTATATAACCAAAAAAAAGCCAAGAAACTACTCATGGAGATTCATGAAGGTAGTTGCAGTGACCACACCTGTGGGCAAACATTGGAAAAAAAGGATCTTTGCTGTGGATACTTCTGGCCAGCAATAAATCAAATGTGGAAAACTATTCTAGATGATGCAATCGATGCTAGAGATTTGCAAAGATTCCACGAACCCCAAATGGTCAATCCATGTCCTTTTGCAATCTAGAGGATCGATCTACTTGGCGTGTTGGTAGTAGCAAAAGGAGGAGTTAAATACGCCATCTTTGTAGTTGGTTACTTTACAAAATTGGCCAAAGCGGAACCGCTTTCCACGATTACTACTAAAAAAGTGATTAACTTTTAACTAAAACATTATTTGTAGGTTTGGGGTGCCATAGAAAAGTATCATGGAACAATGGAACTCACTTTGAGAGTGCCCAGTTCAAGGACTTCTACAAGCATTACCGGATCGAGAAAAGGTTTTTTCACGGTAGCAGATCTGCAGAGCAAACGGGTAAGTGGATGCAGTGAACAAAATCATCAAGTCCACCATAAAGAAGAGGTTAATAAAAGCTAAAAGAAATTGGATTGATGAGCTTCCGCTTGCACTATGGGCTTACAAAAGGACACACAAATCTACAAATGGAAACTCTCCCTTTCCTTTATCTTATGGTTCAGAAGCTATGATACTAGTGGAACTGCAAGTCCCGTCTCATCATAGAAGGCACTTCAATCAAGGAGAAAGCGAGCAACTACTGATCAAATCATTTGACCAGATCGATAAGAAGAGGAAGGAAGCTGTGCTTAGGACTGCTGTTCACCATAAAAGAGCGGCACGACACTTCAGCATCAAGGTTCGAAATCGTACCTTCGAAATGGGAGATCTCATCCTGAAACGGATCTTCTTGAGTATGAGAGAACTTGGCCTAAATTGGAAAGGACGTTACATGATTGACCAAAATCTTGGAGATAGAACATTCAAGCTGATGACGGTTGACGGAATTCCGCTTCCTCGTGCTTGGAACGGCGACTCGCAGTGGCAATACTATTTAATACTTAACTATGTATTATCTATTCTTGCAAATAAGCCATCTACGGACACTGAAGGCATTGTAAATTGGCAAGACTCACCTATCCTTTTATATACCATGTTCTTGTAAGTAAACTACGAGTCGATAGGGAAAATCGACCCAAACCATCAGATCGGCTAGAAAAATTGATCCACGTCTTCTGAGATCTGGCATTGCTCTGGCAACATCAGTAAGGCCCATCTCTTTGTGCACCATGAAAAAGCTGCAGGTCACTTTTTTAAATGAAACTGCATTTAAGTATGAAATTCTCCTTTTGTGAAACCAATAAGTAGCATGCTCCTGGTTGGACCAATGGAACTGCATCGAAGTACACAAAACTCTTCGTGCGCCATCAATAAGCCACACTCACTTCTAGAACCGATGGAAGCACATTCTTGTAGGCAACATCCGTCCCACATAAGTAAGAAAACTTCTCAATCTCTGGATGGGAAGTATAGACCCTCAAACCGTCGGATCAGTGGGAAATCGATTCGAAATTCCCTAAGTACCAGTGTTGCCCCAAAAACTTTGGGAAATCCTTTTATTCTCGAGTAATCAATGTTACTCTAGTAACTTCGATAGTTCATTCAAACTTTCTAAGTATCGACATTGCTCCAACAGCATCGAGAAATTTTTATATCGCAAAATTGGTGGAAATCGGCATTGCTACGACAATACGATGAAAGTCCAAATCACCGAATCGATAGCCACATTGAAGGAAGGTCCAAGTACTTGAGCAGTTCAAAAGTTTCCGGAGATAGAAAGTGATGTGCGAGTAGGATCTCAACGCTGAATTTAGAAAAATCTGGTCAAAGTCAACGAACTAAATGCTTAGAATCAAGCAACAGAATCACAGGTTTCCAGAGATAGGAGCCTATTGCGCAACCTAGACTGGGGGCAACCAAAAGAGTTGCTTAGAACAAGCGATCTCTAACCAATTGCTTAAACCCTGAGTTCAGAGTAATAAGCACAGTGGAGCAAGCGACATGCATACACCAGCACATGATCAGGACAGGGGTAAACCGAGATACACCACAGTCCTGTTATGTCAAACAGAGTATTTTGGCAAATCATAACAGTGCTAAGCAATATAATATGCCAAATAACTAAAGGAGTACCATTTACATGCATAGAGTCACGATAAATAAAGATTTAGCATAGATATAGTATATAATATCGGAAATTGCAATACAAGCAATCATATTATATACAACGTAGTTATCTATACAAGCAGAGTAAATAGAATGCATGAAAAGTACATAGAGAGATTACACGAGAAATGATGATCTTTCATTTTATGTACAGAATCAACAAGCAGTAGGGGTCATTCCCACACAACACCAGCTCGTTTCAGACAATACACAAAAAACCAAACAAAACAGATATTACGGACTCTGTACTTGTATAGACTAGATCGACCCAAAAAGCATACAAAAATCATAAATGCTTTACTCCATTAAAACTTGGTCACATCATCATTTCTTTCCGACATAGCCACCTTTACCATGCTTGCCTGGAAAAATCAGAATCTTCTTCCTCCTGCTTTCCTTGCTAAGGACAAGACACTCTCCAAGGACACACTCTCCTTTCGTGGCAAGGCTAGACCCCTCAAAAACTCCTATAGCGGCATCTTCATCCTTTGACCTTCAAAATTTGATTGTAGTCGGAGTCTTATGATTTGCTTCCTCCTTCTCCTTCTTCATCTCAGCCCCTTCTTTTTCTTCTCCAATCTCCCTACCATTCTCTTTGTTAATCATGTTTGACTTGCCCGTCACTATCACTTCTTCTTCTCGAGACATGGAGACGACTTCTAGGTTATGCGATGTTGGTATTTTGTTAGAGTCAGGACCAAGCCCAGAAAGTGAGACGGGAATTATACACGAAGCCACTATGGAGACAGCGATGTAAGCAGTAAAGATGGAACTAAGTCCCGATCCCTGTGTGGCTGGACGAGGAGGCGGGAGAGACGGTTGACCTACAAGTTGGGAAACACAGTTAAATAGTTCAATAAATGACTCTAGAGTGAACGAGAGCTTTTAGAGTACTGGAGAAACGAGGGAAATAACTAAACTAGGTGTTTGATCCTAGAACTTCATTATCAAACCCTTTTATTGGTTTCCATTTTGACAGGTCGCTCGATGATCAGAGGAATATATGGCTTGTGTAGGGATATAGATGTTGGGAGAGTGTAGGCGGTTGTACAGCCAACCACTATGGATGTAGGAATGCTCATGTTAACTCTTGGAATTTGGATGTAAATGTCTCGCCCTAAACCAAAGAACTTGGGCCGGCAAGAGCCTTAGTAGCGGCCTTAGTAGCGGCCATCTCCTTCTCTTTTTTCTGAATTTCTCTACCAGCTGCTAGGAAGTCTATATCCTCAGAATTGAGATGGGTGACCATTAGTTCCTCTTCAAAGGGCATATCCCCGACTCACTCTGACCTGATTAGCACTTATTCTTAAACCATAGCAATAGTCCAGGGATAATAATATCTAAGCAACCTCAAACAGCCATTTTTTATGACGTTGCAAGTATAAAGGTATAGCATGCTGGCATCCATTTGGCACATCACTTCATTATGCTCTCACTTAAAGCCTGCAATTCTTCGATCGTGTAACTAAATGGTCGATCTTGACTGCTAGTTTCTCGGTTGCAACTTGTTCTCCCTCCTTAGCCAGTCTTACATTCTCGTCGAGGAGTCGAATGACTTCAGTGACCTACTCAATAATAATGGCGACTCGTTTAGTAATAGTTTGGTCACGAGCTTTAACAGCCTTCTCTCCTTCGGTGACTTTCTCTATCAATTTATCGGACTCATTGTGAGCACCTTTAAATTGATCATCAATCAGGAGGAGTGCTCTATCGCGGGCCCGGTTTGCCTTTGTTAGCAGCTTGTCACTGATAGCTTTTCCCTTAAATGCCAAGTCTCTTTTGGTCTTGAGCTAAGCTATCTCGTTGTTGTGATCCTTAATCATTTTATCATGGTCATCCCTTTTTGCTTCGAACAAAAGAATATCCTGACGGTTAATATAGTTACATTAGAAAGAACCTGTATGAGAATCTACCACTCGAACCCTGCTTCCAAGTCCTTGTGGATCCCTCGAGATTTCGAACGGAAATAGCTTTTTCGGTGGGCTTTACGTTCTTATAAATTTTAATTCCATGCAAGAACAGATGCAGGTAAGCAGCTTGAAGCTGTGGAGGACTTGATGGAAGTGTGGAATTTTTTCCCTGACTAGAAGAAGCAGAAGCAGTAACAGTAGTAAAGGGCCATGAGGATGGAATTTCCTGAATCGCGGCAGTCTATGCTTCGGTGTGGGGGAGGAGTAATAGATAGTGAGGTCCCATGGTGATTATGAGAATCCCTATAGTGCTTGTGCGTATCACTAGGGGTATCACCTTCATTGTCCTTTTTTCTTCTCTCCCCTCTCGTGCTATCTCTCCAAGTGGAGGGCCTCGTCATCTTTCTTTTCCTCATCTCTTCGTCGGTTTCATGATGATAATGGTGGGCTAGATCCAAAGTTTGATCCTTGTAGGAGCTAGAATGTTGATGCAATTGATGATACAATTCACGACCTACGGAACCTAGAACGATAAGAAGAATGGAGTCAACACTTGAACTCTAAAGTTTAGCTCAAAGTAGAAATGTGTGTCCATGATCCTAAAGTGGATGTGTAATGTTGATGACTCCCTATATACTATTCCAGCCGTATCGGCATGGTTTAAGAGCTGGAGTCTCTCTATCCTACGCTTATGAAAGCACTTAAGGATATGTTGATACGTGAGCCGATCTTTCCTATCATTTCACTAATTGAGAAATCCCTAAATTCATTCAGGTTAATGTAGATGTCTCTTATGAAATCCGAATATGACATATCTCCTACAAGGGTCCTAGCATCTTGGCTTCCAATTGATTGGGAAACTTTGATAGTTAGCTGTTCTTGATGAGAAATAGGCAGCTCAAGCCTCAACTCCTCGATAGTTAGCAATTCTAAAGAAGGTAGGATAGGAAGATCATGGCTCATCTGTGATGATTTACCACAAGACTCGTCTTCTTCCTCAGTGGCATGAAATTCATTATCCTTATCGCCATATGTGGCCTCTTTCTCCTCCTCTACGACCATCTTTTATTTCCCTTCTCTCCACTGAAATGGTTCATCTTCTTCCTCTAGGATCAGGGGCATTCTATTTGTCTTATCTTTATCCCTCGGAATATCTCCACAAGAAGATAAATCTACTTCGGCTTCAAGAACTTCGTCGAGTTGAACGTCACCCGATGGTCTAGCTATAGTCCTCTGAACATTCTCGTTGGAGTTATGAGTAAGGTAAGGGAATGAATGTTCTACCTAGAGCAAATCAAAGTTGAAGGCTCTTCAGTCAAAGCGAATCTCTCAGGGTGTAGTATGTCAACCCTTTGAAGGTTCTTGTTTGTTAGAAGGTATTCAATCAAGAATTTAGAAACTCTCACATCCTTCATGAGTTTAAGCATTGCCTTGAGTTTGCGATTATTTTCCCACCTTGGATTGCTAAAGTAAATATATAGAAAATTAGAGATCAGAAACATCCTAGTAGGATAGGAGCTCAAGAATGGAGGCTTACCTCCTAATATCTACTGATGAATGAAGCCCTCTGGACACCAAATGAAGAAATGCTCATTTTTGAATGTAGATTATTTGTTGTGAAGATCTCCTATCAGCTTATATCCCCTCCAGGCTTCTATAATCATGAAAGATGGGCAATCTTGCCTCCTCTTTAACTGTAGGAGGAATGTTAGCTCATTAATCCTTGGAGGCCACCCAAGCCTGATCATGAAAAAGACATATAATGAACTCAGGAGTGCATAACTTTTGGGATGAATTTGGAGTAGTGCAAATCCTAGTTTTTGAAGCACCACCATCAAGAATCGATTAAACAGTGGCATAGCACCACTCTAGCAAATGTATCGGTTTCGTGTAGTGAAACCTTTTAGGGGACTATGTGTGAGCTCAACTATAGTGGCAATTGAACGTTGCTATCTGCAATGTCATGCTGCTTGCATATATTTCTAAGCGATCTTGCTGATAGAATTGAAGGCATTTGTTCCAGACGATCGGTTGGGATTCTCATCCTAAGAGGAAATTGATTGGGCATTGGCCTAACAGGAACTAGCAGGCCATAGAATTCAAACGAAATGGGTTGAATTGGTCGGACAGGAATAGATGGAGAAACAAGGGTAATCGATGATTTAGCCTTTGAAGGTGTGGATGCTCCTTCATCGGACTAACGACGGGATGGTCGACGTGTCATTCTAGACAATAAAACTTGCTGATTAAGATCATGTATGCTTTATTTCTAATAGAATTCCGGTGTGATTAATGCTTCGAATCTAAAGGAAGTCGACATGTGCTGACTAATTTGATTCCAAATATTGACCGGGGCAAGTATAGTGTGTTATTATATGGAATGAGCCCGGTATCTTGATCACCACAAATAGACCATCTTGTGTAGATAGCTTTCTTGCATTGACAAAACAATATACATTGTCCTTTGAAATTATCTTTCTATACTTAACCCACTTTTGATCGATAATTGATAACAAATATGTCGTCCGGACGATGTGGAAAGCCTTTTCTTTTCAAGATCACTAGAAGTGTAGAGATGAAAAGGCATTGCAATGTAACAATCCATTACGACCGAATTCGATGAATTGTGATGTTGTAGTATATTAGACGATTAAGACTCGGCCAATCTCATCGAGAAAGATGGAAGGAGTCCGAGAGCATGACTTTTCTCCCGAACTACATGTACTCAATGGGGGTAAACCCTAAATCCAACATCGATTGAATAAGCCCAAGATCAAACATCTTCCCCAAATAGAATTCCACTAAGCCCATTATGACAACCACTATCCCATAATCAACCCAAGTTCAACCTCCAAATTCAAGTCAAAGGATTAGCTCTTCTAAGGATTTTGGAATAGGTTGGGTCAGAGAATTGGGGGCTGCAAACTTGATGGCGGCGGCTCGGCTAAGAGGCGGAAATTGATCAATGGAAGCAATAGGACCAACTGGCGGTGGCATTGGAATCAAGTAGAGGTCAACATAGGTCGATAACAAGAAAAACCTTGGTCAAGTCCACTGGAGCGAATGCAAGAACTCGGGTGGGAAGTAAAATAAGGCAAGTGGAAAGGAAGACTCAACAAGTATAGTAATGTAGGAAAAAAGTATAGAAAAAATTTCTAATTACTTAACTTTGTACCGAGTTATCGCAAGGACTCGGTACCGAGTTATCATTTCTCACCCGTTTCGATACCAAGTCGACTTTTACAACCTACATGATACTCCAAGGTGTTATGTGATCTCCGAAGCGTAAATCATATCGCCAAATTAAGGAACTAAAATTCCGTTAGAGACAAGAATCGATGGCTGAATAGTGAATATTAAATTACCCAAGTAAAAGCAATGTCTTAAAATGACATTCAAACAATTGTGACGACCCGATTTTCCATACCCTTTGAATCGCCAATAAACCACACATGTCTAACCCAAATTGCATGAAAAGACAGATCATTAAGGCTAGAAAGAAAATAAAGACAGAACAGAATCTCACACAAATGGAATAACATATATTATTTCAATAATAATCTTTACAGTGGAAAATTTTAAATACAATATCAGAGTCTAACCTAGATTCAGCTTGGACAGTTAACACCTGCCCTTACAAATGCTGACAAACAACAAAACAAATGCACTAGATGTAGCGGATAATAGATTTTGTCCATACGATGTGAAGATCTCCAGCTCTCCTCTGGAAACTCCAACTATCTTCAACTCAACCTAAAGCAACTCGGATCTGACCTGAGTATTAAAAATTCCCGGATCGGGCTTGATAAACCAGTGTCAGATACTCGAACTTTAAAACGACCATGATATCAAAACCTTTGAAAAGAAGGGTATCTCATAAAACCACGCCCACACATACACACGGACGGGTTTTTACCTTATGATGACCAAAAAATTTCATACCAAAATACGCTTGATATTATTTTTAATGACATTCTTTTGAAAATACTTTACAAATTAACTTATTCAAATAAGGTATCAATACATGGACTAAGTCTAAGGTAATATATCCGGACTAGGTCAACGGAATATACCAACGGAATATATGATACCAAAAGGGGTAGCTGAAATGTTTGCAAGTCATTATAGCTATTTTGGGAATACAATCAAAACCGTAAATCTCGTATTGGGATTGGATTTCCAACATGATAGGAAACTAGTGACCTTTTCTCCAATCCACGCATAACAAACATAGTTCTCACGGTGCCTTAATCGCTTTTCTCAAAATAATCACTTGGAACTATACTTGCTACACTACAACTGATAACCGGTAGTTCCCTGCTTTTCTCAAGATAACCACTTTATCCACATGGGGGCAATAAATGCCTTGAGGTCCAGACGTATCTGGTACCTAGGGCTCAGAACATTTGATAACCCAAATCACTACTATCGAAAATGCGAGCATACATCTGACCACATAGAATCCCATTATAACTAGGGTGTGAGGCTCGCGAGGCAACGATCAATTTCTTCAGTGTCGTGTTTTTCATACAAAACAACGCTTTGATCATAACAGGTTCCACTTTGAATGCCACATTGTCATTCCACGTCACACGACTGATTTCTAGAAAAGTATAACTTCCTAAGCTCGTGTGTCTCGGGAAAGGGTGTTAAGCTAAGAGAAGTTGCCATCTCCGACACCATATAATATACATTTATAGAAACCTCAAATGTGATTTAGAATACAATATCAGACAAACATACATACAAGTTTGTTTTGGGACTGAACGAAGCCGAAGGCACTTTCCTCGGCCATTACTAGGCTAGAAGCCCTTGCAATCCGAAAAATCTCCATCACGAGGGGACCACTGCTATAAATAATTCTATAATAGGGGCCAACCAGAGCATGTTCAATAGAAGTCTTCACGCTATAAAGATTCACGGTCTTCAATAATCATCATCTTCAACATGTCTTCACTTTCGAATGTATAAATTGGTTTAAAGTGGTTTTTGGATAGGAATCATCCAAATCCGACTTTGGTTCCTTCGAAGCCAATCATTGCTTTAAAAAGATGTTAAGTTCATATGTGGATATCAATCATAAATCAATTACTTCATCTTTTATCTAATCAAATATCTTTCTTAGATATAATCTTTTCAAGTTATTAGACTTTTTTTCTTCAATGTATATGGAATCATTAAGCCTCATTTATCAAATCATTTGGTTTATTTAAACATTTCTTAAATCATAATCATTTTCTCTTTTACGTAGGAAAACCTTTCCAAATCATTCATTAAATCTTAATCGAAGATTTCTTACATTCAAGCTATAACATTTAACTTAGGGAAAATATTCTCAAATCATTCATTAAATCTTAATAAAAGACTTTCTTCTTAACTTCAAATCATATTCTTGCAAATCGAAGATTTCGTAATAGAGTACTACCGCCATCTTAAATATGGTAAATTTCACCTCCAGGGACTATTGGCAAGTTTCACCTCTAGGGACTAATGGCAAGTTTCACCTCCAGAGACTAATGGCAAGTAATCACACATTATGAATATCTTTGTCTTTAACGATCATTGTCTTCAATATATTTTATTTCAAAAAGTAGTTTGAAGTGATTTTCGGATAGGAATAACTCAAATGCGATCCTGGTTCCTCCGTACTAATCATTGAAAAAAAGTTGTTAAGTGGTTAGTTAACACTCAAAGAATTTGTTTCTTTTCTTTTATCTTGGAAAAACATAAATATTACCTTTTTAGAGCATCCGGACTTTTCTTTCGATCTATTCCACCCCTCACCTAAAAAGAGAAAAAATAGGCCAGGTAAGTTCACGGCATTGGTTGCTCCATCCCGAATATTTGTTAAACACCTTGTTTACCTTCCTAGATCTCACAAGCGGGACAAATGTACTAGTCGTTTCCACATACTTAGTTTGTTATTATATTCAATCTACTTCATTTTTTGTTTAAGTGGTATAAACAATTCATCTTAACCATTTATTCAAACCCTTATTAAAGCTTCCAAATCATCTTTACATTACTTAATTATTCTTTTAAAATCATTCACAAAAGATTTAGGAAATAATTGTTAAGTTTAAACTCGTATTCAAAAGGTTATAGAATTCGCAGAATAAAACTGCTGTAGAAAAATGCTATATAAGCTTATTTGATTTAAACAACTTTTTAATATTTTAAAATTCATATTTTCCATTCCAAATCTATTTTAAACCATTTTAGTAGATTTATCAAATTTATTTCATATTTTTAATCATCTAAAAATATCATTATAAAGAAATTCCATTTTGGATTCCAAACTGCAAAACCGCGATGTTTTTAGAAAATTGTTTTTGACATATTTCAAAATCTACTTGACGAAATCTTGATCTCTTTCTTCATTGGAAAACTATTATCATTGTGGACCAAATAATTTTTATTTCGGAGAAATCTGACTTATAAATCATTCTCTACTTCAATTTGAAGTTGCAGGACGAAATTTATGAACTCCCGCTACGCGACAAGCTCGATTTTGACCAATTTTGTGAATTGCTTCGGAACTTGTCCGAAACACTTCAAATATGTTTTAAACCATATTTAAACTATTGTAAAATCATTAAGAGGTTAAATAATTTTCATACACACATTTGTATGGATTTAATTTCCATTGATTTAACTATGGTTAATTTCTAATCATTTCTCTTATCATTTATCAAACAAGTTATCAACCAAATAAACAATCATATAATCAACCAATTTGCAACCAAGTTATCAAACATTTAATCATTCAAATTACTTAAACTTTTTAAATCATTATACTTGAAATAATTTATGGATTTATTAGTAAATATGAGTATTCACCTTTAACTTAACCAATTCTTCCTACCAACATTCATTTGCAACAGCACTTCACTTAAACTTCAACTAATCAATTTCTACTCAATTTCTTTTGCTTTATTCCATCAACCACTTCTTTCAAACTTTCGAAAATTCGGCAGAGCTTTCGCAGCACCTTGAATTTGCTTCTGGCTCCTTGGAATGAAACTGATGGCACTTCCTTCTCTTTTTCTTGCTCTGAGGCTTTAAAACATGCTTCCTTTTCTTTCTAGGTTCGTCCGTACCTATATCCTTACCTTCCTCCATCATTTCTTCACTTATTAGTTGCTAAACCATGTTTAAATGGTATTCTAAGGTCTTTGGAGTTGATTTGATATGGTTTTGAAAAAAGTTAGTAAGCATTTGGAAGAGAAGAAGAAGCCATTAAAGCTCTAAAGAAGAAGAAGAAGAGAGCTTAGAAAAGGAAGAAAAGGAAGAATGAAAAGTGTGAAAAAAGTGAAAAAGTGATTGGTATTTATAGAAAAAGAAATGAAGTGGTAAATTACGAAAATACCTCTTTACCAAATTACCAAAACAACCTTACTTACTTCTAAAGTAATCTTATTTTTTTCAATACTTAACATCACATTTCAAATCATTACTTTATGTCATTTTCACTTATATATAAAGTAAAGTAAGTAATAATTATGTTTCTTTGATTTGATATTTTACCTTTTTGATTTGAAATGACATTTTTGTCTTTTTGTGCTTACTTTTTCTTAATTGTTTTGTAGAAGTTTCTAACCTTATTTAGTAAAAGTAAACTAGATTAGTGAATTATTTAATACTTGCACTATTTAAATGTATATTCCCATATAAGAAATTAAAAGTGCGACGACGTTGCGACAACTTTTAATCGACAAAATGTCGTTTTTCGACAAAATGTTTTACATCACATTTTGACGTTTTAGTTAAACTATTTATATATGTAAACCAAATTTAAAAATGAACTTTTTACTTCTTTAAATAAATTAAAACATGTCTCTTTATATTTAAAAATCATATTTAAATAACATCAAAATCTCTAATTTTACGGTGTATGTAAAACTGACAAAATGCGACAAAATTTGGTTATTTTTGTAAAACGATTATTAACATACTTATAAGTATTTTAATATACTTTTATTATCTTTATTAGATGTTTTCAATAAGATTTATCTTTTTAATTAAACATTTAAACATATTTATTTAAGCATTTATTTATCTTTAACAAAACTTAACTTTTGTTGATTTGTCCTAAAATCCAAATTTATACTTTTTAAATTATCAACTATAGGAATAAATAATTTCTCTATTATTATCATCTGTTATATATAGCTTGTTTGTTTAAGTTTTAGACCTTTTTAAATTTAAAACAAATGAAATCTCTCATTTTCGAAGTAGCGAAATTACTGGTCGTTACATTCTCCCCTACTTAAAAGAATTTCGTCCTCGAAATTACCCAAACAAAAGTTTTCTCAAAACCTTTATCTTCAGACTTAAATCTATATAATATACTCAAATCATCCATATGAAATATCTTATTCGATCTCCTATTTGAATACACAACATTATTTCCGAACTTGTATCGATCCCCCAATTCTCTAATGCGGACTTTAATCAGGCTCTTTTCTTAGAAACCTTCGCTTTCCCTACATAGTTCTCAACTATGATAGAAAACTCAAGTACCCAACCATAAACCCTAATCAATGTTCGTCGTCAAGAATCGAGTGGTAAATCCTTTTTCAGATTGGTAAAAATACCTCAAAGTTTCAAACTCGAATCTTAGATCAAAATTTGCACGATGAAATGATTTACATATAACATATGTATTTATTAACCCGCAAGAACTTTCATAAAAACTTTACCTTAAGATCAATCATTTTATAAAGCTGCTTCTTTATATAATCCCTTTAATTATTTATTTCCAAATATTTTCAATAAAGGAAAATATTCTAAAGTGTTAACCCGCCATTAGTCAAGGACATGAACAAGCCGATTCAACCCAACCAACTTCACGATTATCGAGGCTAGAATAGGATGGATTCGGTTTAAAAGAATGAAGTTCACTTGGATATGTCATTTGGTCAAGAAATGGGGGTTTACACAACTCGGTCTGGAAGATAAGTTCCGATCGACATCCCTTCCCTCGTTCGGCACACCTCCCCTCGGTCGGCACACCTCCCCTCGGTCAGCACACCTTCCCTCGATCGGCATACCTCCCCTCGCTTGGCATGAAGGCTCGTTCGGCATTGGATATCGCTCGGCATTGAACATCGCTCGGCATCGCACCTCGCTCGGCATCGTACCTCGTTCGGCATAATCAAGAAGGGTTCGCCTATGGCCTCGGTGGGCCCAAACTACTCATGAGGCCCAACAACCTGGTTTTGCCTATAAATACACCATGTGGATCTCCAGATGAGGGATCTTCTTCTCCCTGGTCTCTGACTATCTATTTTCTATGGCTAAAGTTTACTCTATCAGTTTGTAGCTGTAATTGATTCGAACATCAATAAAAAAGAAACTTCTGGAGTGGACGTAGGATGGAGTTAGCCGAACCACTATAAAATCTGTGTTCTTTACTGCTTTCATTTTCATTTCAACCGTTCTTCATATTATTACTCTCTATATATATTCTATCTGTTATTTGTGACCGTTAATTGGTGCTTTCATTTACATTTGGGTGTTAGTGACCAGTTTTGGCGCTAACATTTTGCTGCTTTCATCGAGAACGCAAGCACTCGAGAATTTTGGAGCTAGGAACTTGGAATCTAGGAAACAATGGCTAGACCATCAGCAAGGAAGCTAGTGACAGAAAGGAGTAATTAGGAGCGAAGTTAAGAGGCTTCCTCTGGAGCTGGAGTAGGTCAAGCATCCATCTACATCACTAGAGAAGAGATGGAAGCGTTGTTGAAAAGACAAGAGGGAATGATGTAGGAAATGCAGGAGCTCAGATCTATGGATCTGGATCAGAAGCGCTCAGCCAACAAGCAGAAGGAATGGCTCAGCAGGGGGCAGACCCCAATCAACAGATGGCTAATAATCTAGATGGACCTAGACTCAGGGGCACACCACAAGGAAATGCTGGACCAAACCATGGAGGGATACCAGATAACGCGATGCAACCCAACACCAACAGGAGTGCAGGAGTACAAGACGAGGAGTATGTGCCTAAATTTTCTCATGAACTCAGGGGGCAGACCGGAGATAATGGACAAGGATTACCGCTTGGCGACAAAGACAGACTGGCGGTGATGGTTAGACGAGCTACGAGGGGTGGATTGGTAAACAAAGACTTGAAGGATGTGAATAGGAGTCCCTTTACTCCTACTATCAGGAGATCTAGGAACCCACCGGATATTAAGCTACCATCATTAGAGACGTATAATGGGAGGACAGATCCTACGGTTCATTTGACAAAGTACATGAGGCATATGGAAGTGCTGGAAGCATTCGAGGAAGACATGGCCTGATGCTTCCCATTGTATCTAACAGACATAGCAGCACTATAGTTAAGACAATTGGAGAGCGATTCCATTGGAACGTGGGCCGAGTTGACTGGGAAGTTAATGAGGCAGTTCAAAGTTCACATTTCGAGACCTAAGAACGTGATGAGTTTGGCAGCGCTAAAGCAGAGTACCGGGGAATCTTTGAGAAGCTTTCTGACGCGATTCAATGCAGCGGCAACATTAGTGGATCGACCAGATCCATCCATTGTCTTAGTGGAAGCTGTATCTGGCATAGCTAATGGAACAGAGGTTCAAAAATTCATTGACAAGGGACCCACCTATGGATCTAAGGGAGTTTTATCATGAAGCCGAAGGATTTCTACGGTTATAGAATGCAAATGCTGAGAGAGAGGAAGGAGAAGGAGATGATGTTTATGCAATCAAGGGTGAAAATCCTTCTTAAAAAGATTCAGGAATTGATAAAGGGAAATGGAAGGCCAGGGATAACGACGATGGACCAATGCAACCATTAAAGGAACCGAGGTTCACCTCTTATTCAAAGCTAAACGAGACTTCGGAACGAATTTACCAAGACACTAAGGAGCAGATTCCCTATCGAAGGCCAATGAGAAGGGATCCGACCAGCAATAAAAGAAGATTGGACAAGTATTGTTTGTTTCATGAACTGAACGGTCATAGCACAAATGATTGTAGGCACTTGAAGGATGAAGTTGAGGGGCATATCCGGAATGGTCTGCTATCCCAATATGTGAAAAGGAGGGCCACGATGGTGGAACAAGAACTACCACCACCTGCACCTACTGGGGACGACTTAGGATCAATGCGTCAGCTTATTATCAATTGATTGAAATAATGACGAATAAGTTGAAAACTCCACACTAACGCGATTAACTCATTTACACATGTACAGGACCGCGAACGATCCTCAGGCATGCTCTGATACGACTATAATTGCATCAATGTAGGTGTTTGCACTTCGACGTTCCTATTTTGCTTTTATTTTCCATTTCTCATGTTTGGTCTTGATTTTGTTTGACTTTTCTGTTGAAAGACTTATTTCGGACGAAAGTGTGCCATCTGTGATTCCATAACGGTTAACCACTTACTCATGTAAGGGATCATGAACGGCCCTCAAGCATGCTCTGAGATGGCGATAAACCGTCATAACAAACAAGTCAGAAATTCACTCGAACGTGAAATATGGCATTAATAATACTAAGTCTCCCCTCCCTTCGGGCATACACAACTCGCCTCGAACGGCACCCGATCGTGAACGATCACAAATCGCCTCGAGCGGCACCCGACCGCGAATGGTCGCAACTCGCCTCTAACGGCACCCGATCGCGAACGATCGCAAATTGCCTCGAACGGCACCCGACCACGAATGGTCCAGACTCGCCTTGAACGGCACCCGATCGCAAACGATCACAATCGAATGGTACCCTACCGCGAACGGTCCCAACTCGCCTCGAACGGTACCCGACCGCGAACGGTCCCAACTCGCCTCGAACGGCACCCGATCGCGAACAATCAAAAATCGCCTCCAACGGCACCCGATCGCGAACGATCACCATTCGACGCGAACGGCACCCGACCTCGTGGTCAAATATGACTATCAATTTCTTTGTAGGTCATTAACAGGATACGAACATCTAGCTTATTGAGCTACAAAACACACCTTCCAATAGCAAGGCATGTTTTGGGGGGCAAAGTGTTAACCCGCCTTTAGTCAATGCCATGAACAAGCGGATTCAACCCAACCAACTTCATGATTATTGAGCCTGGAATAGGATGGATTCGGTTTAAAAGAATGAAATTCACTTGGAAATGTCATTTGTTCAAGAAATGGGGGGTTACACGGCTCGGTATGGAAGATAAGCTCCGATCGGCATCCCTTCCCTCATTTGGCATCCCTCCCCTCGTTCGGCATACCTCCCCTTGGTCGGCACTCCTCCGCTCGTTCGGCACACCTTCGCTCAGTCGGCACACCTCCCCTCATTCGGCACACCTCCCCTCATTCGGCACATCTTCCCTCGCTCGGCATGAAGCCTCGTTTGGCATTGGATGTTGCTCAGCATTGAACATCGCTCGGCATCGCACCTCGTTTGGCATCTCACCTCACTTGGCATCGTACCTCGCTCAGCATCGTACCTCGCTCAGCATAATCAAGTAGGGTTCGATTATGACCTCGGTGGAACCAAACTACTCAGGAGGCCCAACAACCTGGTTTTGCCAATAAATACAGCATATGGGTCTCCTGATGGGGGATCTTCTTCTCTCCGCTCTCTGACTTTCTATTTTCTAAGGCTAAAGGTTACTCTATCAGTTTGTAGTTGTAATTAATTCGAACATCAATAAAAGGAAACTTTTGGAGTGCAAGTAGGCCGGAGTTAGCCGAACCACTATAAAATATGTGTTCTTTATTGCTTTCATTTTAATTTCAACTGTTCTTCATATTATTACTCTTTACATATATTCTGTCTGTTATCTGTGACCATTAGTTAGTGCTTTCATTTACGTTTGGGTGTGAGTGACAAATTTTGACGCTAACATAAAGAAACCATTTTTCACTCAAAAGATAATTTATCTTTATTATAATTTTTATTCCCACGATTCTTCAACTCAGTATATTTCCTTTAACACTAATATTGTTTATGAACTATTTTATAAATCTATTACTTAAGTTTATTACATCTTATAACTTATGTAAATCAATCACTTTTAAAGACTTAAGTCCAATTCTTATTTAGTGCTAGAATTCATTAGTAAATCATTTTCTGGGTTATAATTTCCTTTTTTTGTTTATAATCACATTTATAAATCATACTTATCCAATTTCATTTAATCAGAATATTTAACAGTCTTTTAGTTTTCATAAATTTCTTAGCTCTGAGTTAGGTATGAATCGGAAATTTTCGACTGTCCCAAATCATTGGAAAACCCGTTTTATCTTATCAATTAGCGATCCCAATTTGTCTTTAGCTTAAAACACTTTTATAAAGATTACTAATCAATGATTCACATTATTTCTCTGACCTAAGAAAATTATATAGATCGAGTAACTCCAAAAAAATCCAAGGAACTGGGTACTACCAATAGTATCATATATCCTCTTAACAAGAAGAGTAATACTTAAGAGAAGTGTGTACCATCCGAACACATCACTTGCCCATCTTTTAGTTTATTTTCGAGCCTATCAAATTAGTTATCATAAAATATCTCTTTTTATATTTGAAATAATACCATTTTCAAAATCCTTTAGAGATTACTTTGTAAAACCTATCTTATAAATTCATTTTATCTTATATTAATTAACTTCATTTAAATTACCACAATTGTTTTAATCGAACTTAAATTCTCATTCCTCAAACAAATCTTATTATCAAATACCCTTTAGTCAAATCGTGAAACTTATTTCATAAGGTATTTGTACTTAAACTTTTAAATTAAACAATTGATCAATTTATGATAGTAACTTAATATTATCATTTCTTAATTTATTATTTTGGAATAAGTATTAAAGACTTTAATTTCCATATCAGATTTCTTACTTAACGATTATCTTTATGAAACATCTTATAGTCAAATTGTGAAATTCTAATCACCAGGTGTTCATATTTAAATTTCACTAATCCTGATTTCTAACTATACAACTTTTCAAAATATATACTTTATATTCAAAATATAATCGAAGGTAAAATTATTTCATTTACCAATTTTTTCAGAATTAATGTGTCGGTTTGTCTCGTTTAAATGTTTAGGTACCCTCATCGATAACGGTGATCAGGCGCATCGATCAGAATCCATAAATCACTCAACAGATAAATCAACACAAAATATTTTATTAGTCACTAACAAATACGTACACATATATAATACACTCAAACTCATTCTAGGGTGTTACTAACCCTATCTCTAATGATTTACCCATCCTAGGGTATTACTAACCCTATCTCTGATGAGTTTTTACCCAAACAAAGCCAAGGTTCTCACTTAACCTTCAGCTCTGATACCAAATGTAATGGTCCGATTTTTCATACGGTTTGCATCGAAAATAAACCATACATATCTAACCCAAATTGCACGAAAAGACGGATCATTAAGGGTAGAAAGAAAATAAAGACAGAATAGAATCTCACATGAATGGAATAACATATATTATTTCAATAATAATCTTTACAATGGAAAATTTTAAATACAATATCAGATTCTAACCTAGATTCATCTTGGACAGTTATAATGTTGAGTCAAGATTTTTTATATAGAGTTTTGATTTCTGACAAAGGGATAAGCCATGATCGACAAAAAGAAGTTATTCAGACACAAAGAGCTCCATATGATTAGAGGTTGATTGTTTGGTATGTTAGTAATGATTATTTATGTTAAAATCTATCCTCAAATAGAATATACCTTCAATCTTCGAATATACATACATACATATATATATATATATATATATATATATATATATATATATGAGTGCACATTAACTGTGCACTCTGGGCAAAACCGGTCGACTGGTCAAAACCAGGTGGTCGACCGTTTCTGCCCAGAATGCACAGATAACGTGCACAAGTGAACATAACGTATATATATTCAAATTCCTGTCTACTGGTCCTTTTTGACCTGTCGACCGTTTTCAAACAGAAAGCAACTCTTCGTATAGACACTTACTTTTCTTCAACGGTTGCTTCTCTTTCTCTTCACCAATGATCATGACCTTTGTTCATACCTTTTCACAAAAGGTTACAACTGTTTTTTTCTTATATAAACATCATGAAATCATTATTCAAAAGATATAATTTTCTATTCTTCTAATCTTTATTCTATTGATCGCTATCTTGTACTCTCAAGCGTTCAAATTGCTCATATTCTATCATATATCGTTTTGAATCCTGAAATTTATTTAACATCCTTTTGATTCAATACGATATCCACTTCCAAATCTTCATATATAAAAATAATCTATTTGAGGATAAGATTATAGGAAGTCTGTACTACAAGTGACAAAATAGTGTTAGCAAGAACACATACCGTCAACAAAAAATTATATTCATCATTGTTGAAGTCCTCCGTGTTGTAAGAGGCAAGTGTTGAAGTTCTCGGTGTTGTAAGAGGCAAGTATTGAAGTCCTCAGTATATTAGAGGCATGAAATCCCGTTCGTCTGATCGGGTGTTGTAAACCTGTTCCTCCGGGTGAAGCGAGGTAGTTGGTAGTGAAAATCCAGATAGAAGTCTGGGACTGGACGTAGGACGGTGCTCCGAACTAGTATAAAAATCTCTGGTGTGATTTTTCTATTTTTATTTACTTTGCTACTATCATCTATTTCCGCATTTATATTATATTCCATATTACACGATCCGTGTGTACTATATTAGCACGTGCACTTGCACACCACATTTTCAATTGGTATCAGAGCACGGTCATCATATAACCGTAACACAGTTATTTGATATATTCTTGTAATATGGCAAATAACGCAAGTACTAGCACTCAAAACACCACTTACACGGAAGGTCAATCGACACAAAGACCTCCATTTTTCAATGGTCTTAACTATAGTTACTGGGCAACACGTATGTCATTCTTTATGCAATCAAATAGTTATGATGCCTGGAATGCTACTCAAAAAGAAATAGTGAATCCAACAACTGATTATTCAGAATGGACTACGGTTGAGAAAACGGCAGCAGCCGTAAATGCAAGAGCAATAAATATGTTGTTTTGTGCATTAGACCAAAATGAATATAACCATTTTAGTATCTGCACTACTGCATATCAAATTTGGCAAACGCTAAAATTCACTCATGAAGGTACTAACAAGGTTAAACAAGCCAAAATAGCCATGCTGAAAAGTCAATTTCAAAATTTCAAAATGAAACCAAATGAGACAATCAATGATATATATTCACGGTTTCAAACTATCCACCATGCACTTATTGGCTTAGGACAAAAGTATTCTGATTTTGATGTTGTTTCAACAGTTCTACATTCTCTGACTAGTGAATTGGAAGGAAAAGTATTAGCAATTGAAGAAGCTAATGACCTTTATGTCATGAAGCCAGATGAATTGATAGGAAATCTAATGTCCTACGAAGCTAACTTGCAGACTAGAAGGGAACAAAAAGAAGAAAAGAAAAACGTGGCATTCCATGCTGAAAAAGACGAAAATGAATCAGAGTCTGAAGATGAAGATCTGGCATTCATAGCAAAGGTTTCAATAAATTCCTAAAACAGCGAAAAGCCAGTCGTTATAAGAGAAAGAAATCTAGATCAAATAAACCAACATCATCCTCTATAGAATGCTTCAACTGTCACAAAAAGGGGCACATGCACAAGGATTGTCCGGAGCAAAAGAAGAAGTTAGAAAATGAAAAATTAAGATATAAGAAGGACAAATCAAAGAAACGAGCATTCTCGGTAACATGGGATGATACAGACTCATCAGAAAGTGAGAGTGATACGGAAGATGAACAAGCAAATGTCTGTTTCATGGCAACAGAAGATGAGGTACAAATTCCTACATTTGATGAAGTACTTGATATTAATGCTGAATTGATAGTCAAATATAAAGACATGAAACGAAAGCTAAAAGAAGCCAAAGCAGAATTGAGTAGAGCAGAATTTGAACGAGATATGTTAAAAGACGAGAAGAAAATATTAGAAGAAGAACTTGAAAAATTTCAAGAACCATCATCTAATGTTGACTCTCAATTATTTCTTTTGAGTCAAGAAATTGAAACTCAAAAAGAGAAAAATGATGCTCTCACTACTAAAAATCATGAGCTTGAGGCAAAAGTCAAAATTCTGGACCTAGAAAAAGCTAGTTTACAAACTAAGTTAGATAACATTTCTCAAAATGTTTCTAACTTTAACAAAGGTCGAGAAAATTTGACAAAAATCATTAAAAATTCACAATCTGTTTCAAATAAACAAGGTTTGGGATATGAGAAAAAAGAAACCAAGAAACATCTTGGTAATAAAAGGAAGAAAAAAGTACAAAAAACTGAAGCTAAGAAAAATCTTAGTTTATTATATTCCAAACCAAAACCAGTTGTGCAATTTCAAAAGAAAAATGTCAAGACTATCAAAATATGGGTTCCTAAAACAAATAACAATTTTATTAGGAACAAATATATTCAGAATTTCATGAATACTGTGCATCTTAATACTAATTATGTATATAAAGGGGATACCAGACCCGTATGGTTTTGTACTCCTAAGACCTAACTCTTAGGACCCCATAAAAAGTGGGTACCATGGACTTAATTTTATTTTTTGCAGGTCCCACTTAAGAAAAGAGGAAAGTGGATATTGGACAGTGGTTGCTCGAAGCACATGACTGGAGACAAGAGCTTATTAACAAATATTACATACTCAGATGGTGGCTCCGTCACTTTTGGAGATAATTCAAAAGGCTATATCATCGGCAAAGGCGATGTGAGCAATTGCGGTACATCTAACTTACCTCTTATTACTAATGTCATGCTAGTTAGAAATTTGAAACACAATTTACTTAGTATTAGTCAGTTATGTGACAAGGGTTTTACAATTTCCTTTTTGAATAATAAGTGTAGTATTTTAGATAAAGACCATAATTTAGTTTTCGAAGGTTATAGAGACAGAAATATATATATTCTGAATATGAATATTAATCATAATTCAGATATGTGTCTTGTGGCTAATGACAATGATCCATGGCTATGGCACAAACGCTTCTGTCATATAAACTTCAGCACTATTGACAAGCTAGCCAAAAACAATCTAGCTAGAGGACTACCCAAAATGAGTTTTAAGGTTAACAACATTTGTGATGCATGTCAACTGGAAAAATTGACCAAATCATCTTTTAAATCCAAGAAAGTCATCTCAACATTACAACCACTTGAGTTACTACACATGGATTTATTTGGACCTACTAGGGTACAGTCAATAAATCATAGTCGATATGTGCTTGTAATTGTTGATGGTTTCTCTCGTTACACATGGACAATTTTCTTAAAAAATAAAAGCGACACTTTCGATCCTTTCAAATCTTTCGTCAAAAGAATTCAAAAATAAAAAGGGATTAAAGTTAAAAATATAAGAAGTGATCATGGCAGAGAGTTTGAAAATAATGAATTTGAACATTTTTGTACAAAGAAAGGTATATATCATAATTTTTCGTTTCCCAGAACTCCACAACAGAACGGAGTTGTAGAACGGAAGAACCGAACTTTACAAGAATGTGTAAGAACATTATTGAATGGAACCACCTTACCAAAACATTTCTGGGCAGAAGCCGTCGCAACTGCCTGTTATGTTTTAAATCGTGTGTCCATAAGACCTCTTACCAAGAATACTCCTTATGAATTATTTAACAAAAGAAAGCCTAAAATCTCATACTTCAAAGTCTTTGGTTCCAAGTGCTTTATTTTAAATACGAAAGACCAGCTTGACAAATTCGATCCAAAAGCCGATGAAGGAATATTTGTCGGTTATTCTAAACGAAGCAAGGCCTATCGTATATTTAATAAACGAACCAAAACTATTGAAGAATCACTTCTTGTCTCTTTTAATGAATTCTATCAGCATCCTCAAAATATATCAGATGATGACGAAACAATAGTCACTGATAATCCAATCACCACAAATGTTGATTCTGACTCGGAAATAATTATTGAGAATATTCCTCAAATATGTGAGTTACAATCACCACCAAGGATATTAAGAGACCATCCGGCCCAAAATATAATCGGTGAAGTAACATCACATGTCAGAACAAGGAGTCAACTTCACCAAATAGGTCATGTTGCTTTTCTCTCAAATATCGAACCTAAGAATCCAAAAGAAGCTGCTACAGATGATTACTGGATCATTGCCATGCAAGAAGAACTAAATCAGTTCGAGCGCAATGGTGTTTGGGAACTTGTTCCAAGACCAACTGATCAGTCAGTTATTGGTACTAAATGGGTCTATAAAAATAAGGCTGACGAACAAGGAAATATCACTAGAAATAAAGCAAGATTAGTAGCTCAAGGGTATAATCAGGAAGAAGGTATCGATTATGAAGAAACTTTTGCACCAGTTGTTCGTCTAGAAGCTATTAGAATCCTATTATCTTTTGCTTGTCACCATAATTTCAAACTTTATCAGATGGATGTCAAAAGTGCATTTCTTAATGGATTTATCAAAGAGAATGTATATGTCGAACAACCTCCTTTGTTCGTACATGAAAAATATCCTGACCATGTGTTCAAACTTAAGAAAGCTCTGTATGGTTTAAAACAAGCACCTCGTGCTTGGTATGAACGATTACGTAGCTATCTTATTAACTCAGGATTTAAAATAGGCAAAGTCGATCAAACTTTGTTTATCAAACATTCTCAAAAAGATATTCTAGTTATCCAGATATATGTAGACGACATCATCTTTGGTTCAACAAACGATAAACTCTGCAAGGAATTAGCAAGTATTATGACCAAAGAGTTCAAAATGTCTCATGTGGGAGAACTGTCATATTTTCTTAGACTTCAAATCAAACAACTTCCGAATGGTATCTTTATTAATCAAGAAAAATACTGCGGAAATCTTATCAATCGCTTTGGGTTAAATAACACATCTGGTAAACCTACTCCTATGAGTACAACTACACATCTTGAAAAAGATGAAAAAGGTAAGAATGTTGACCATAAACTTTATCAAAGCATGATTGGTTCTCTTCTTTATCTTACAGCAAGTCGTCCAGATATAATGATGAGTGTTTGTCTATGTGCACGCTTTCAAGCAGATCCAAAGGAATTACATCTATGAGCAGTGAAACGTATAATTCATTATCTTAATAATACCAAAGATTTCGGTCTTTTTTATCCAAAAGAATGTACATTTGAATTAGTATCATATAGTGATGCTGATTTTGGAGGCTCTCGAACGGATAGAAAGAGTACAAGTGGTACGTGCCACTTTATTGAAAAATCACTTGTCCCTTGGTTTAGTAAGAAACAAAATTGTGTTTCACTATTAACATGTGAAGCTGAATATATATCAGCAGCTCTCGCTTGTACTCAAGTTATATACATGCAACAAACACTTCAAGATTTCGATATTCATTTATCAAATTCTACTATATACTGTGATAACACAAGTGCTATAAATCTTTCTAAGAATCCAGTGAATCACTCCAGAACCAAACATATTGATATCCGTCATCATTTCCTTAGAGACAATATCGAAAAAGGAAATATATGTCTCGAATATATCCAAACTAATAGTCAACTAGCAGACATTTTCATTAAGCCTCTACTTGAGTCTAATTTCATTAAATTTCGTAGAGAACTTGGTTTAATTTCTAGAAAAGAACTTGATAAGTAAATCTTTAATGTTGTATCCTAAGTCCTTTTCAGATTATTTTTCTATTACTATATTAGGAAATTGAATATGAGCTTCAAATTTTTTCTATGGCCAAATTTTGCATAACATTCTCATCTACAAGCTTATATATCGGAATTTTCTATATAAGATTAACAAAAATATTGTTTTCATCACTTCCTATCTGAGCCTAAAAGTTTATGTATATATTATTATGGCACATATTTGTGATGAGTGTGCTCAAAGGTCCCATATTTCGGTCACAAGTTCTGATCCAGAAGAATATTACTCTCCTGAAACGCCAAAACACAAATCAAAATGTCATCACCAATGCATTCATACTCCTAGCAATACACCAACTCCAAAATGAGCAAAGAAGGTATTGTTTTGTTCACCCCGTACCAGAGAAAAGATCAATGAGATTCATCATTATCAAAAACATCAAATCAATCTTCAAAGACAGCTGCATTATGAGCAACAACTGACTTCGGAACGTCTATCTCTTCTAGAAAGAAAGGCATCATTCTTTTGTGGTTCAAACAAACATGGCGTATACGAGCCCATGCCTCATGCACCATCATCCTCTAGAAGCCCAAATTCATGGGATAAAAACTATGCTCAGAATGAAGGAGCGAAAGAAAAATGGTTGCCATGGAAACCACGCATTACCGATGTCAAAGATGAGACTTCCGATCATAATTCCTCAACCTCTCATTAAAAATTTGTTTTAATATTATGATTGTATTCTAGTATTATTTTTTTGTCAATATATATATAAATACATATATCATGTTTTTGAATAAATTCTATATTATATAGACCATTCACATTCAGAAATTCATGCAAGAAGGAAGGAAAACTACTCACAGGCAAACCAGTCGACCGGCCAAAATGAACCAGTCGACCGTTTTTGTCTCTGTGTAAAAACGGTCGACCGTTTATTTTAGGGTGGTCGACCGGTTTCGTACTGTTATTTTTTTTAAAAGGGCATAATACGGTCCTTTCTTCCCCCATCTCTTCATTTCTTCCTTTTCAACAAAACTTTCATAACCCTAAAAATATATTCTTCCACCAATCTTACTAAAATGGCTCCTCCACAAAAGAAATTAAAACAAGCTTCTACCTCCGAAACACAACCAATTGATCTCTCTATCAGGAAGTGGCTTGTAGATCCAATAGCAGTCAAAAGGTGGAATGAGATGAAGGATTTTAAAATCCATCCAGGTTCTTTTATTAAATTTTCAGATTTCTCTGGTTATCGTATTCTTAGTTTAGCAAAGGAAGCCGACATTGAAAATATAATTGATTTTGATCAAAACAATGTTGAAATTAACCATGTAATTATCAAATTATTCTATGCAAACCTAAATTTAGAGAAAAACAAGCCCGAGAATCCCAATTATTGCCTTTGGTCCGTTGTTTGTGGCAAAGAAGTATTCATCTCATGTGATAGGATGGCAACCGTTCTTGGTTCTTCATTTATTGGTGAAAAATTCTCAATTAATTTTTGCAATGTTCATATCCGTAATCAAATTAGTCATCAATTTATTGAAGATGACAAGGATAGCACTAAGTCTATGGGTTTACGGCCATCTGCAAGAATTCTTCATTATACTCTTATGCACTCTCTTTTACCAAGAATAGGAAATTTTGATGCCGTCTATAAAGAAAATTTCAAGGCATTATACTCAATCTATGGGGGTGTTCGCATAAATTGGATTGGTATGATCTTTGATGAGATTTTGAAAGTAAATGATCCTCTAGACCACACTTGTTCTATAACGAGTATATTATGCGTCTCTTGCTTGATTGTGGCATTGAACCTCCCAAGTCTTCAATTTCCGAACCAAAAGTAATCAACAAAGCAACGATTACAAGAATGAAGCTTCTCGCTCCATACTTTAATATCATGCCTTTCGAACAATGGAAAGAACAAGGACATAAAGAAGCTTCATCTCGCCCATCTCGCCCTAAACCTGAGGAAGTCAAACTTTTAAGATCATCCTCCTCAACAAAAGAATCACTTGAAACTATTGCTCGAAATCAATTCCTTCTCGAAGCACGACTTAAGCGCATGGACACAAAAATAGATAAACGCTTTAACAAACTTAAGTCTTTCTTCGTTTCTATATGGGAAGCATTGTCTTGTGGTGCATCATCTTCAACAATGCAAGCTTCAGACCCTGGCAAGCGCCTAGCTCCTCCTACTTTTGCTTGGACATCTTCAGAGGAGGGCACAAGCTCGGGAACTAGTCATGAACGTCGACACGGGAAATCTCAGCTTGTTGAAGAAGAAGAAGAGGGTGAGACGGAGTCAGAATAAGTCCTTTTTAGTCTATCTCTTTTTATCTTTTATGCATACTTATGACTTTAGCTTTTGCTTTAAATACATTATCTCGCACTTGTACTAAATAGTGTCATGTTTTAATTCGTACTAGACTTATGTGTATTATAATTCTGTGTGAATGTTACCCTTGATCTATGATAGTAGTTTTATGTTGCTTATAATCTCTTTTACATCTTCCATTTAACAACTCCTTTTTGTCGGTGACAAAGGGGGAGAAAATTGTGCTAACAGTATATATGCAGGACAAAATCTCAGGGAGATATCATATACAGGGGGAGATTCATAACTATGTTGGCATCAATCAAAAAGGGGAGAATGTTGAGTCAAGATTTTTTATATAGAGTTTTGATTTCTGACAAGGGGATAAGCCGTGATCGACAAAAAGAAGTTATTCAGACACAAAGAGCTCCATATGATTAGAGGTTGATTGTTTGGTATGTTAGTAATGATTATTTATGTTAAACTCTATCCTCAAATAGAATATACCTTCAATCTTCGAATATATATATATATATATGAGTGCACATTAACTGTGCACTCTGGGCAAAACCGGTCGATTGGTCAAAACCAGATGGTCGACCGTTTCTGCCCAAAATGCACAGATAACGTGCACAAGTGAACATAACGTATATATATTCAAATTCCTGTCTACTGGTCCTTTTCGACCTGTCGACCGTTTTCAAACAGAAAGCAACTCTTCGTATAGACACTTCCTTTTCTTCAACGGTTGCTTCTCTTTCTCTTCACCAATGATCATGACCTTTGTTCATACCTTTTCACAAAAGGTTACAACTGTTTTTTTCTTATATAAACATCATGAAATCGTTATTCAAAAGATCTAATTTTATATTCTTCTAATCTCTATTCTATTGATCACTATCTTGTACTCTCAAGTGTTCAAATTGCTCATATTCTATCATATATCGTTTTGAATCCTGAAATTTATTTAACATCCTTTTGATTCAATACGATATCCACTTCCAAATCTACATATATACAAATAATCTATTTGAGGATAAGATTATAGGAAGTCTGTACTACAAGTGACAAAATAGTGTTAGCAAGAACACATACCGTCAACAAACAATTATATTCATCTTTGTTGAAGTCCTCCGTGTTGTAAGAGGCAAGTGTTGAAGTCCTCGGTGTTGTAAGAGGCAAGTATTGAAGTCCTCAGTATATTAGAGGCGTGAAATCCCGTTCGTCTGATCGGATGTTGTAAACCTGTTCCTCCGGGTGAAGCGAGGTAGTTGGTAGTGAAAATCCAGATAGAAGTCTGGGACTGGACGTAGGACGGTGCTCCGAACCAGTATAAAAATCTCTGGTGTGATTTTTCAATTTTTATTTACTTTGCTACTATCATCTATTTCCGCATTTATATTATATTCCATATTACACGATCCGTGTGTACTATATTAGCACGTGCACTTGCACACCACATTTTCATATAACACCTGCCATTACGAATGCTGACAAACAACAAAACAAATGCACTAGATGTAGCGGATAATAGAATACGTCCATATGATGATGAAGATCTACAGCTCTCCTCTAGAAACTCCAAACGTCTTCAACTCAACCTGAAACTATTCGGATCTGACCCGAGTATTAAAAATACCCAGATCAGGCTTGATAAAGCAGCGTGAGATACTCGAACTTTAAAATGACTATGAAATCAAAACCTTTGAAAAGAAGGGTATCTCATAAGACCACGTCCATACATAAACACGGACGGGTTTTTACCTTATGATAACCAAAACACTTCATACCAAAATACACTTGATATTATTTTTAATGACATTCTTTTGAAAACACTTTTCAAATAAACTTATTCAAATAAGGTATCAATACCTGGATTAAGTCTAAGGTAATATATCTGGACTAGGTCAATGGAATATACCAACGGAATATATGATACCAAAAGGTGTAGCTGAAATGTTTGCAAGTCATTACAGCTATTTGGGAATACAATCAAAACTGTAAATCTCGTACTGGGATTGGATTTCCAAAATGATAGGAACTAATGACCTTTTCTCCGATCCACGCATAACAAACATAGTTCCCACGATGCCTTAATCACTTTTCTCAAACTAGTCACTTGGAACTATACTTGCTACACTACAACTGATAACCGGTAGTTCCTTGCTTTTCTCAAGCTAACCACTTCATCCACATGGGGAAATAAATGCCTTGAGGCCCAGACGTATCTGGTACCTATGGTTTAGAACATATGATAGCCCAAATCACTACTATCCGAAATGCGAGCATACATCTGACCACATAGAATCCCATCATAACCGGGGTGTGAGGCTCGCAAAGCTATGATCAATTTCTACAAAGCCACGTTTTTCATACAAAACCACGCTTTGATCATAACAGGTTCCGCTTTGAATGCCACATTGTCATTCAACGTCACACGACTTTTTTCTAGAAATGTATAACTTCCTGAGCTCGTATGTCTTGGGAAAGGATGTTAAGCTAAGAGAAGTTGCCTCCTTCGCCACCAAGTGATATACGTTTATAGAAACCACTCAAATGTGATTTAGAATACAATATCAAACAAACATCCATACAAGTTCGTTCTGGGACTGAACGAAACCGGAGGCACTTTCCTCGGCCATTACTAGGCGAGAAGCCCTTGTAATTTGAAAAATCTCCATCACGAGGAGACCACTGCTATAAATTACTCTATAATGGGGGCCAACCAGAGCATGTTCAACAAGCAGTCTTCACGCTATAAAGATCCACGGTCTTCAATAATCATCATCTTCAACATGTCTTCACTTTCAAACGTATACATTGGTTCGATGTGATTTTTGGATAGGAATCATCCAAATTTGACTCTGGTTCCTTCGAACCCAATCATCGTTTTAAAAAGATGTTAAGTTCATATATGGATATCAATCATCAATCAATTACTTCATCTTTTGTGTAATCAAATATCGTTCTTAGATATAATCTTTTCAAGTTGTTCCATTTTCTTTTCAATGTATGTGAAATCATTAAGCCTCATTTATCAAATCATTTGGTTCATTTAAACCTTTCTTAAATCCTAATCATTTTCTCTTTTACTTAGGAAAATCTTTTCAAATCATTCATTAAATCTTAATCGAAGATTTCTTATATTCAAGCTATAACATTTAACTTAGGGAAAATATTCCCAAATCATTCATTGAATCTTAATCAAAGACTTTTTTCTTAACTTCAAATCATATTCTTGCAAATCGAAGATTTTCATAATAGAGTGTTACTGCCATCTTAAATATTGCAAGTTTCACCTCTAGGGACTAATGGCAAGTTTCACCTCCAGGGACTAATGGCAAGTTTCACCTCCAGGTTCTAATGACAAGTAATCCTACATTATGAATATCTTTGTCTTTAACGATCATTATCTTCAATATATTTTATTTCAAAAATTAGTTTGAAGTGATTTTTGGATAGAATCACTCAAACCTGATCCTGGTTCCTCCGTAATAATCATTGATAAAAAGATGTTAAGTGGTTAGTTAACATTCAAAGAATTTGTTTCTTTTCTTTTATCTAGGAAAAACTTAAATATTATCTTTTTAGAGCATTCGGGCTTTCCTTTCGATCTATTCCACCACTCGCCTAAGAGGAGAAAACATAGGTCAGGTAAGTTCAGGGCACTGGTTGCTCCATCCCTAACCTTAGTTAAACACATTGCTTACCTTGCTAGATCTCACAGGCGAGACAAATGTACTAGCCGTTTCCGCATACTTAGTTTGTTATTATACACAATCTTCTTCACTTTTTGTTTAAGTGGTATAAACGATTCATCTTAACCATTTATTCAAACCCTTATTAAAACTTCCAAATCATCTTTATGTTACTTAATTATTTCTTTAAAATCATTCACAAAAAATTTAGGAAAGGATTGTTAAGTTTAAACTCGTATTTAAAAGGTTATAGAATTCGCAGCACAAAAGTGCTGTAGAAAAATGCTATATAAGCTTATTTGATTTAAACAACTTTTTAATATTTGAAAATTCATATTTTCCATTCCAAATCTCTTTTAAACCATTTTAATAGATTTATCAAATTTATTTCATATTTTTAATCATTTAAAAATATCATTTGTAAAGAAATCCCGTTTCGGATTCCGAACATCAAAACCGCGATGTTTTTAGAAAATTATTTTGGACATATTTCAAAATCTACTCGATGAAATCTTGATTTTCTTTCTTCATTGGAAAACTATTATCATTGTGGACCAAATATTTTTTATTTTGAAAAAATCCGACTTATAAATCATTCTCTACTTGAATTTGAAGTTATATGTCGAAATTTACGAACTGCCGCTACACGACAAGCTCGATTTTGACCAATTTTGTGAATTGCTTCGGAACTTGTTCGAAACACTTCAAATATGTTTTAAACCATATTTAAGCTATTTTAAAATCATTAAGAGGCTAAACAATTTCCATACACACATTTGTATGGATTTAATTTCCATTGATTTAACTATGGTTAATTTCTAATCATTTCTCTTATCGTTTATCAAACAAGTTATCAACCAAATAAAAAATCACATAATCAACCAATTTGCAACCAAGTTATCAAAATTTAACCATTCAACATATTTAAACTTTTTAAGTCATTATACTTGAAATAATTTATGAATTTATTAGTAAATATGAGTACTCACCTTTAACTTAACCAATTTTTCCTACAAACATTCATTTGCAACAACACTTCACTTAAAATTCAACTAAACTTCAACTCTCAAAAATTCGACAGAGCTTCCACCGCACCTTAAATTTGCTCCTAGCTCCTTGGAATGAAATCGACGGCTCTTCCTTCTCTTTTTCTTGCTCCGGAGCTTTCCAACATGCTTCCTTTTCTTTATAGGTTAGGCCATACCTATATCCTTGCCTTCCTCCATCATTTCTTTACTTCTTAGATGCTAAACCATAATTAAATGGTATTCTAAGGTCTTTGGCAAAGTTTGGTAGTGTTTGGAGTTGATTTGATATGGTTTTGAAAAAGTTAGTAAGCATTTGGAAGAGAAGAAGAAGCCATTAAAGCTCTAAAGAAGAAGAAGAGAGCTTAGAAAAGGAAGAAGAAGAAGAAGAATGAAAACTGTGAAAAAAAGTGAGAAAGTGATTGGTATTTATAGAAAAAGAAATGAAGTGATAAATTACCAAAATATCCTTTTACCAAATTACCAAAATAACCTTATTTACTTTTAAAGTAATCTTATTTTTTTTCAACACTTAACATCAAATTTCAAATCATTACTTTATGTCATTTTCACTTAGATATTAACTAAAGTAAGTAATGATTATGTTTTTTTTGATTTGATGTTTTACTTTTTTGCTTCGAAATGACATTTTTGTCTTTTTGTGCTTACTTTTTCTTAATTATTTTCTAGAAGTTTCTAACCTTATTTAGTAAAATTAAACTTGATTAGTGAATTATTTAATACTTGCACTATTTTAATATATGTTTCTATATAATAAAATGAAGGTGCGACGATGTTGCGACAACTTTTAATCGACAAAACGTCGTTTTTCGACAAAATGTTTTACGGTCACATTTTGACATTTTAGTTAAACTATTTATTTGTGTAAACCAAATTTAAAAATGAACTTTTTACTTCTTTAAATAAATTAAAACATGTCTCTTTATATTTAAAATCATATTTAAATAATATCAAAATCTCTAATTTTACGGTGTATGTAAAACTGACAAAATGCGACAAAATTTGGTTATTTTTGTAAAACGATTATTAACATACTTATAAGTATTTTAATATACTTTTATTATCTTTATTAGATTTTTTTCAATAAGATTTATCTTTTTAAATAAACATTTAAACCTATTTATTTAAGCATTTATTTATTTTTAACAAAACTTAACTTTTGTTGATTTGTTCTAAAATCCAAATTTATACTTTTTAAATTATCAACTATAAGAATAAATAATTTATCTATTATTATCTATTATATATAACTTGTTTGTTTAAGTTTTAGACTTTTTTAAATTTAAAATAAATGAAATCTCTTATTTTCGAAGTAGCAAAATTACAGGTCGTTTCAACAATCATTTGGAATTCTTAGGCGAACAAATCAGGATCTATCTTGTTTCGGAACACACTTTCTTTTCAATGAAAGCATACTTTAGAGGAAAAATGTTAATTGGGTTTTAACTAGCTAGAATTCAATGGAAGATAGAACGTCGAGACGAAGATAGAATGACTTAAATCCCGAAGGGTGGACCCATATGGACCAAAGAAATAAGTCATGAAAAGTTGGACCACTATGGAACTAAGTGCATAACTCTGTACCAAGTTATGGGCCTCTATAAATGGAACCTCTAACTTTGCAAATCTAGTCTATAACTATCATATGCGAGCCCAAGTGATTCTGTAAAGTTCTGGATGATCTATCTCAATAATTGAAGAGTTAGCTCTAGTAAACTTCAAACCAAACCAAACTATAGATGAACGATCATCAAAACAAGTCATCAACCTATGAAAAAATAAAGGGTACTATAGAATGAAGCGAAAAGCATGATTCAAGAGGGAATATTGAGTTCCCCCTAAGGGGATAACTCGATACCGAGTTATCGCTTTAACTCGTGAACTTTCCAACTTTTTCACAATATGTTAGTCCGATATCTAGACCTCATTGGTAGTGGGTTTTTGATCCAATATGACTGATGCCCCTATAAATACAAACCATAAAGCAAATAAAATAGGATTTTGTTTCTGCCATCACTACGTGGAAGCTTTGTCTCTTCTTCATCTCCTTCCTCTACATAATAGTCACCAAGGTAGCTACTTTACGCAATTCTAGGACTTAGAATAGATCTAACTCTTGTATTTGTGACTTATTCTCTCTCAAACCCTTTGTATTCTCAAGTAAACTCTATCAAGTCTATATGAAACAAAGCTATAAAGTGGATGTGACATCCCGAAAATTTGGGGCAATATTTATTTAATAATCTGTGTTAAAAATTAATTTGATTTGATAATAATTGTTAATAATATTAAATTGATTTAATAATCTCCTTTAAAATAAATATTTAACTAATAATTTATGTTTTCAAAGCTAATTTAATGTGTTCTCTATTTATAATATATATATTTGTATATATTGTAAATAGTAAGTTTGTTTTAATTTAACAAGTAAAACATATTTTCTTATTTTAATCTTTTTAGAAATTATAATTTAGGAATTTGATTTAAATTTAATATTAAATAAATAATAAGTGGCTTTAAAATATACTAAAGATAAAGTTAAAATTTGTTTAAAGGATTTTAACTTAAAATTAAATTTAACAAAGGTTGTTTGTTCTTGTTTTAGATATAGTTGATAAAATAAGTAATTTATTTATATGGTGATAATTTCTTTATAAATTATTTTAATAATGAGTTTTATTTATAATATAATAACTTCACAAGTAGATTTTAAAATAAATAGAAATTGTTATATACACACACACACACACACACACAAATATTTGGAAGAAACTATGTTTTGAAGTTTAAAATAAAATCTTTTAAATGTTTTAACTTAAGATAAACCTTATAAATATTTAGCATAAGTGTAGTAATAGATAATAATTAAAATTAGTATTTTATAGTTATGTTAAAATAAAAGAGAAACAAAATAAACAAAATATCTAAACACAAAGATGCAATAGCTTAGAACAAAGAATCAAGGCAATGCAAATTTATAACCTGCAAAGTAAAATGTGCAGGCTAGTAAGAATGCTAAGGTAACAAAACAAATATGCAGGCAAGGGAATACAAATGCAAAGTAAAGTTAGCTTAAAAATAAGCAACCTGACAAAGTCATAAGTGTGTAGCCTGTAGAGTTTTGAAATGTAAGAGACAAAATAAAGTAAGTTGTGAAACAAAACTGATTTAAAAACAAATAAGTAAAGCAAAATAAATAAAAGCATAAAGTACTCTAAAGCAAAGTAAAAAGATAAGTATACAGGTAGGTACAAAACAAAGAAAACAAGGCAATGCAAATTTGTAGCTGTAAATAAATATGCCTGTAGTGTTTGAAATGCTAAGGTTAAAACAAAGTATAGAAATAATATGCAGATAGATAGAAATGCAAAGCAAAGTTAACATGGAAATGCAAAGTAAAGATAGCTTGTAGATAAAGACTCAGGCAAGAGAAAAAGAATATCTATGTATAAGATTAGTAGGAAACATATAGTACTCAAATAATTAATGCTTTCATTTCTTAGCAGCAAACAAGTCATTTCGAATTGTATAAAGCTAAATTCAGCCTCCATTTAGAGAAAATATCTCTGAACAAACTAAATACCTAAACCAGTAAACACCTCTTTTTTTTACATATCTTGTCTTCTTTATATATGTAATGTTTTGTTTAGTTCGTTCAACAGCAAACAAGAAAATTTTATAGCAAGCCTTTTCTTTTCTTTTACAAAACTTAAACAACATCATACAACTAACAAGCAAGCCAGCATGCATGAAGTTCTTTTTAAAAAATCAGTTTTTAAGCTACAGCAATTCAAGTTTAAGGTTTTCAAATCAAAGTTTGCATTCCAGTTTAACGTCTCCAAAGCCAAACCTGTAATCATTTCCAAACAATTCAGCATCTCGGTTCCAAAGCAATGATTTCAGTTTACAGATTTCAAGTTCAAATCTGTTTTCAAGTTTTCAAAAGCTCTGTTCATCATCTATCAGGTGAGTAACTTAGATTTTTACAGTACTTAAATATATATGTTGCTTAATTATTGTCTAAGATATGTATATATCTTATTGCATTTCTGAGTATATGTGTTCTGCATGTATGTGTGATGATGACTTGAAAAACATCTCTGTATTTAGAATTTAAGCTCCTGTTTTACTTTAAAAAATCATTAGAGCTTAATCTATTGGTTGATAGAACTTAGTATCTGAACAAAATGTGTTTGTTTGTTTATAAAGTAAATTTTAAAATTAAAATTTAAGTTAAACAAAGTAGAGTTAATTCTGAAAACATTAAAAAACAGTTAAGGGTTAAATTAAGTGATAATTTCAAACATCTTGAAATATCAATTAAGGTTCATAACTTGAATACTTATCATAAATAAGGAGTTTTAAGTGTAAATTCACATTTTATAGCTATGTATTGAATTGGCATTTCTGGGTTGTTCATTTTGGGAAGTTTGGGTTGTCTCGGCCAGTATACTTGGTTAGAGTGGTCGTGGTCCTTCATGAAGGTGGAGGAGTGACTGGAGTGTTTGACAAAATTGCGTGGTGGTCGATCAGTGGCTGGTGGAGAGTGCGGTGGTGGATTCTTGGTTTTGAACCCTAGTTTTCTCAGGCAAGGAAAATCCGATCATTTCTCCTTCTATAGATGATCGAGTGTCATAGGGATTTGGGGAGTGGTTGTCGAAGCACTCATGAAGCCGATGCCGGAGGTGGTGGTTCTATGGAGGTCGTAGGAGGAGGGGCGAAGCGGTGACAGGTTTGGGAAGGGGAGTGAAAGGGTATTTCCAGGTTTTGCTTGTATTACTCCATTTTGATTTGGACGTGGTGATGAATTTTGGGGGGTCGTGCCGCTGTCTGGAGGTAGTCGGCGATGTGTTGGGTGCCTGAGTGGATGGTCGGCATTGGTTGGGCCACGGTGCACGTGCACCGTGTCATTGAAGTTGGGGATTACCGTTTTCTGTGTGTTGTTTTTTGTTAGGGAAGACTCGAGTTTAATCGAGTGTTGACTCGAAGTAGAGGAGGAGGAAACTTGAAGCAAATCTGATTTTTTCTCGAGTCAGTGTTGTTTCCAGTTTTTGTAAAACCTGGTAGCAAATGAATGGAACTTTCTTGTTCCAGTTTGTGTAACCTGATAGCAAGTGTTTGAGATTTTTAAACAAGCTCACAGGAAACCTTAATTTGTATTCAAGATTTAAACAAAGTTTAAATCAGTTGAAGTGTGAATTCAAACTATTTTTATTGAATTCAAATCTGAAATAAGATATAGGTTTCTAAATATTTAAATGGGAATTCCAGTTTTCAACCTGACAGTGCAGTTTTTTTTAAATTTCAATTTAAATTTGAAAACTGAAATTCAAAACAGGATTTAAAATATGTTTTAAATATAAAGTAGAGTATAGGTTCAATTGAATTTTGAATCTAAGGTTTTAAAATGAATTTGGATTTTAAATCAAGAATTTGAAATCAAGGTGGTAAAAGTAAGTTAAAATCAAGGTTAAACAAATTGTTTTAATTTGAATTCGCAAGTTAAAGTATTAATGTAATTGCAAGTTTTATATTTAAATAAAGACTTAAGTGAATGGGTTTAAAAGCTTTTCTTATATAAGTTCATATGTAAGAAATAAAGGTTATTTATATTTATAAATTGAATTTAAATTGGGTAAATGTTTAAACAATAACCACTTTGAATCTTGAATTCAAAATGGAATTTGAATTTGAACTTAAAATGTTCTAATACATTTTAATATTAATAAAGTCATTAATAAAGAGATAAATTATCTTAGAAACAATTAAGGTATTTAGATGATTAAATAGATAAGATAATTAAGGAATGACTTATGTATTAAATTTCTCTAATTAATAATTTAGATTAATTTATATTTAGAAATTAATTAGGGAATAAATTAAGAAATGTTATTAGTAAATGAAGATAACTAACTAAGGATTATTATTTAATTAATTAATGTGATTAATTTTATTAATTAATTAGATTAATTAATTTAGATAATCTATTGTAAATTGTTAAGAGTAATTACTTGATAAAAGTAATTAGAAGATTAATTACTTATTGTAATTAATTTTGATGTTATGATTAAATTAAGTTAATTAATTTAGTTTAATTAATTTAAGAAATCATTTGATGGTTTGATAAGTGTAATTACTTGGTGTAATTAATGGAGCAGGATTACTTAGGGGAGTAATTAGATGATAATTTCTGAATGTAATTAATACAGGATGAATTGTAGATGAAGTAAGTTGGGTAATTACTTTTGAAGTTAATCGGGGATTAATTATGGAGATAATTAATTATGGGATAATTAATTTATTAATAAGTAATTAAGGGTAGTTAATTACTGGATTGTTATTAATCAAAGGTGATTAATAATTGTGTTTAATTAAAGATTAATTACTTAATGTAATTAATCTGAATAAAGTTATTAATTTTAAATATAATTAGAAGTCATTAATTAATGTAATTAATGATGGAATTTAGAAATGGGTAAATTAAGTAATAATAATAGTGAAGTGATTAATTATTGTAATTAATTAAGGATAAATGTAAGTAATTATATTTAATGAATAAATGAAGTAATTAAATGTTAATTACTACGAATAATTTAGGGTAATAAATTTGTAAAATTAATTAGAAACAAATTACATATTGTAATTAGAGAATGATTAATCAATGGTGATTAATCAAGATAAATTCTTAGTGGATCATTAATTAATTAGATTTATAATTAATTAATGATTGTATAAGCAGGATTTATAGATGAAGTAATTAATTTAATTTACTTTAAGTTAATTAGAGATAGAAGTAATTAATTTAATTCATTTTAAATTAATTATAAATGGTATGATTATAAATCATTGCTTATGGATGAATGATATTGATATTTATTGAATGGGTGAACTTATATATGAGATGAGTAATATCTATATGATATGGATTATCTGTTGGGATGATAATATGAATTATCTATTTATGATGATGATGTGATTATCTATTGTGATATTGTGAGTTATCTATCTGTGTGTATATAGATAATTAAATTGAATTGTTTTAACTCTAAAACAACTTGGCCTTAAAAGACACGTTTTGGATTTCGATGAGACCGGGATCGGGTTCCGCATTAGGAACACCCGAAAACCACATCGATTCCAAATTAACGATAGGTCGTTAATCGGAAGTGAAGATGAAGATTCAGAATGCAAGGGTTATCGTCGTTAACTCTGAGGGTGATTCCAAAATGAGTGTAACGAGATAATGCCTTCGGTTTCGTTCGAACTCGTATGGATTGAATGATTTCAACACATCGTCAGGCGAGCGATGAGCATTCTAAGATATTATGTTCTTTAAAGGTAATCGAAGCCTCAAGCCTGATCAACCGGGAATGGCTAAAACAGGGGAGGTGCAGCAAGGTTAGGTGGGTCATGCCCAAGCAGGACAAGGATATTCCCCTGTCTAGATGTCCCTTTATTTTTCGGCTGTGTGGGCGGTTGATTGCAACAACTGCCGGGGTTTATCTTGTTCGGGACTGTTCAGTAAGGAATGGTTCCGGCCTTGTGTTGCAGGGGATGAAGGGAGTAATCCTCGGTACGGTGATCTAGGCCCCGTACTGTGACGGGCGGTACCCCAGTAGCCCTGCCATTATATGGAATCCAAAATCCAATAAGTGCCGTACGAATTAGTTGTGCCCAACTATGTTGGAATGTGAGATGTAAGCATTTCAGCTATTTCTGTATTTTACTTGAAAACCCTAGACACTATTATAATATCACTGGATTTCCTATCAAATGTTTTGGTTAGCGTAAGGTAAAAACTTTTCCATGTTTATGTGTGGGAAGTCTTACGTGATACCTTTTGTTTCCAAAAGATTTTTAAAGTTAAGCAACTTTAACCTGTTACTCATACCAGACCCATGTCTGACCCGAAGTTTATTTTTGTTTTTCATAAACTCTCGGGTACCCAAATTTTTACGGGTAGCCAAGGGATTCAGGTTAGCTTTGACGAATTCTGGAGGAGCAATGGAGCAGGAGGATTCAGCGTTGTAGATATATATTGGGTTCTGCTGTGATGATATCTCTGTGTTGATTTGTGTATTGAGTTGTGTTAACTAGACAGGTGTTTATAACTGTCTAATATGTGATGTATTATCTGTATAACTCTGATTGATGTTGTATATTATGTAAATATTTATGTGATTATTATATTTTATTCGTTCCGCTGTGAGATTCTGGTGTTGTTGTTCTTTCTTCTCTATCTTTTCTATTTTCTCATCCCTTTCTTTTCTTAATGACGAAACGTCTTCCTGGGCGTAGGAGGGCGGGTCGTTTCACTTGGTATCAGAGCGCTAGGTTGAGTGAATACCTAGGCTCTAAAGTGTTTTCTTTCTTGAGAGAGCGTATTTGTAATTTTGATATATATATTTATATATATATATTTCTACCTATTGTTGGGCTACCTGTTCGGGTTTTCCAATGAATTATAAAGGTAGACTGGGTAGTGGTGTGTGTAACACGATTGCCAATGGTTGGAAGTGTATTTGTCGAGACTGTAGACCTATTACCGTCTCGAGTAGACTTTCGATGGTGTAAGGATTTCAGTGTTCTCTGAAGGAAACCTGTTAAGGTTTGGAGTTCATTTTGAAGTGTAAGTTGGATGTGCTAGAATTTGGATCTGTCGGTTGGACAGAAGCAAGTGATGTTATCTTGATACCTCAGGATGTAGTAGCTGTGTGATGAGACACAGTGATTATGGTTGTCTCCGAAGATGTTTCTTTGGAACAAGTTAGGAAGTGTGTCTGCTTCGATTTTGTGGCTGCGTTCAGCAGGGTGTTTATGTTTGGCCTGTGGATCGAGTTTCACGAAGAGCTTTGGATTAAGCAGTCTTTGGCATCTGAGTCAACAGTAGCAGCTCGGAGTATTCTAGGTGCTGTCAAGGAAGTCTTCTAGTTTGGCAGTTTTTCTGGAAGTAAATTCAGAAGCAGCAAAGTGATTCCATTTCCTCAATGGATTGGCTAATTAAGTGTAAGCTGTTCTGATTGGTAAAGAGAGAGCAGTTTCTTCTTTGGAATTAGACTGGGTTGATCGCAGAAGTGACTTGCGATGGCTGAGTGTTCTCTTGGGTTGTCAGAGATTTTTCTGGATATCTTCAGGAAGTTAGAGTTTAGTCAGCATCTGGAGATTGAGTTTGGTATCGACAGGATTCCAGAAGTGATACCGATGGTTCAGCTTAGTAATAAGATCATTTTTGAGTTTGGTGAAGCAGCTCGGGTTTTAGAGTAAACTTTTGAGTTTTATTTTTGGATCTGTTGAACCATAGTTCTGGGATGTGTTGTCCAGTCTGTGCTTGAGTTCATCATCAGCATTTTCATCTGCTCAATCAGAGTTGCGCAGTGAAAGCATGGTGGCAGCTATTTCTAAGTGGTAGCAACTAGAAGTTGTAGTGTTTGGATTGGAAGATTTTCTACTGGAAATTTTTCAAGATCTTAAGCCATAATGGAGTGCATCTGTTTTATCTCTTCTAGATAGGAAGAGTGAGATCAGTCTTCTGATTTTGGTATAGAGTTTGTGTTCTGAGTTTTGGTCGATCGTGGGAAGATCATTTTGTTGGATTGTCTTTGGTTCAGCAAGAGTAAGCTGATCAGAAGAGATGTAGGCAGCACAGGATCGTCTGTAGAGTTTTATGGATAAGAGGGGGAGATTTGATTTTGAATAAGTGTTTGGTTTTCAGAATTGAATTGTCAGTTTGGATAACTGAGATTCGTCGTGTTTCATGTATCTATGAGGGAGTACGTGTAAGGTCTATCTCTGGTTGTAGAACCAGCAGTTCAGGGAGTTTTGGTTGTTGTTTCAAACTTGTCTGTAGTCTGATATCCCGTCTTGTTTTGAAGATCTAGATGAGTGGGAGTTCTGTAGCTTAGTAGTATTGTCGTTTGGATTCTGTAGAGCGAGTAACCCGGTATTTATACTGGGGGAAACTCGAGAAAATTCTATCCGGAATCTTGTTTGGATAGTTAGATTTGGTTGTTTGGATGAATTGGTTGCTACGGTTGTTAACATATGATTGATATATGCTTATGTTTTAAAATTAACTTGAATTAGATTATTAAATTACCTTTGTTTAAATTTCGGGGACGAAATTCTTTTAAGGGGGGGAAGAATGTGACATCCCGGAAATTTGGGGCAATATTTATTTAATAATCTGTGTTAAAAATTAATTTGATTTGATAATAATTGTTAATAATATTAAATTGATTTAATAATCTCCTTTAAAATAAATATTTAACTAATAATTTATGTTTTCAAAGCTAATTTAATGTGTTTTCTATTTATAATATATATATTTGTATATATTGTAAATAGTAAGTTTGTTTTAATTTAACAAGTAAAACATATTTTCTTATTTTAATCTTTTTAGAAATTATAATTTAGGAATTTGATTTAAATTTAATATTAAATAAATAATAAGTGGCTTTAAAATATACTAAAGATAAAGTTAAAATTTGTTTAAAGGATTTTAACTTAAAATTAAATTTAACAAAGGTTGTTTGTTCTTGTTTTAGATATAGTTGATAAAATAAGTAATTTATTTATATGGTGATAATTTCTTTATAAATTATTTTAATAATGAGTTTTATTTATAATATAATAACTTCACAAGTAGATTTTAAAATAAATAGAAATTGTTATATATATACACACACATATATTTGGAAGAAACTATGTTTTGAAGTTTAAAATAAAATCTTTTAAATGTTTTAACTTAAGATAAACCTTATAAATATTTAGCATAAGTGTAATAATAGATAATAATTAAAATTAGTATTTTATAGTTATGTTAAAATAAAAGAGAAACAAAATAAACAAAATATCTAAACACAAAGATGCAATAGCTTAGAACAAAGAATCAAGGCAATGCAAATTTATAACCTGCAAAGTAAAATGTGCAGGCTAGTAAGAATGCTAAGGTAACAAAACAAATATGCAGGCAAGGGAATACAAATGCAAAGTAAAGTTAGCTTAAAAATAAGCAACCTGACAAAGTCATAAGTGTGTAGCCTATAGAGTTTTGAAATGTAAGAGACAAAATAAAGTAAGTTGTGAAACAAAACTGATTTAAAAACAAATAAGTAAAGCAAAATAAATAAAAGAATAAAGTACTCTAAAGCAAAGTAAAAAGATAAGTATACAGGTAGGTACAAAACAAAGAAAACAAGGCAATGCAAATTTGTAGCTGTAAATAAATATGCCTGTAGTGTTTGAAATGCTAAGGTTAAAACAAAGTATAGAAATAATATGCAGATAGATAGAAATGCAAAGCAAAGTCAACATGGAAATGCAAAATAAAGATAGCTTGTAGATAAAGACTCAGGCAAGAGAAAAAGAATATCTATGTATAAGATTAGTAGGAAACATATAGTACTCAAATAATTAATGCTTTCATTTCTTAGCAGCAAACAAGTCATTTCGAATTGTATAAAGCTAAATTCAGCCTCCATTTAGAGAAAATATCTCTGAACAAACTAAATACCTAAACCAGTAAACACCTCTTTTTTTTACATATCTTGTCTTCTTTATATATGTAATGTTTTGTTTAGTTCGTTCAACAGAAAACAAGAAAATTTTATAGCAAACCTTTTCTTTTCTTTTACAAAACTTAAACAACATCATACAACTAACAAGCAAGCCAGCATGCATGAAGTTCTTTTTAAAAAATCAGTTTTTAAGCTACAGCAATTCAAGTTTAAGGTTTTCAAATCAAAGTTTGCATTCCAGTTTAACGTCTCCAAAGCCAAACCTGTAATCATTTCCAAACAATTCAGCATCTCAGTTCCAAAGCAATGATTTCAGTTTACAGATTTCAAATTCAAATCTGCTTTCAAGTTTTCAAAAGCTCTGTTCATCATCTATCAGGTGAGTAACTTAGATTTTTACAATACTTAAATATATATGTTGCTTAATTATTGTCTAAGATATGTATATATCTTATTGCATTTCTGAGTATATGTGTTCTGCATGTATGTGTGATGATGACTTGAAAAACATCTCTGTATTTAGAATTTAAGCTCCTGTTTTACTTTCAAAAATCATTAGAGCTTAATCTATTGGTTGATAGAACTTAGTATCTGAACAAAATGTGTTTGTTTGTTTATAAAGTAAATTTTAAAATTAAAATTTAAGTTAAACAAAGTAGAGTTAATTCTGAAAACATTAAAAACAGTTAAGGGTTAAATTAAGTGATAATTTCAAACATCTTGAAATATCAATTAAGGTTCATAACTTGAATACTTATCATAAATAAGGATTTTTAAGTGTAAATTCACATTTTATAGCTAAGTATTGAATTGGCATTTCTGGGTTGTTCATTTTGGGAAGTTTGGGTTGTCTCGGCCAGTATACTTGGTTAGAGTGGTCGTGGTCCTTCATGAAGGTGGAGGAGTGACTGGAGTGTTTGACAAAATTGCGTGGTGGTCGATCAGTGGCTGGTGGAGAGTGCGGTGGTGGATTCTTGGTTTTGAACCCTAGTTTTCTCAGGCTAGGAAAATCCGATCATTTCTCCTTCTATAGATGATCGAGTGTCATAGGGATTTGGGGAGTGGTTGTCGAAGCACTCATGAAGCCGATGCCGGAGGTGGTGGTTCTCTGGAGGTCGTAGGAGGAGGGGCGAAGCGGTGATAGGTTTGGGAAGGGGAGTGAAAGGGTATTCCCAGGTTTTGCTTGTATTACTCCATTTTGATTTGGACGTGGTGATGAATTTTGGGGGGTCGTGCCGCTGTCTGGAGGTAGTCGGCGATGTGTTGGGTGCCTGAGTGGATGGTCGGCGTTGGTTGGGCCACGGTGCACGTGCACTGTGTCATTGAAGTTGGGGATTACCGTTTTCTGTGTGCAGTTTTTTTGTTAGGGAAGAATCGAGTTTAATCGAGTGTTGACTCGAAGTAGAGGAGGAGGAAACTCGAAGCAAATCTGATTTTTTCTCGAGTCAGTGTTGTTTCCAGTTTTTGTAAAACCTGGTAGCAAATGAATGGAACTTTCTTGTTCCAGTTTGTGTAACCTGATAGCAAGTGTTTGAGATTTTTAAACAAGCTCACAGGAAACCTTAATTTGTATTCAAGATTTAAACAAAGTTTAAATCAGTTGAAGTGTGAATTCAAACTATTTTTATTGAATTCAAATCTGAAATAAGATATAGGTTTCTAAATATTTAAATGGGAATTCCAGTTTTCAACCTGACAGTGCAGTTTTTTTTAAATTTCAATTTAAATTTGAAAACTGAAATTCAAAACAGGATTTAAACTATGTTTTAAATATAAAGTAGAGTATAGGTTCAATTGAATTTTGAATCTAAGGTTTTAAAATGAATTTGGATTTTAAATCAAGAATTTAAAATCAAGGTGATAAAAGTAAGTTAAAATCAAGGTTAAACAAATTGTTTTAATTTGAATTCGCAAGTTAAAGTATTAATGTAATTGCAAGTTTTATATTTAAATAAAGACTTAAGTGATTGGGTTTAAAAGCTTTTCTTATATAAGTTCATATGTAAGAAATAAAGGTTATTTATATTTATAAATTGAATTTAAATTGGGTAAATGTTTAAACAATAACCACTTTGAATCTTGAATTCAAAATGGAATTTGAATTTGAACTTAAAATGTTCTAATACATTTTAATATTAATAAAGTCATTAATAAAGAGATAAATTATCTTAGAAACAATTAAGGTATTTAGATGATTAAATAGATAAGATAATTAAGGAAAGACTTATGTATTAAATTTCTCTAATTAATAATTTAGATTAATTTATATTTAGAAATTAATTAGGGAATAAATTAAGAAATGTTATTAGTAAATGAAGATAACTAACTAAGGATTATTATTTAATTAATTAATGTGATTAATTTTATTAATTAATTAGATTAATTAATTAGATAATCTATTGTAAATTGTTAAGAGTAATTACTTGATAAAAGTAATTAGAAGATTAATTACTTATTGTAATTAATTTTGATGTTATGATTAAATTAAGTTAATTAATTTAGTTTAATTAATTTAAGAAATCATTTGATGGGTTGATAAGTGTAATTACTTGGTGTAATTAATGGAGCAGGATTACTTAGGGGAGTAATTAGATGATAATTTCTGAATGTAATTAATACAGGATGAATTGTAGATGAAGTAAGTTGGGTAATTACTTTTGAAGTTAATCAGGGATTAATTATGGAGATAATTAATTATGGGATAATTAATTTATTAATAAGTAATTAAGGGTAGTTAATTACTGGATTGTTATTAATCAAAGGTGATTAATAATTGTGTTTAATTAAAGATTAATTACTTAATGTAATTAATCTGAATAAAGTTATTAATTTTAAATATAATTAGAAATCATTAATTAATGTAATTAATGATGGAATTTAAAAATGGGTAAATTAAGTAATAATAATAGTGAAGTGATTAATTATTGTAATTAATTAAGGATAAATGTAAGTAATTATATTTAATGAATAAATGAAGTAATTAAATGTTAATTACTACGAATAATTTAGGGTAATAAATTTGTAAAATTAATTAGAAACAAATTACATATTGTAATTAGAGAATGATTAATCAATGGTGATTAATCAAGATAAATTCTTAGTGGATCATTAATTAATTAGATTTATAATTAATTAATGATTGTATAAGCAGGATTTATAGATGAAGTAATTAATTTAATTTACTTTAAGTTAATTAGAGATAGAAGTAATTAATTTAATTCATTTTAAATTAATTATAAATGGTATGATTATAAATCATTGCTTATGGATGAATGATATTGATATTTATTGAATGGGTGAACTTATATATGAGATGAGTAATATCTATATGATATGGATTATCTGTTTGGATGATAATATGAATTATCTGTTTATGATGATGATGTGATTATCTATTGTGATATTGTGAGTTATCTATCTGTGTGTATATAGATAATTAAATTGAATTGTTTTAACTCTAAAACAACTTGGCCTTAAAAGACACGTTTTGGATTTCGATGAGACCGGGATCGGGTTCCGCATTAGGAACATCCGAAAACCACATCGATTCCAAATTAATGATAGGTCGTTAATCTGAAGTGAAGATGAAGATTCAGAATGCAAGGGTTATCGTCGTTAACTCTGAGGGTGATTCCAAAATGAGTGTAACGAGATAATGCCTTCGGTTTCGTTCGAACCCGGAACGAACTCGTATGGATTGAATGCTTTCAACACATCGTCAGGCTGGCGATGAGCATTCTAAGATATTATGTTCTTTAAAGGTAATCGCAGCCTCAAGCCTCATCAACCGGGAATGGCTAAAACAGGGGAGGTGCAGCAAGGTTAGGTGGGTCATGCCCAAGCAGGACAAGGATATTCCCCTGTCTAGATGTCCCTTTATTTTTCGGCTGTGTGGGCGGTTGATTGCGACAACTGCCGGGGTTTATCTTGTTCGGGACTGTTCAGTAAGGAATGGTTCCGGCCTTGTGTTGCAGGGGATGAAGGGAGTAATCCTCGGTACGGTGATCTAGGCCCCGTACTGTGACGGGCAGTACCCCAGTAGCCCTGCCATTATATGGAATCCAAAATCCAATAAGTGCCGTACGAATTAGTTGTGCCCAACTATGTTGGAATGTGAGATGTAAGCATTTCAGCTATTTCTGTATTTTACTTGAAAACCCTAGACACTATTATAATATCACTGGATTTCCTATCAAATGTTTTGGTTAGCGTAAGGTAAAAACTTTTCCATGTTTATGTGTGGGAAGTCTTACGTGATACCTTTTGTTTCCAAAAGATTTTTAAAGTTAAGCAACTTTAACCTGTTACTCATACCAGACCCATGTCTGACCCGAAGTTTATTTTTGTTTTTCATAAACTCTCGGGTACCCAAATTTTTACGGGTAGCCAAGGGATTCAGGTTAGCTTTGACGAATTCTGGAGGAGCAATGGAGCAGGAGGATTCAGCGTTGTAGATATATATTGGGTTCTGCTGTGATGATATCTCTGTGTTGATTTGTGTATTGAGTTGTGTTAACTAGACAGGTGTTTATAACCATCTAATATGTGATGTATTGTCTGTATAACTCTGATTGATGTTGTATATTATGTAAATATTTATGTGATTATTATATTTTATTCGTTCCGCTGTGAGATTCTGGTGTTGTTGTTCTTTCTTCTCTATCTTTTCTATTTTCTCATCCCTTTCTTTTCTTAATGAAGAAACGTCCTCCTGGGCGTAGGAGGGCGGGTCGTTTCAGTGGATGTAGGCCAACTGTGCTGAATCACTATAAAATCTTGTGTCTCGTTTTCTTATTGCTATTCATTTTCCTTTATTGTTAGTATTATCTGCTAGATCTAGGTCTTATAGGTTTCCTACAACCTATTCTTGAATGTTGATCCATTTTTGGCGCTAAAAGTTATATATTAAATTCCTCACCCTTGACAAGATCTATTATATCACCTTATGTACTTATTAGATATTGATTATTTTGAGGGGATAACCATTTTCGAACGGCTTGAAAAATATGCTATATGTTGGCTGCATATTTCTTGATTTTCTCATACCATACTTATATCTGACACATGGTTTTTGTTTTTTCTAAATTCCTCATGTGCTCTTTCGAGTAGTTTGAGAAAGATAGGTTTTTGTTGATGTTCATTAGAGCCATAGTATATGAGTTGGATGTTTCACCTATCACGGTATTCTTATTTCTACTACATTACTATATTGTACATATCAGCATTTGTGATGACATGTTGTTGTAACTGTCCAAGCTGATGATAATATTTAAAATTTTAACCTAATATGATGTGTATCTTAGGCGATAATTTTTACCGTCCTTTTATATGATATGTTATCTTTCTGCTGTGAGATTCTAATACCATGTTCATTCTTTCATGTTTTGTTTAATCTTTTTTTACCTTGACAATCTGCCTTTTCGGCACTTGGTTGTTTGGTACATGAATATTGTGGATGTATTAGTGTTAAAATTTGAGGTTTGAAAAGGCAAGTCGTTACATCTAATATATTTATATCAATATAGGTATATAACTATATACATATAACTAATAATTCGTGAATTTTATGCTTAAAACGCGGATATATGTAAGTATAAATATAATACAACTTGTATTTTTACAGGCACCTAAGATCACCATACCTAGTTTAGGCTTCAGCACACACAATTTCATGTAAACAAACATTGCTAGAATCAGGTCACCGAAGCCAGTTTTGGTTTCAATACCTACTACTCTACTTCAATAAACACTGACATAGAAAATATATAGTTTTAGCAACATCCTAAGCTTCCAAGTTCTAGAGCTTGATTGTAGATCTTACAAGTCTACTTCTAGAGCTATCCACTATCCCATTACTTCATGTTAACCTATCCTCACTCTTGTACGTCTCCTTCTAGATATAAGCATTGATTCCAAAGCTTCAGCATTGTTCTCTGCGATTAAGCATGCTTATGGCCTACATCACTTCTGCCGTTAAGCCTATTATAATTATGCTTCAGCCATTCATCTCCTTTGCATAGATCATTGGCTTTATTTTGGATCAGAGCTTCAACTTCATATTCTACCAAATCCCAGTCAGTAGGCAAAGAACCTCATCCAGGTCTAGTCTTAGGTCTAGCCTTTTACTCTAATACTCCTCGTAGCACCAACCGTCGCGTTCAGTCTTATTTTTAGCTTGCAAGTGTTGTATGAAACACCTTGTAGCTTCCTTGCATAATTATAGTCTACTACAAACGATAGCATGCAAATGCTCCCCTGATACACCTTTTTCTTCAACTCCTACTACTACATTTTGTATTTCAAGTAGCATCTTAATCCTACATTACCCTCAGGTTTTTACAATGCTAGCTTTTCTTCAGTTTCTATGCACTCATCCAGTATTTGTTCTTCAACTTTGTCTTGCTTCAGATGAGTTTAGACACCACAGTATGCTCCTATGCTTAGACCACTATATTGCATCCACACATTCTTAGCTTAGCAATCTTTAACAATGAAATATTTCTACAACAAAATCTTCTCAAGTCCACTTTATTTTTGTGTTATGCATTTTTCAGCTTGTATAATTTATTTTGAACATGCATTCATTTTTTCTTTTAGTTGTTATCACTTTTTTGTCTTCATCTTTGTGATGATCTTAGATTATGCACTCACATCTTCCACTTAAGCATAATTGCCCATCAAACTTGTTAATGCGTCTTCGTTTATTTTAATATGTAATGAGTGCTATCCTCATAGAGAGGAGCACTCTTTCATCAAAAAAAATAAAAGGGGGGTTTATTATTTGAATTTTATTTTTTTCCAATAAATGCTTTAATTGTATATTGTAACTATAAAATTATTTATATTATTGTTTTTAATTCAAATTTAATTTATTTTGTAATATTTTATTTAATGGAAATTCACATTTAGAATGTGAACATCAAAAGTGGTATAAATTTAACTAAGACATTTATGTTATTGGCAACATAGAGAGAGTGTGTGTACTCATTGTTGTGGTCACAAAATACGTGTGCAATATCAAGCATAGCTCCATAATATATTTGTATATATTTATAAAATACATTAATAAACGCATGCATGTGCCCGCGCATGCGCACACACACATGAAGATTAATTTTTGCCTATATATATACTTACTATTTTTGTTTGGTTGCACAATATAACGTTTTTTATATTAAAACACTTTTGATAATGATTTTAAATAGATATTTTATTACATCGGTAATATATATATATATATATATATATATATATATATATATATATATATATCTGTGTGTGTGTGTGCACATTTAAAATTAATATTTTTTAGTCGATACACACACATACACATACTGTAACGACCCACTTTTTAGACAGTTTAAATCGACAATAAACCACAAATGTCAAACTCAAACCATTCAAAAGGGAGGGTTGTTATGAGGTAAGTACGAAAAAGAAGAGAAAGAAATAAAACCAACATAGAATTTCACAGCGGAATGAAAAAATATAATAATCAAATAAACAGTTCATGAAGCTGTTTTACAAATAACATTTGATTACACTTTTACAATACAGATCAAAGTTACATACAACAGGAATAAAAAATGCAGTGGGACAACATGATTCAGTGGAATAAATATATTAAATAACAATAATACAAATCTCCGTCTTCATCCTCTAGAAAAGCAATCTTCGATATACTGAAAAGCTCGGACTGACCTGAGCGAATTGAAAAGATAAAACACTCAAGTCAGAACTAAAAGATCTTATGTAAGTTAAATCAACAGTAAATAAATATGAGTGCGACGATGTCGGAGATTTTTATGGGGTTTGACATCTCCTATCCAGTGTCAACATGAGTACAACAATTTAAGAGATTCGAGATTTTCATCTCCTAAGGATCCATTAAACTATCTACATACGTAGTACAATACACTATTATTATAGTGTCTACAGTAAAGCAAAGTATTAAAATAGCGTTAAGGCGTTACCTATATCCCTCTTAACACATTTTTTATATTCCCATAGTCTATACAGTACTGTAAGCTCCTACATGTGGTTTACTCAGGGCACTCCATAGGTATGGTATAAACCAAACTCAAAGAAGGCGCGACAGGGCATGTGAACAGGGCACTCGAAGCAATGCCAGGGTAGGATTCTACCAATTGCGGGTCCGGACTGGTGGTACTACATAATAGCTACTACCGCCTACCTCGGAATGCACTTCCATAATCAAAATGAAGGGATGGCCATCAAATCATCACAAAGTCATAATATGGTATCGAAGAAGCTTGTCTGATAGGAGGAATGCCCTCACTTGGCCCGATGTGGATCCTGTTTTAGTCACATCTAAGCTAACTCATGGGAGCCAGGGTCACGTAAATACCTCATACAGAATCGTTCGCCAAACCATCCTACTTTATTTCTAGAATCTCTACCATGTACACAGTTATTAAAGTGGTTTTTGGTATTGGCAAAGAGTATGATAATATCCGATCCTTGTGACTTTAACAAATAAATGCTTATTTCACACCGATGGTTCCTTTACATTTCCAAAATCAATTCATAATCAAAATATCATGTTCAATTTAAACCATATCACTTTCGAAACTATATTTACCTTCAAAATCATATTCACTTTCAAAATCAAATTGATAAGATGGGTTAATTAAATTTTCATTTCAAAATCATAATATTTACTCACTGTTATCATTTCACTAGCAAATATCATTTCAAATCCCAACTTAGGTTATTTCATCATTTAATCATATTTGCTTTTAGATCAAGAATTTAAATATAACCACTTTCACTTTTCAATTTTGAATTTAGAAATTGTATAGATAGTTACAAATAGTTTAAATACTTTAGTATAGTTTGAAAATATAATTTAAATGGTTTGAAATATTTTAAAATAATGTAAAAAGTGGATTAAAATAGTTTGTATAGATTTAAAATAGTTTTAGTAGAATTAAAATAGATTAAATTGATTTCAAATAGATTAATTTGATTTAAAATAGAATTAAATAGATTAAACAGATTTAAAATAGATTAAACAGATTTAAAATAGATTAAACAGATTTAAAATAGATTAAAAAGATTTAAAATAGATTACATATATTTAAAATAGATTTAACAGATTTAAAATATATTTAATAAATTTAAAATAGATTAAAATGGGTTAAATAGTTTAAAGTAGGATACAATAGATTAAATTGGATTAAACTGATTAAAATTGATTAAAATAAATTAAAATAGTTTAAATCAATTAAATGGTTTAAAATATTTTAAAATAGATTAACTTAGTTTAATAGTTTGAAATTCTTACTAATTAGAATTTAAAATAACATTTTTAACAGTTATATTAAAATACTAAATTTGAAATTAACATCAAATTTAACTATTTCTTCCATTACAACAAATTTGGACAATATCCAGATTTCCAATCAAAACCCAATTACAAATCTTAAAATATCAATTTTAAGCTATTCCAATTTCAATAGATTTCAAAGTTACAAATTTCAAACATTTCGATGACTCAATTTCGAAAAATTTCGTTTATACTTCAGATTCAACTTTAGAATTGCAATTCGAACCCACTAGGCAATTTACTTAATAAATTTCAAATTTCAAGTTTAATCTTTTAAAAATTCATTTAAATGATTCAGTTTATATAAATAAAATTCTGTTTCAAAATATCATTTAGTTGAATTCAAAATTTAAAGATTTAAAATCATTTAATTTAACCAATCCGGTGTCTGTATATAATTTTCTATCTTATGGTCAAGTGATATAGATATTTATCATTTCAATCCGTAATTAATTAGATTTTACACATATATATCATTTCCACCCGCAATCTTGAATTACAATAAAATCCATAAAATCGCTCGAGTCTATCATTTAAACCCATACCGATTTTCCCTAATCTATAAATCGTTTGGGTATGTATCATTTCAACCCAAGGGAACTTGCAGCGGTATAACAATTTAAAAATTTAACATCCAGTCATCCAATATCAACAATCAAACATCCATCACAATCATCATCCAAATCAACCAATAAATGATAACAATTTACTGATTATCAATATCAGGTATTAACTGAAAATTTTAAAATTCAATATAAATTATACGACAATTAAATGCAATAAAAAACATATTTAACAGGTATGACAATTTAAATATATCAAACATCAACCAATCAATTTCTAATCATATCATAAATTTAATTTAACTAGCATAAGATAATTTAGTAATTGTGAGTAGGTTAAAACACTCACCTTTGATTTCAAATCGATTTGAAATCCAAAATAAGGCCCAAATTTAAACGTTCTTAGAATTCGTCCAAACTAGTTTTATAATGTTCGAAATTTCGATACAATCGCAGTGGAGCAAACCATGTGTAAATTCGACCTCATATGAAAAAGTTATGCATATTAGAACGATTCGAATTTAAGTATTTAAATTAAACTAAATAAAAGAAAAAGAAGAAAAACACATCATCACCTACACGCGATCGAAAGCGCTAACCCAGACATCTCGTTCGTGAGCCCTAGACTGGCTGCTACACTTCCTCTAATATTTTTCCGCCACCATAATGCCCTTCGACCTGATCTAAGACCACCCATGCGATGGCCATCTCGGCCGCCCCATCGCCCAAAGCAATGCCAAACCCGATCGTCCCTGGCCATCTCATGCAGCTCCGTCGCCACTGGCATTCGTATGTTGTTCCAGGCAAATTTGCGCACAAATATGAAGAACGAAGACCATTAATCATCACTGCTCTACGAGCTCTACCACCCCCATGTCCTCCGATCGTCGCGAGGATGAAGATCCACTGTCCAATCTCAACCACTACCTACAGACGGCCGTGGATAAATGGCCAATTTCCGGTCAAATCATGATTCGAATTGAAAAATGAACAGCAAATTTGAGTTGCGCTTGTCGAGAGCTTCCCAACGATATATAATATGACAAAGTTTGAGGAGTTTGAATTTTGAGATTGATTTGAAGGGTTTGCAATTTAACTGTTTGCTGCCATTGAAAAGAGAGAAGTAGAAGGAATTATACATAAAGAAAAGAGGAATGAAAGGCAACTAGGGTTTATAAGAATCTATTCTTATTAAAGAAGCCCGATAAGAAAATAAGCACGTATCGAATTTGTACGAATGATGAATACCAACCTGAAAGCCCGTTCTTCCTTCAAAACGAAAGTAGGTCATCGCATATATCAAAACTGATATTTTTAAACTCAATGGAATAGGTTTCAAGTCCTAATTCCATATTATGAAGAAGTTAGCTTTTAAATTTAGATTATTTCAATCGAATTCAATTAAATTGATCTCTACGCATTTCGAGCCCGTACAATCGAACGATAAGTTGATCGCTACGAAAATTGAAATCCTATAATAATTCACCATCATGGATCCGATGAAACAAGTTTCGTTGAAATCCGAGACAGTTGCCAAAATGGCTATTTTCACGTAATTTTAAATAAATTAATATTAAATTAAATATATCACTTTTTAATTTCAAATTTAATAACTAACAATTTTCATCATTTTGATTACTTAAACATTTACAATAATTTAAAAAAAAATTACACATCAATTCAATGTTAAATATTGCACTAATTACAGTGTTCAATTTCAACTGTAATTAAATCCAATTGATTATAATTTAATTCCAATAAATTGATTTAATTTGATTTCAATTTTTATTCAATCAATCATTATCCTATGAGCATAACATTGGTTTACGTCTTGTTACACTAGCATTCTCCACTTTCATCTTAATTTCCATTAGCGTAATATGTAATTACATTTAATTGCAATTGATTTTCAATATAATTCAAAAGATTAAATGAATAGGTAACATATAACAATTGTACCTTTTGCATAATTTAATCATATTTATAAGTTTATTAATTATGAAAAAATGTTAAAAATACTTACACAACACTGATTTCATCCAGTTATAATTAATTACATTATATTTTACCAATTAATATACCATTTAATTTATTTCTTATTTCAAATTTATAACCAGTTATAACTTATAATTACTTGAGATTACATTCAAATAGTCATTTATTACATTAATTTACATTATTAAACTTCATTCTAGTTAGTTTTCTCATTCCTACATCATAAATTTTATTTTCGTCCAACACTAAATTACAAAACCTTATTTAATTCAACATTTTAATCATCGAAAAAATGTGGGTCGTTACACTCTTCCCTACTCAAAATCTTTCGACCTCAAAAAGAGAAAGAAGGAATTAATATATCTTATTCAAAATAATAAATTCGTAAATAATTAATTTACATAAATAAATAATTTAAATAAAATATATCAATTTATGAATAATTAAATCATTTCATATTCAAGTTAATAAAAGTTTGGAAAATATTTCACAAAATTTTCTAAGTCCAAAATTTATGGAAAATTTCGGTAGAGTCTCCTTTGTACGGAGAGGTCTAGAAGAAATAATAATATCAATAATAATAATATATATCATAATTTTCAAAATATAATATCCTAAACCATGGGAAAATCAATATAATATCGCTATAAAGCTATAATCCCAAAACACACCTATTTGTCGGGCAAACAACGCTTTAATTATGAAACCAAAAGAAATAGCAATTTCTTCCATAACCTGTATTTCACTTACACAATTCAAAGAGGTTATTGTTTAAGTAAAGCAGAAATAAATAAGTTGTTTCAACTAATAATAACAAAACAATCGCAACATAACAATAATCATTCGCAAACAAATAGTACAAACATCATTTTCAACAAAGAAAACAATTATTCATCCATAGCAACCAAAACAAATTGGTTGTTTGGGTTCAGAAACTTTTAATCGTAAAAAATGATAAATAAACTACTAAGTATACTATACACTTAACGGTCTTAGGTAAAACTTAACAGATCATTTATACATCTTTATGCAGTTAGAAGTATCCTTTCCCAACCATCCCATAAGCCAAAACAGAAAAGAATTTCAAGTATTATTTAGGTTTATTCTTACTAATTTCTTTTCATATCATTTACTGTCCATTCTTCTATCCATACAATGGTTATTTTCTTTAGTTTACATTAATTACTTACAAAATTCATTTCTCATTCATTCATACGATGCCATTTTTCTTTTCATTACTTTACATTTATTGTTTACATAACTTATTTCTATTTCAATCATTTAGGTTATCTATTATTATTTAAATCTCTTTACAATTTAATTCACCATTAGTAAATTATTTCATTTTTTCACATTCATTCTTCCATATATAGTATTTTTGAATAATAAATCCATTTCTAAATTAGTTCAATGGTTTTTGAAGTTATAACCATTCAACTAATATAGTACTCATTTTAATTATAAATGGCTTCAACATTAACTTAAGTTTATATTTATTTACTTACGGTATTCATCTTTTCCATTACATTTAATTTTGTAGCACTACAAATTATTAACTTAAGTTTATAACATTTTTGCAACACCAAAATTTTTATTTGTGGTAATAATTCCACTTGAACACTATCACTGCTTAAATTTCACTTGTATAATATTCTATTATATATTTCTATTTAACATTACAACTTTTAAACATTTTAGGTAAGTCATATATATTTTTTAAGAATGTAATTGAACGTCACACAAGTTAATATTATTTATTTTAGCTAACAAAAATGTTCAAAAATTACATTTTCTAGATTTTCATATTCTTTGATTTACAGGTTACAAATTTAAATTTCTTGTATATTTCATTAATAACTTAGCATTTTTTTAACCCACCTTTTGGCAAGGCCATGGACAGGCGGATTTAACTAAGTCGACTTCTTAGTTGTCAAGGATGGAATGCGATAGGTTTGAGTCGACTGGATGGATAGGTAATGCATCACGTTTGGAAGGTGGGTTGGCATAATGGTGTGATTCGGCGTTGGTGATTTGGCTCGGTCTTGGTGGGGTCATCCGGCCTTAATGATGTGGTTCACCTTGGAGGCATGGATCAGTCGAGGAGTGGAGAGGAAGTCATATGTCGATTGGCATCGGTCGCTTGGTCTGGAAGTCATAGGTCGTTCAGCATAGGTCGTTCGGTCTGGAAGTCATTGGTCGTTCGGTGTTGCGGTTTGGTTAGGGTGGCTCGGTATGGAATGGGGCTCGGCTACTTCGAGTCCTTAGGTCCTTTGCTTCAGGTTGTCACTCGGTAGCTCAGTGGGATATAAGGTGGGTCAGCATAGGACATCGCTCGGTATAGGACATTGCTCGGCATAGGACATCACTAGGCTTGACATCGTTCGGTGGCCTCATGTCCAAGTAGTTGTTCTTTCGGGTCAACTTCATGGGATGTGGCTCGGCGTAGTTGGTTCGGCAAGTGCCGCTCGGTGACTTGGTGGTGTGGATCGGTATACTAGAGTATGGAGTGGATCGGCGTAGGTCGATCGGCACGGCAGTGTGGGTCGATCATAATGAAGGATATAGGCTCGACTATGGACCTGATGGGCCCAGACTACTCAAGAAGACCAGTAACCCGAGATTTGCCTATAAATGCAGCATATGAGGGTTCAGAAAAGTGATCTTCCTTCGAGCTCTCTTGCTTTCAATTTTCTAAGGAAAAGGCTACTCTATCATTTTGTAATTGCAATCGGTTATTACAACAATAAAAAGGAAACTTCTGGAGTGGACGTAGGCTGGAGTTAACTAAACCACTATAAAATCCGTTGTTCTTTACTGCTTTCATTTTAATTTTTGTTGTTTTTCATATTAATATCCTTTGCATAATCTATCTATGAGTTGTGACTTGTATTTGGTGCTTTCATCTGGATTTGGGTGTTAGTGACCGATTTTGGCGCTAAAACGTTCAATTTCTTATTTCATTTTAGAAGTTCCAATTAGTAAAGAGTTAAAATTTCATTTCATTATAATAATTAAAATCTCTAATTTATAGAAATTTAAGAACTAAATGTCAGGTTCCATTTCAAACCATTTAAAATAATATACATATATACACCTATAGCTTTTGTGTGTGTGTGTCAAATCATATTTGGAAATTAAAATTTAATATTTTTTTATCAAAAAATTGTGTAGTAAACTACTACAGCAGTCTTCCTACTTTGAAACTCGAAAATTAACGTCGATGATGCGTTATTCATCATCAAAATTATTTTCCAGCGATAGAGAGAGGAGTAGAGAACTTATTTCCTTTAAAAAATCCTTTAACATTCCTTTCAAATCATATTGAAATATTTATATCTAAAAATACTTCGAAATAATACTAATATTATATTTTAAAATCTTTCAAAAGGAATATCCAAAATACCGGAACTTAGGTTCTCAAATTTCAATTTATGTTCATTTTAATTATAATCTCAATTTGCAATCAATATTTATAAATTTCACTTCCTACCAAACAAATATATCACATCCAATTTTATCGCTTTTAAAATTATTCTTTTATATATATAATGATAGACAAAATTATTTCATTTACTTATATTTCAAAACAATAATGCATCAGTTTGCCCTATTGTTTAGAAATCCCTATCGATGTCATAGCATCATATGCACCAACTAGAATTTATAAATACAAAATAAAACAAAGTAACACAATACATAATCTTCTATAACACTAACAAATACGCTCTCTTATATATACACGCTCAACGACTCATTCTAGGGTTTTACTACCCTACTTAATATGAGTTAGATCGCATAAAGCTAAGGTTATCACTAAACCATGCCCTGATACCAAATGTAACGACCCATCTTTTTGGACGTTTTAAATTGACAAAAACCACATATGTCAAACTCAAACCATTCAAAAGGGAGGATCATTTTCGGGTAAATAAGAAAAAGGTGAGAAAGAAATAAAACCAACACAGAATCTCACAATGGAATGGAAAAATATAATCAAATAAATGGTTCATAAAGTTGTTTTACCAATAACATTTCATTACACTTTAACAATACAGATCAGGGTTACATACAACATGAATAAAAAAGGCAGTGGAGCAACATGATGCAGTGGAATAAATATAATAAATAATAATAATAATAATCTCCATCTTCATCCTCAAGAAAAGCAGTCTTCGATATACTGAAAAGCTTGGACTGACCCAAGCGAATTGAAAAGACAAAATAATCAAGTTAGAAGTAAGAGGTCTTACATAAGTTAAATCAACAGTATATAAATATGAGTATGATGGCATCGGAGATATTTATGGGGTTTGACATCTCCTATTGAGTGTCAATGTGAGTGCAACAACTTAAAAGATGTTCGGAATTTACATCTCCTAAGGATCCATTAAACTATCTACATACATAGTACAATATGCTATTATAATAGTGTCTACAGTAGGGTAAAGTATTAAAATAGCGTTAAGGCATTACCTATATCCCCATTAACACATTTTACATATTACCATAGTCTATATAGTACCGTAAGCTCCTCCGTGAGGTTTACTCAGAGGGTACTCCACTGATATGGTATAAACCAAACTCGTAGAAGGCACGACAGGGCATGTGAACAGGGAACTCGAAGCAATGCCAAAGTAGGATTCTACCAATTGCGGATCCAGAATGGTGTTAACGCATAACAGCTACTACCGCCGACCTCGGAACACACTCCCATATCAAAATCAAGGGTTGGCCACTAAATCATCACAAAGTAAATAGTATGGTATTGATGAAGCATTTTCGATAGAAGGAATGACCTCACTTAGCCCGTTATGGCTCCTGTTTTAGTCACATCTAAACTGACTCACGGGAGTCAGAGTCATGTAAATACCTCATATAGAATCGTTCGCCAAACCATCCTACTTCATTTTTGGAATCTCCACCACGTACATAGTTATTAAAGCAGTTTTCGGTATTGGCAGAGAGTATAACAATATCTTATCCTGGTCTCCTTAACAACCAAATGCTTATTTCACACCGGTTGGTTCCTTTACATTTCCAGAATCGATTCATAATTTATATCAAAATATCATATTCAATTTCAAACCATATCACTTTCGAAACCATATTTACTTTCGAAATCATATGCACTTTCGAAATCATATCGATAAGATGGGTTAATTAAATCCACATTTCAAAATCATCATATTTACTTAACGATATCATTTCATTAGCGAATATTATTTCGAATCCCAACTTAGGTTATTTCATCATTTAATCATATTTTCTTTTAAATCAAGGATTTAAATATAACAACTTCCACTTTACAATTTAGAATTTAGAAAATAATATAGATAATTACAAATAGTGTAAATAGTTTAGTATAGTTTGAAAATACAATTTAAATAGTTTGAAATACTTTAAAATAATTTAAAAAGTGGATTAAGATATTTTATATAGATTTAAAATAGTTTTAGTAGAATTAAAATAGATTAAATAGATTTAATAGATAAGTTAGATTTATAATATATTAAACAGATTTAAAATAGATTAAATAGATTTAAAATAAATTTAATAAATTTAAAATATATTAAAATGGGTTAACTAGTTTAAAATAGGATAAAATAGATTAAAATAGTTTAAATTAACTAAATGTTATAAAATATTTTTAAATGGACTAACTTAGTTTAATTGTTTGAAATTCTTACTAATTAGAATTTAAATAATGTTTTTAACCATTTATATTAAAATAATAAATTTGGAACTAACATCAAATTTAACTATTTCTTCCGTTACAACAAATCTGGACCATACCCAGATTTCCAATAAAAACCCAATTTCAAATCTTATCAATTTTAAGCTATTCCAGTTTCAATAGATTTCAAATTTAATAATTTCAAACATTTCAATGACTCAATTTCGATAAGTTTCATTTATACATCGAGTTCAACTTTAGAATTCTAATTCAAACCCTCTAAGCAATTTACTTAATGCAATTCCAAAATTTAAAATTTAATCTGTTAAAGAATTCAGTTTATAGAAATTAAATTCTATTTTAAAATATCATTTAGCTGAATTCAAAATTTAAAGATTTAAATTCATTTAATTTAACCAATTCAGTGTCCGTATACAATTTTCTACCATATGGTCAAGTGATACGGATATTGGTCATTTCAATCCATAATTATTCAAATTTTTGGGTATATATCATTTCAACCCACAATTCGGAATTAAAATAAAATCCATAAAATCGCCCGAGTCTATCATTTCAATCCATAACGATTTTCCCTAATCCATAGGTCGTTCGCGTATCGTATCATTTCAACCCATAGGGAGCTTGCAGCGTTATGACAATATAAAAGTATAACATCCAGTCGTCCAACATCAATAATCAAACATCCATCACAATCATCATCCAAATCAACCAATAAATAATAAAAATTTACTGATTATCGATATCAGGTATTAACTGGAAATTTAAAATTCAATATTAAATTATAGAATGATTAAATGCAATAAAAGTCATGTTTAACTCGAACGACAATGTAAATATATCAAATATCAACCAATTAATTTCTAATCACATCATAAATTTAAATTAACTAACATAAGATAATTTAGTAACTGTGAGTGGGTTAAAATACTCTTCTTTGATTTCAAATCGATTTTAAATCCAAAATAAGACCCAAATTTGAATAGTCTCAGTATACGTCCAAACTAGTTTCATAATGTTCGGAATTTTGATACGATCGCAGCAGAATAAACCGCCCATAAATACGACCTCGTATGAAAAAGTCATGCATGTTAGAACGATTCAAATTTAAGTTTTTAAATTAAATAAAAGAAAAAGGGGGAAATAACGCCATCACCTACATGCAATCGAAAGCGCTAACCTAGATATCTCGTTCGCGAACCCTAGACTGGCCGCCGCCCTTCCTCCAATATGGTTATTTTCACTTTAATTTAAATAAATCAATATTAAATTGAATAAATCACCTTTTAATTTTAAATTTAATAACTGACAATTTTCATCATTTTTGATTACTTGGACATTTGCAATAATTTAAAACAAATTTACACATCAAATCGTTGTTAAATATTACACTAATTACAGTGTTCAATTCCAACTGTAATTAAATCCAATTAATTACCATTTAATTCTAATAAATTGATTTAATTAAATTGATTTAATTTTATTTCAATCAATTTATTCAATCAACCATTATCCTATGGGCATAATTAACATTGGCTTACATCTTGTTACGCTAACATTCTCCACTTTCATCTTAATTTCCATTAGCATAATATGTAAGTACTTTCAATTGCAATTGATTTCCAATTAAATTCAACAGATTAAATGAATAGGTAACATATAAAATTGTCACCTTTTGCTTAATTTAATCATATTTATATGTTTATTATTTACAAACAAATGTTACAAATACTTACACAACACTGATTTCATCCAATTAAAATTAATTACATTATATTTCACTAATTAATATACCATTTAATTTATTTCTTATTTTAAATTTATAACTAATTATAACTTATAATTATTACAATTACTTGAGATTACATTCAAATAGTCATCCATAACATTAATTTACATTATTAAACATCATTCTAGTTAGCTTTCCCATTCATACATCATAAATTTTATTTTTTTCCAACATTAAATTACAAAATCTTATTTAATTCATTATTTTAATTATAGTCAGAATACGTGTCGTTACATATACTTATAGGAGGTTCCATGCTCGTTAAACCTCATCTGAACCTCTTTTATTTGATGATTAGCATAGTCAGAAATCAAACGAAAATTTGTGTACACGCTCTTACATTATTCAAGATCATCTCTACAAAATTTTGAGTGGTTTGAGTAGTCCTAACATTTTCAAAATCATTTTTTAAATCAACGATGAAAATAAGTGTTTTAACGGTTGATATTCGACTTAATATTTTAAACTAGTTAGGAGTTTCAAATTGATCTCAATTTTCAAGGACATGATGTTCATAGTGAAGATTAAAAATCATCAAAGTTTCATTTGATTTGTAATAGTGTAGCACCAAAAATCATAGAGGTATAGAATGAGGTGTAGCGAAAGAGTTATGTAATGAATCCTTATATATAGATATATTCAAAGGTTTACAATAAAAATTTTAAATTTGATCAATTCAAATGTGTTAATATACATGTATTTTTTTCCGTTCTTCTATAAATCAAAAATAAAAATGATTATTTTGCTCAAACTCGAAAACCATTTATTTTAAGTTGAGAATACTATATGTGTATACATGTACACATGCATATATACAATTAACATAATATATATTATTTACATTGGCTAAAAGGAAAATAGTTCAACTTTTTATATGATATATATATATATATAAACATATGTAGATTTTTTTTACATGATTATTAATTCAAAAAAGAATTTCATTTTGCGAGAAAATAAAAGTAAAGATACATTTATAAAACAGTTATTTAAAATATAAATTACCTTGAATATGGTGGTTTTCGACACTTAATTATGTTGGCTCTTCCTCCTTGGGGCATGGTTCCTTTCCCCTCTAAATTTAGTGTGAAAATCCATATTTCAAGGCTCCATCTAGTTTTATTAGAGGCCTAGGTGGTATTTGTTTTTGTGTGTTTAGAATGAGAGAAGGTAGGGCTATTTATAGGTAGTAGAAATATAAAACATCTCCAAAGTTTCTACCATTTTATATATATATCTAATCTAGATCCATAGAAGCACTCAAACCCATTAATTCCTTGCTTTAGCTGCCCCTTCATGGACAATCTATGATGTTGGGCCTAACTAATACATTATATTAATTAAATAATTAATAAATTATGCCTACGTATTTAATTAAATTAGTATATAATAGTTATATATTATGTAAATTAATTTTATGGACTCAAATAAATAAATAAATGCCATAAAATTTAACACAACATTTGTATTAATTTTAATTTTAATATACAGCATTTAAAAATTAATTTAAAATAGTTGAATTGGGAAAAATTGCTACTAACATGTTTGGTTGACTTCTTGGTGTGAACACGGTCCTAAGTAATATTTGAACAAGTTAAATACTAAAGCCTTTACGGACTTCACTGAAGTAAAGTATTAGGAAAGTGTTTAGTTGCTTATTGATCATTTAAGAAAATTCCAATTTCTATTATGTATTAACCTACACCTTTGTAAAGATTGTTGGATATGAGCCGTTTGGCAGTGGATAAACTGAGTAAATTGCAAAAAAGTAAATCAAACATTTGGATCATAAAGGTTGGATCATAAAGGGCCTATGAAGTCTAATGGCTTTACTATATCCATCTTGTTATTCTAAATAAAATCATTTTTACCTTAATTTCTTGATTTAGTTAGTTAATATGTTTTAATTGATTTAACATATGTATGATTTTTAGTATACTAATATAAACCTATGGGTATACGATGTGCATATGCAACATAGAAATCTGTATATAGTTAATGGACACGTATATAGATGTTGAGATTTGCACCTATAATGCATATATCTCATTTATGTATGTATTGGTTTTCTCAAAACATTATACAAATTGTGCGCACGCGCACACATGCACACACAGATGTAACAACCCTGTTCTTAAATACCTAATTAACTAATTTTAAGTTTGGATAATTAATTCTAAATTGTGGGATGTGAAATTTCATTATGAAATAAAGATTAGTTGATAATTTTTAGTAAATCTTATTTAGGAGAAATGAATTTGTTTAGAACTAAAAGTTGTTAACTTAGTAATTTAAGAGAGTCTCCTTTTTTAAACATTTAAAAACAAGGTTAAAGTAAGTGTCAAAATTCTTGTTTCTTTCTTTTATTTTGAGGTTAAAAGGTTACAATATATCGTAGAGTTTTCATATAAAATTTCCTAAGTGTAATCTAATTTGTATTAGGAGTTAAAATGAAGAAATAGGTGGAAAATAGAGTCTTTAGTTATTTAATTAAAGTATGGGTTTGGGCCTAAGTAAATTTCAACCCACTAGTGCAAATAATAGAGAGTTTCTCTTCTTTCCAATTTCTAAAAGAACTATACATTCATTTGTTCAAACCGGTAAATAAAAGAATGTTTCTCAAAGCCAAGAAAATCAAAGGTTAAAAAAGTCCACAATTTCAAGTTTTAAATAAAAGGGCTTTTGGTTAAATCTTGTAGAAATCAAAAGAAGATAAGTTCCTTCTCCTCTAGTGAATCAATTAGGGTCGGTAATTTAAGTTTTATTTTTTGGTCGTAATCTTCTCTTTACAATTCCTAAAAATAACGTAGGTGATAATCATGAAAGACTAATCCGGAATTATTCCATCAAATTCAAGTTCAAAGGTGAATTTACCTCACCAACTATCCCTAAATTCATGTGTACGCAATTATTGGTTGTTGTTTGGGTTGGATAAATATTGCTTGTATTTTTCATGTTCACATTGTTCAATTTCTAAAAACTGTTGAAACCATAGTCTTTGATCTCATTCAGTTGATAATTATAGTTGTTTACATGGATGGATGCACTTGGAAATCGCCTTAAGACAATCGCTCAAGCTAAAGAATTGAACCGACGTCACTACACTTCGACCAGGGAGAATTTTTGGAGCTGAAATAGCTCTAGAAATATACCGATTGGTGGACCGGTGGGAGAAAATATGGAATTGATTCGGCTCCGGATAAATACCCTGGAATCCTCTGTTTATTTCCTTATTTGTTGCCATGTTTATTGTTGATGTTTTCTTATGTTTTGTGTGTTTGTTTGTGGTCCTTTTGACATCCATTTCCTTTAGTTTGTTAACGTATAAAATAAGATTTGGAGATAATATAGAATTAAAAACCTTTGGACAAAATTGTATTTGAACCTTGTAATGTGTAGTAGTGTGTACTCTTGTGTTATAGACATGGAATCACCTTGATTTAAAGAGTTGTAAATTTATAAAATATATCTATCTATTTTCTACATATGAATATAAGTAATCTTTGTGAACAAACGTTTGTTTAAGTTTATAAATATCAAATTCGTTTCTAAATTAACTTATATCCTTTTATAAATAATTTTGTTTTACTAGTATGGTTATGGAAATATAAACCAAATTTTTTTCCAAATAAAATAGTTGAAGTGTAATAAATATGGTCTTACAAAATAATGGACTTATATATATGGGTTTTTGGGAACGTGATTTGTTAACTAAATGTCTTGTATGAAATTTTGAGACAACTATGTGTGTGCATATATATATATATATATATATATATATATATATATATATATATGTATGTATGTATGTATGTATGTATGTATGTATGTATAATTGTATTTTTAAAGAAAATTCAGGTTTATGGAATATTTTATTAAATAGTGAGTAACGTAAAACGATACATAATAAAGAATATATGGAAAGAAAATTCTAAAGTGTAAAACTCATAGAAAATAAATGTTTTGAGAGCCTTAGTTCTATAATATGGGTAATGCTAATAATCAACTTAGTGTTACCAATTAGCTTAACTACCCTGGAGTAACGCTTTGTCGAATATTGCACAACTCATATCATAGAATGTTTCGGTGGGGTTTATTAACTCTTCAATGAATACTTGAATTTCACCGGTTAGTAAGGGATACATTGGTTTACTTCTTGAGATCACTTTTAGAGAAGTACTTGACACTTTAGAGTTATATTCTCTTTGGTGTTCGGTGGGACCGATAGATTCTTAAGAGAATATAGTTCAAGCTTTTTGGTGGTACTGTAACAAGTGAGATTTGCCAGCTTCCACTAAATACTTCAATTTCATCAAGTGGTATGGGACGTTTTGGTTAAGTTCGTGAGATTACTAAAAGTGATAGTATTTGACACTTTAGAGTTTACTATCTTTTGGTGTTCGGTGGGACCGATGGATCCCTAAAAGGATACTCATGGATTTCTTTACGATCATAAATATAATGTAATAATGAATAATCTTGGGAATTCAAGTCATGGTGGCCACGATTATATGATCGGTCGATATTCTACATTCACGATCCTTGAGTTCGGTTGTGATCCTGTTTCTTGGTATATACGATCCTTGGTATCAGATCGGTACGGAAGATACCAATTTTTTTTGTTTTCCATGATATGGACCGTGTTGAATCACTAGTTTTGATTCATGATAAAGAAATTTAGAAGAAAAAGAGAATTCGCGTTCAATCACAACAAAAAGAGACAATCAAAGGACTATGGTGATATTGAGGCTTTGAATCTTTGTTTTCACTGTTTAGTACTTGTGTTTGAGTCTTTCAAATTTTTTAAATCTATCCTCAAGCAGTCTGCACCTCATCGTTCTATTTTTTTTAAAATACAGAGCTACTAGTGCAAATGCACTACAGCCAGTCGACTGGCTATAAACAACCAATCGACTGACTGATGTATATGCATGAATGTGCACTGCTTTTCTTTTTTTAAATTGTTGAATAATCAATTGACTGATCCAAATCCACCAGTCGACTGATCTGAACCCAATTGTCATATTTTGAAAATACATTTCCATTCTGCAAAAGGTTGCAATCCTTCTTTGAATGGGAATGGTTGCTTCTTTTGGTCAGAACTCTTCACCAATGGCAGCAACCCTCTATCTACTACAAATATAAGTTCCCAAACACTTAATACTTACCGGAAATCTTTCTAACTATCTTATATTCTTCTTGTGCTCTCATACTCATATTCAAACAGCACACATGCATTTTATTGCTTTGAATCTTCAAATTAACTTTCATAATCTTTAATTCTTAGCAACACCTTCATTTCATATCTTCACATACATTTCATACACTTGAGGATTTGATTGGTTTGTACTATCAGAGACAAATCAGTGTTATCAAGAACACACAGTGTCAGATATTCTTTTGTATTAGTGAAGCCCTCTTTTATTGTTGAGGCAAAAATCCTGTTCTGCTGCTCAGGTATCTGTTCTGCTGCTCAGGCTGTGTATACCTATTCCTCTGGGTTAAGCAAGGGTATTGTTTTATTTAAATTCCAAAAAGTAGTCTGGGACTGGACGTAGAACGGAAAGTTCGAACCAATATAAAAATCTCTGGTGTGCTCGTTTATTATTTCATTTACTTTACTACTTTTATCTGTTATCAAGTTTATTACTTTGCATTATTCCATATTACACGGTCCGACACACTTACATTTGGTATCAGAGCAAGGCTTCATCTAACCGTAACATAGTTATTTGATTCTTTGCTAATATGGGTAGTAACACTAGCACTAGCACTATAAGCACTAACGCTAGTTTTGTAGAAGGTCAATCCACTGCACGACCTCCATTTTTCAATGGATTGAACTATAATTATTGGGCTACTCGTATGAGAATCTATATGCAACCAAATAGTTTTGAATCATGGAATATCACATAAAATGAATAATTCCTAGGAGAATGCTTCACATGGATAAACACACAAAAACAAGATGCTTCTGCTAATGCTAAAGCTATGAACATATTATTTTGTTAGATAGAAATGAATTTAATCGAGTTAGCATGTGTAAAACTTCTTATGAAATATGGCAAACACTTAAAATCCCACATGAAGGAACTAGCAAAGTCAAACGAAGAAAAATCTCCATGCCCAAAAATCAGTTTTCGAATTTTAGAATGAAGCAAGATGAATCCATCAATGATATGTACACCAGATTTCAAAATATTTGCCATTCACTGTTAGGATTAGGAGAAAAGTTCACTGATCTTGATATTGTATCGAAAATCCTAAACTCTTTAATGGATGAATGAGAAAGAAATGTCTTGGCTATTGAAGAAGCTAATGACCTCTCTACCATAAAACCATAAGAGTTAATAGGAAATTTAATGTCCTATGAAGTGAATTTGCAGGCAAAACGAGTACAAGCATAGGACAACAAGAACATAGCTTTCCATGCTGAAGAAGAAGAGGATGAAGATTCAGATGAAGAAGATCTAGCATTTATTGTCAAAAATTTCAAAAAGTTCTTTAAATTCTGGAAAAACAACAAAAAGAATGGAAAAAGGAACTTACCAAGAAAACCATCATCTTTAGTACTAGAATGTTTTAATTGCCATAAGAAAGGTCATATCAAGAAAGACTATCCAGAACTAAAGAAAAGACACTTCAACAAGGGAAGAATAGATAAGAAAAAGAAAGCATTTTCTCTGACATGGGATGATTCAGATTCCTCTTTATCAGATAATGGCAGTGACAGTGAAAACAAGCAAGCTAATGTTTGCTTCATGGCTACTGAAAACGAGGTTAGTGATTTTACCTTTGATGATATGATAGAGATAATTGACACTCTCAAAAATCTGAAAAGAAAATATAAGGAAACTCGTGAACATCAAAACAAAGCAGAATTAAAAAGAGATATGCTTAAAGGTGAAAAGAATATACTAGAGGAAGAACTTAAAAATTACAAAAATCATTCTCTAATATTAATTCTCAACTCACTCTATTGAGTCAAGAAATTAAAACTCAAAAAGAGAAGACGCTCTTGTTTTTGAAAACCATGAATTGAAGACAAAAGTAAAATTGATAGAATTAGATAATACTGACCTCAAAACTAAGTTAGAAAGCATCACCAAAAATGTCTCAAACTTTAATAAAGGAAGAGAAACTCTATCTAAAATTATCAATAGCTCTCAATCTGTTTCAAGTAGGAAAGGATTAGGATATGCTAAGAAATCAAAAGCTCCACCTAAAAAGCAAATTAGGAGAAATACTAAGCCTACTACAAAACAGTCAAAAAGGAATACTTACTCTAAAAACATAAAAATTTGGGCTCCTAAAACAAACAATAGTTTGATTAGGAAGAAATATATTAACACCTTTTTGGAGAGAGTTCATAAGAATAAAGATTATATTTTCAAAAGGAATATTGAATCGTCTTTGGTTTGGTTTCCTAAGATCTAACTCTTAGGACCTTAACAAAAAGTGGGTACCAATATAATTCCTAATTCTACAGGTCCCACTTACAAAGAGAGGAAAACGGATACTCGACAGTGGTTGCTCAAAACTTATGACAGGAGACAAAGATATGCTATCAAACATTACTTACTCAGATGGAGGCTCCGTCACATTTGGAGATAATTCCAAAGGCTATATCATCGGCAAAGGCGATGTGAGAAACAACGGTATTTCAAATTTACCTCTTATTTCAAATGTTTTAATAGTCAAAAATTTGAAACATAATTTACTCAGTATCAGTCAATTATGTGATAAAGGATTCAAAGTCATATTTTCTAAAAATAAATGTAGTATTTTTTATCAAAATCAAAATCTTATCTTTGAAGAAAATAGAGACAGAAATATCTATGCTCTGAATATGAAAATAAACCATAATTCAGATATGTGTTTAATAGCCAAAGAAAATGATCCTTATGGCAAAAACGATTCTGCCACATTAACTTCAATGCTATAAATAAGCTTTCTAAAAATAATTTAGTAAGAGGACTACCAAAAATGAATTTTAAAATTGACCATATTTGTGATGCATGTCAGTTAGGAAAATGAACTACGTCGTCTTTTAAATCTAAAAAGGTTATTACAACTTTACAACTACTTGAATTACTGCATATGGATTTATTTGGACTAACACAAGTACAGTCCATTAATCACAGTAGATATGTGTTTGCAATTGTTGATGATTTTTCTAGATATACTTAGGCTATTTTTATGAAAAATAAATGTGATACTTTTGATAATTTCAAAACTTTTGTCAAAAGAATTCAAAATTTCAAGGGATTGAAAGTCAAAAACTTTAGGAGTGATCATGGAGGTGAATTCGAAAATGAAGCCTTTGAACATTTTTGTAAGAAGAAGGGAATATTCCATAATTTTTCGTTCCCTAGAACTCCACAACAAAATGGAGTTGTGGAATGAAAAAATAGAACCTTACAAGAATGTGCAAGGACTTTTTTAAATGGAAGTACGTTACCAAAACATTTCTAGGCTGAAGCAGTTGCAACAACCTGTTATATTTTGAATTGTGTTTCTATTCGACCACTATCTAAGAATACTCCTTATAGGTCGAAAACCAAATATTTCTTATTTCAAAGTTTTCGGTTCAAAATGATTCATTATAAACACAAAGGATCGGCTTGGCAAATTCGATCCAAAATCCGATGAAGGCATCTTTGTAGGATATTTGGACCAAAGTAAAGCTTATCGAATTTTTAATTAAAAAAACCAATATCATCGAAGAAACACTTCATGTGTCCTTCGATGAAAATTTTAATCAAATGCCATGTATAAGAGATGATGAAGAATTCCCTGATAATGTCACAAATACAAATATTTCAACTTTTGAAAATAATGAAAACATTATTCACAGTAATAATGAATTAAGATCTCCACCTAGATTTGTCACGACCCGGATTTCGGCATTCGAAAATCCACATCCCTGCTTCACTTGTACTCCAATGCCTTAGATTCAACCATTGAAACCCGATACGCGCCGGAGCTTATAATACATTAAGTATAACAACGCAGCAGAAGAAAAAGAATAATATCATTGATATAGAACAGTTGATTAAAAAAGAATTAATCAATATTATCAGAGATACAAGGTACAGCGGAACGAAAAACTGCGACAACGGCGCAACACAATAGCACTAAAAGATCTTCCAAAGGGTAATCCAACATGTAAAACTTCATTGTTAAATCTCAAAAGACTCCAACCCAGTAGCTCGAACCACCATCAAACTGAATTGAGCAGGATCAGTCATCCAAATACTGAAGAAGATTTCCAAAGACTGAAGGCTACCGAATTTACACCTACTATTTGATTATCTGAAAAACCCAACTCTAGACTGCCTGTGTGAAAAATTGTAGGCATCCAGAGTTAGGAAGGGAACTATAAACTCTAGGTCTGTCATGGGGCTGGTGTCAGAAAATGAAAACAGTTTATCTTTAACAAGAGAAAAACAAAAGAATTTAAAAGAAATCCGCAATGCTTTTTGGAAAATGAAACTACCATAAGGCCTCCCGCCGCACACACAATGCAAAAGAAGAATTGGAGGAGATTTCTCCTTATGATAGTCAAACATGGTTACTATGCAAAAACCATTTTGATATTATTATTAGTGCACAGTACAGAAAATATTTCAAAATTATAATATTAATCTTAGCTAGCATACCACATTTGGTCGTATGCCTACTATAACTACCATGTTCAATAGCAAGTTACCGCAACATTCCATGGCTTGCAATGATAGACCCAAGTGATTTTCATTTGAATTGAATTTGGGATTGCGGGTCGAAATGATATCTACCCGTATATATTTAAATTACGAATTAAAATGATAAACATCTGTATCACTTAGCCAGAGGATAGAAAATTATGTACAGACACCGTTGGTCTATATATAAATATTTTAAAATGATTTATGTGGTTTTGAAAGGGAATATATATATATGGTTTTATTTAATATTGGAAATGTTTGATATATATATATATATAAGTTTTCAAATAAAGTGATTTAATTAATATATTATGTTAAGTAGTAAATTCTTAAATTGATTTTTCAATGATTTGTATAAGTAAGGAAGATAATGTTGAATTTATTAAAATTGTATTTACTTAAGAATTTTACTTAATTAAATCGTTTTGAAACTATTGAATTTGGAATTTTTAGATATGATCTTATAACTTGATTTTGATTTAGGAAATTAAATGAATATTTCCCGATTAAAGAAATTAAAGGAAAATATAGTAAACTATAATTCAAGGTTATTTAAACAACATTGAATTTATTAAGTGAATATTCCAAGGCTATAAAATAATGAAGTTAAACCAAAATTTACATGAAATTGTTAAATTTAGTTTTGAAAATGTTGAATATTTAAAGCTTTAACATATATTGGAATTTAAATGTTTATTTTGTGGTTCAAATCTGTATTTGAAATTGATAAAATTTGAATTTATTTAGTCAGAAACTGAATTGAATGGAAATTGATAAATTTAGATTGAATTAAATTTGATGGAAAAGTTGAATTGATTTTGAAGCAATTTGTGAAGTTTTGAGGAAATTACAAATACTTAACTTTATAAATTAGTTAGTGTGTGTGTGTGTGTGTGTATACTATTTTGGAAAATAGTTATATTTGAAATGAAATGATATTTAAGTTTTGAAGTATAAATTAATTTGCAATGACCACGGTGTTATAGTGTATATTTCTACATTGTAGATAGTTCCACGGATCCTTAGAGGATGGTTATCCCAACATCCTTTATGTTAATTGTATTTCAGTTGATATTTCAAATGAGTCGAATTTATGGATATAAGAATTCAAATCCTGACTCGAGTGTTTTATGTTTTACTTTATGCTTGGACCAGCCTGAGTATTTACAGTTTAGCTTTGGATTTCTTTTCTGGAGCTAGGAATCGCTGGAGATTCTGCTTGTCTAGTTATCTATTCCCTTTCAGTTTTAGTTGTTCTATTTCAGCCCTGGTATTTATAGACTTCTATGTATTTGAGATTTCTATTGTATATGTTTTTTCAAACTGATATTATGTATTTTCTTTTGAGAGTTTGTTGTAGTAGCTTCATGAACTACTATGGTATTTTAATTTTCGCTGCGATTTATTCTGATATTTCGATGTCTATGATTTTGTGGTTGTATTTCATTTGCTCCAAATTTTATCACAATCAGTTATTTTGAATTATTCAAGTCAGACATGTGTGGATTATTGTCGATTTGTATGGTCCAAAATAATGGGTCGTTACATTTGGTATCAGAGCCAGGTTTTTAGGCAAACCATAGCCTACGGAGAAAAAAATCATTAGAGATAGGGTAGAAATACCCTAGAATGAGTGAAATCAATATCGGAATCATTTCTTTGTGAGAGAGCATATTTTCGAAGTATAAAATGATTTTTAAAGGATTTTCAAAGATTATATTAGTATAAAATCTTCTTATTTTGAAATCAATAATTTCTAAGTTTCATCCCTATCCCTTCTGTATCCACCTTGTTAGAAATCTCTTGGTTAGGATTCTTATAGATTGGGACTCCTTGTATTTTGGAACGTCACCACTTGTTCTGAAATCCAGTCTTGTCTTCCCTATTTTTCCTTTTGAATTTTGGAGCATTCCGTAACTCCACTTTGGAATGACCTCTATAAAGATCAGTGATTCCACAAATCTTTGAATGATTTGTAAAGGGGTGAAACTCCTTTACAATTGGCATTGATTCACCGGAGATTTTTGTATCCTCGGTTTACGATGCTATCTACCTTCTACTCACCCTGGATTCTATCCCTGGCGATCGAATGACGATTTGCCTTAGATTTCCACATTTATTATATTCCTGAAATCACGATTTACCGGTTAAGGTCGCACGTGATCTATATATGCTTATCCATCTTCTGTCTTGTTTGATCCGGATTTTTTGTCGAAAGGAAGCTATTTGAGCATGGCAAAATCAGAAGAGCAGAAAGCAGATCGTAGAGCGCGAAGAGCATTGGCCTGTAAGGAGCAGGAGGAAGCGGTCGAGAAGTGGAAAAAGCTATGGAGGGAAAGGGCAGGACATGGTCCTTATGACCATGTCATTTGTTATCGGTGTCAGGAAAATGGTCACTATGTTGCCATGTCTGGGAAGAGAGGTAAAGGAAAGAAGAATGGGAGCAAGCGTTTCTGATACAAGATCTTCTGCTTTAGATGCTGTCAGGAAGGGCACTTTCCTAGTCGCTGCCAGGAGGTAAAGAAGATGAAATCTGCACCCACTACATCAGTTGGCCCACCAACTGGTTGCTACCACTGTAAAAGGTTTGGGCATATAGCCAGGAATTGTTTAGAGAGGCAGCATGGGAAGAAAGCTGTGTACCCACAGGTCGAGAAGGAAGATGGGACTGTGGTGCATTTATGCCAGAAGTGTAGAAGTTAGTGGCACATTGAGGGGTAGTGTTCGAGATCCGTTGAAGTACCACCCGGAAGAATTAATATTGATGCCTTGTTCATATAGGGTGGTTTTTTGTGGATCTATTTGTTATCAGTAGTATGTTAGGTTGCATTCAGTGAACTCTATTGTATCTTTTGCTTATCCAAAGTTGTCAAACTAAAAAGATATCTGTGCTCCTTTTTTCGTATGATCTGAAATTCGAATCTCTCCTTGTTTTAAAATCCATCCTTGAAACCGTTGAAAATTTGTGTTTGGTTGTATTTGAATTTGTGCATACATCGAAATTATTATTTTGATAAGGATGTCCACTTTTTATATAAAAGTGAGATGTTTTCGATAAGGATTATATACGTTTTAAAAATGAAATTTTGAAATTTTGAAAGGATTTGAAATTTTGAAAATTATGTATAAGAATTTGGATTTATATAAAAATAATTTATAACCTAAGGGTTTTAATTTGAAATTTGAGGGATTGAACTCCGGTGTTTTGAAATTGGTTTTAAGATTTTGGGAAAAATAATAATAGGATTTAAAGATATTTTCCGTATAAGAAATGTTTCAAATGTAATTGAACGAATTCCAATGATTTTGAAGAAATTTCAAAAGAAGTTTTCAAGAAAATAAAAGTCCAGAACCCACTTATGTCGTTGGAAAATAATTTCGGTGATGAATGCATGCATTATCGACATTGATTTTCGAGTTTCTGAGTGGGGGAGAGGCCACTCTAGTAGCTTTGCTATGCGAGTGATTTTATGAAACCGATTTTGATTTCAGATTTTGAAGTATAGTTTGATATTCGAAAGATGTGTGTGTGTGTGTGTGTGTGTATTTGAAATGATTTAAAGTGAGCCGGTGTTCAGTCCTTGAGTTTCAGATTTGTTTTGGTATAAGCTTATCGATTGAAATTGATTTCACCAACTATTTTGAAGGTTCGAGCACTTCCAAATCGAGGTTAAATTTTCAAAGCTAAGAAATTTCGAAGAGTATAAAATATTTAATAAAGTATATAAGTTTGGTTTTGTATGCTTAAAGTATGAAAAGTATGGCTTAAATAAATTTGAAACTTTTGTTAAGTAAATAATTTGCAAAAGGTAAATTGGATATTTTGAATAGAAATAAATATTTTAAAGGTTTTAAAGGGATAGTTATAAACTTGGAAATCCTTTTAGGTAAAATTGATTTTGAGAAAATTATTTGGTTTTGAAAATAGATTGGAATGTAAACCCAGTACTTATATGATGATTTTGGAAATGAATTTGTTTGACCTAAATTAGGTTAATATGGGAACTTGGATTATTTTCTAAACCTATTTTTTGGAAACTTTGAAACTGAAGATATTTAATTTGGAAGAAATAACTAGGTGAAATCATATATGATTTTCAAAATGAATTGATATTGAAATGATTTGAAATTGAGGACCTTGTATTATTAAGTATTTGATTTGGGAGTTGTCGAACTTATATAAAATGGATTTGTATAAGTATGAAGTTGATTTGAAAACTAAAAGGTACTCAATTTGCAAAGAGAAATCTTATGAGTGTGATTTGATATACTATTGATTTTGGAAAGTATTCAATTTGAAAATAAAATCTTATATATAATGGGATTTATGTAAGTATGATATTTGGAAGTGATTTGAAAAAGGTACTATATGATATATATTTTCGAAGTAAAGATATGAAAAGTGCCTTCTGCTTGATATCCGCTCTATGGCCACATTGTGGATTCATTTTATCGATATTATTCTCTCTGATTTTTGGTTTTCCGGATGTGTTACTCGAGTGTCCCACCGTGGCGTATCCCATGGTTTTTTTTTTCTTGGCACGACTGCGTAGCGTAATTCGCCTAGCTGAGATGGCCCAAGGGTACGGATGTTTCCTAGGGGATTCAGGCGTAACCATTGTGTGTCCTGTGTTCTACGTAGGTCGTTTTTAGTAGCGAAATCCGTAGGGCCGAGAAAGCTTACGGATACGGATGTTTTCTGGGGGATTCAGGCGTAACCTTTGTGTATCTTCGGTCTACTGGTCATCATGGCGAAATTCGCAGGGCTGGGAAAGCTTATGATACGGATGTTTCCTGGAGGATTCAGGCGTATCCTTTGTGTATCTGCGATCCATGGTTGGATAAAAGGTTTGGTTGATTTGTCTGGATTTTACTTTCCATATCTGTTTTTAAAAGTTTTTCAAATATTTTCAATGGGTGTTGAAACAAGTCTACTAAGTACTTGGAGAATTCTAGCTTTGCGCCTGATCAACGCACTGCCAGAGTCTAAAAGAACAAGGACAAACCTTTTAAGACATCGAGTTATAAAAGTATTTTGATGAAGTATCTCATAAAGGATATTTTGATCATTTATTTTACCTTTCTAAATAATTGAAATTTATATATTTTTAAAATAATGGTTCATCCTTGTTTTTCAACCTATCTTCCCTTCTAGCCATTCCTACTTTCCACCTTGATAAACTTACCTATAACAACAGTTATCAGGTATAATCTTAATCTTCTTGCCATCTTGTCTTAGTCCTATTTCTTTTTTTTTTTTGTCTGTATTTTCCGTACCTCGTTCCTTTTCGGGGATAAAAAGTTTTGAACGGGGGAGAGTGTAACGATCCGTAAATTTTGATAAATAAATTGGTTGAATTGATAAATTTTTGTAATTAAATTTAGAAAGAAATAATTTTTTTATAATTTATATTGAAGTAAATGTTAAGAATGAATTTTAGCCATGGTTATTAAGAACTAATTATTGACAATTTAAGTAAAATCACAATGAAAATGAAATTGTGTATATTGTTGCACTTGGTATAAAATAAAAATATAAAATAAGTAAATAAGTGTAAGAGTTGTATAACTAAAGGAATTTATATATTATTAATAGTAATTGAATGAATTCGATAATATGTATGTAATTATAAAATTTGGTTGAAGTATGATAAACCTATGTGTAAAGTTGGCTTGTAAACAATTATTATAAGTTACTTGTTTAATTTGTTGATTGAATTGGAATGGGAAATAAAATTCTAATAAAAATATAATTGAAGGTTACATTAATGGGAATGAGAATGTGTTAAGTAAAAGGTAAACAATACTAGTCAAGGTTAATGAATTTATGTATTGAGGGGAATACCAATTAATGAAAAGAAATGCAAATGTTATATTTGGCAAAATTTCAATATAAGTGGGAATTATAGTTAATGCATAATTGCAAGATTTTAATTGATTTTATTTAGAAAATTGGAAAATAAAATTTAATAAGTATAATTATATATTTTGTTAAGGGGGAATTAATTTAAAGGACAAAAATTTCTATATTTTTTGCCTCAAGGACACGATCTCAATATTTTTGCCACAAGGACAAACATTCTTTTAAAATTTATTCATAAGGACAAACATTTTTCAAAATTATTCATAAGGACAACAAAACTGATACCAAGCTAAAAACTGATACCTAAAAATTGCTACCAATAACTACAAACTGATACCTAAAAACTGCTATCAATAACTAAAAACTGATACCTACAGAAAGTTGTCCTTCAGGATAAAATATTGAAGGTCTGTCCTTGAGGCTAAAAAGCTGTGAAATTTTGTCCTTGACAATAATTTCCTGTTTTGTTAATGTAAATTATGATAATATTTGAAAGTAATGTACATTCCATCAAATTTTAAATATAGTAATAAATAATGTGTTAAAAGGCAATAAATTATACGTTTACTTGACACGTTTTATATCCATTCTTGTTTAATTATTTGGCGTTATTAATGGTACGTTATTTCCTGATATATTCTTTAGCATATTTACTAAATAAATATAAATTTAAATTACGTTACTTTGTTAATTATTTTGGGGTACGTTTCGTTTTAATTATTGCATCTATTGTACGCACTCTTTAATTTCTTACCTTAGTTGGAAAAAAAATCAATTCATTCTATAGTCGTGCTTTTCTATAGGAAAGAAATGAAAAGCTTGCCGTGTCATTCACGTGTGAGAATTTCCTCTTTCCTTTTTACTTCTCCTTAATTAATAGGAATAAATTCCTAAATTTCCTCTAGCCGTTACTATCTTTATTTCTTGCCCTTTTTCCCCACCTTTTGATTTCCTACCTCTTTATTTACTTATTTATTTATTTATTTCCTACCTTAACTTATTCCTCAATACCTATAGCCGTTCCTTACATGTAGCCTATCAATTCATGTGAAGATAGGAAGAGTTCTCATTTTTCCATTTATTCCTTTTTTTAAAATAGAAATTAAATCCCTTCATTTTCTCTTGCCACTTTAAACAAAATTTATTTCCACTTTATCAATTTGAGGCTTCTCTTATAAATAAAAATCACACGTACATACCCTACTCCATATCAATAGACCTTCATCTCCTCTCTCGCGTGAAGTAGCAGGTAAATGATCGCATGCTTTTCCTTTATTTGCTTTTTCTTCTTCTTTTTCATCCTTTTCTTTTGTTTTCTTCTTGTTTATATTGATTTTTCTTTTCCTTTATTTTAAGTATAACATGTTTCAAGTATATATTTTAAAATATAAGTATGTTTATATAGTGCAGCACAAGTATACATTAAATTTAAAGTTATAAACATCTTCATTTGTTCTATGGTTAGTTTTATATGAGTATTTATTGAAATTTGTTTAGTCCGACTTTTGAATATACATTGGGTTGTTGCATACTGTTTATATATAATATAAGAAGTTTAGAAGTCTGCATACTTTTACATATCATGTAAGAAGTTTAGAATAATTGGATTTTAATCCGTAAGATTTCATCAGAGAAATATCATGAACACATATTAGTCTACATATTATGTACATGAGTTTGAATTCTATGTTCATATCTTGTTTTAACATATAGTATATATACACATGTTTTGATTTAATTGGCACATGTCTAAATAGCTTGCATACACAGTTTACACCTATACACATAAGACCTGCATTTTTCATATATGCGACAATTTAAGTCGGGGCCTGTTGTTTCTATACTTGGATTTAAAATGGAAGGTATAAGTTTTAAATATGCAACGTGTTTAAGTGTAACATTTATGCGGTTACATATATAGTTATGGTTATATACAGCTACCTGGGTTGCATAAGAATTATATGTTGATTTTAAAGTAAGTCACCTTGATTTTATGAAGGGTATTGAGTTTAAATTATATATTAGGTATGTATTCTAAATATAGGTTTGGATATAATAATGATTTTGTATATACCCATAAAAATTTTGATTTTTATTATAGATATGCTTTAAATTCAATATATATGTTTAAAGTTTAAGATTGATTGAAAAATATATATGTATCTGTTTCAATATATATATTGTATATATGTTTTAAGTGTGATTTAAGGTCTGCACTTAAATTTTTAGTCTGCATGTTTGTAATGTATAAAGATAATGTATACAAATTCATTCCTGCGTTGCCATACAATTTTGAAAGAACATATATGATATTAAATGAAAATTGATTTTTATATTATATATATAAGGTTACTTTTATAAAGATTTAAATTTTAGATGGTGTTCGGATATTGGTTTGAAATATGTGTAATATAGTATACAAGTATTTATTTCAATCTTATGTATATATGATGATTAATTTTATTTATTGGTTTTAAACTAAATATTGATTTCATATATATTTAGTTCAAATTTATATCGACTGATTCAATCGTTCTCTTCAATTTCCCTTTATCTGCCTTGTCCATCGTGCCTATTTTCTACATCAAATCTTGTCCATCCAGCGTTGCTTTGGATTTCCTAGTTCACTTCATTGTCTATCTCTCTAACCTCAAAATGTGAGCAATCACTCACGATTAATGTTCTTATATTTATAAAGTTTGATTTCAATTGAAACAACAATTGAAATATGCTGCTAGTTTGAACTATTATTTATTTAAATTGTTATATATGCTAGTATTTGTAGCTGTTCACCTATGAGATATGACACCACATCCTGTATTTATATTATATTATTATTGATGATATATGCATGTTGTTATATTCTATATTATCTGTTATCACTCTGCAAGTTCCCTGTTAGTATAGAATTCGCTATGGGTTGAAATGATACGTACCCGAACGGACATTAGAATAGGAGAAAACCGTTATGGGTTGAAATGATAGACCCAAGTGATTTTCATTTGAATTGAATTCAGGATTGCGGGTCGAAATGATATGTACCCGTATATATTTAAATTACGGATTGAAATGATAAATATCCGTATCACTTGGCTATAGGACAGGAAATTATATACATACAACGTTGGTCTATATACAAATATTTTAAAATGATTTCTATGGTTTTGAAATGGAACATATATATATGGTTTTATTTAATATTGGAAATGTTTGATATATAAATAAGTTTTTAAGTAAAGTGATTTAATTAATATATTATGTTAAGTAGTAAATTTTTAAATCGATTTTTCAATGATTTGTATAAGCAAGGAAGATAATGTTGAATTTATTAAAATTGTATTTAGTTAAAAAATTTACTTAATTAAATCGTTATGAAACTATTGAATTTGGAATTTTTAGATATGATCTTATACTTGATTTTGATTTTGGAAATTAAATGAATATTTCCCGATTAAAGAAAATGAAGGAAAATATACTAAACTGTAATTCAAGGTTATTTAAATGATATTAAATTTATTAACTGAATATTCCAGGGCTATAAAATAATGAAGTTAAACCAACATTCATATGAAATTGTTAAATTTAGTTTTGAAAATGTTTAATATTTAAAGCCTTGAAATATATTGGAATTTAAATGTTTATTTTGTGGTTCAAATCTGTATTTGAAATCGATAAAATTTGAATTTGTTTAGTCAGAAACTGAATTGAATGGAAATTGATAAATTTAAATTGAATTAAATTTGAATGGAAAAGTCGAGTTGATTTAGAAGCGATTTGTGAAGTTTTGAGGAAATTACAAATACTTTACTTTATAAATTAGTTAGTATATATATACTATTTTGGAAAATAGATATCTTTGAAATGAAATGATATTTAAGTTTTGAAGTATAGATTAATTTGAAATGACCACGGTGTTATAGTGTATATTTCTACATTGTAGATAGTTCCACGGATCCTTAGAGGATGGTTATCCCCACATCCTTTAAGTTAATTGTATTTCAGTTGATATTTCACTTGAGTCGGATTTATGGATATAAAAATGTTAACCTGACTCGAGTGTTTTGTGTTTTACTTTACGCTCGGGTTAGCTTGAGTTTTTACAGCTTAGCTTTGGATTTCTTTTCTGGAGCTAGGAATCGCTGAAGATTCTGCTTGTCTAGTTATCTATTCCCTTTGAGTTTCAGTTGTTCTATTTCGGCTCGGGTATTTATAAACTTCTATGTATTTGAAATTTCTATTGTATATTTTTTTTCAAACTGATATTATGTATTTTGTTTTAAGAGTTTGTTATAGTACCTTCATGAACTACTATAGTATTTTAATTTCCACTGCGAGTTATTCTGATACTTCGGTGTCTATGATTCTGTGGTTGTATTTCATTTGCTCCAAATTTTATCACAATCTGTTATTTTGAATTATTCAAGTCAGACATGTGTGGATTATTGTCGATTTGAATGGTCCAAAATAGTGGGTCATTGCAGGCACCAAACAAAAATGTATTTGATAAAAACCAGCTTTACGTCTTAAAGTGTAATGTCAGATACCCATCCATACAAGTATGTTCCGAGTTCGAACAGAACCTAAGGCACTTCACAAAGAAGCCCTTGCAAATCCGGATAATCTCTAATCACGTCCGTACTCCCCATCACAAAGGATGATCAAATCTCTATACGAGGATCAGCCGATGCAGAGACATTCGACCAGTTATCCTTTCGCTTTCGAAAATATCCAGTCTTCACCACCAGTCTTCAAATGCTATCCATAATGTCGTATCATTATTTGGAATGGGTTATATGACACAAAGTCCTCTCCCAGCTAAACCGAATAATGAGCGCTTAATTTTGAAAGCATATGGATATTGGGATCTCCGTTAAGTCACAACTTATTACCCAAAACCTTTCTTTTAATGGTTTAAACAAATTACCATTTACAAATCTTAAATAAAAAAAGTTACTTCACAAAGTTCACCAATCTTCCACAAAGATTCATTTATAGCACTTCAAAAAAATTCCATTTCAATCCCAAATCTTTTATACAAAAGATACCTTTTAAGAACCTTTTCAATTAAAGTTCAACAATCTTCCACAAAGATTCAATTATAGCTTTCAAAACAATTCACAATTCAAATCCTTTATACAAAAGATACACATTTAAGATCCTCTTCAATTTTGGAAACAAATTTCACTAATCTTTAACCAAGATTCATTAATAGCTTTCAAAACAATTTTCATTTCAAACTTGAAATCTTTTCAACACAAACTACAAATCCTTTCTTTATATGAAAGCTATTATTATTTGAAAACAAATAGTTTTTGTTTCAGAAAAATTCGATTTACATTTGCACAAGTTAAAGCTCTTCAAGTATAAAACTTGGGTTAAATTCAAATTTCCAAAATAATATTTTTAAAATGGTTTAAAGCCCATATAAACACATTTATAACTTGTATAACCTTTTTAAACCATAATTTCCAAACATAGAATTCAATTTCAAATCTTGAATTCAAATTCAAATCAAATTATATGACTTTCAAAACTTTATCAAGTTATTCAAAATAACTTTTATCTTCAAAACTCCTCAAAAGCTTTTCATATTTAACCCAATTCCATTTTCAAAACTGTTTTGGATTCAAAATTCAATCTCTAAAACCATTCCATTAAATTCAAATATCTGTGACTTAACCAATTTCCTCGTGCAATCCATATTTGTGTGCGTAGGGTGTAGTCCAGGGGTTTTACACAATAGTGCACAACATCAATCATCACATATTCAATCATATCAATATTGATAAGCGATATGATCCTATAACGCTTATCTTCATTCACATGTTTACAGGGAAATAATATAAATTCATCACAGATAAAATAAAATAAATTACATTCATCACAGCTCAAATCAAAACAATTCATATCACAAAGCATCACATAGCAGAGATATTAAACAATTTCAAGCATTCAATACAATTCAAACATCCATAAGTAAGGTTAATTAATCAGTTAACCTTTATTCATCAAATAATTAACCTTTTAATTATGTCATTATCCTTTAATTAATTGCCCTTTAATTACATTAATTAAATTAACCTTAAGTTAATTACATAATTAATTAACCCTTAATTAATTACCATTTAATTAATTATTTTTAATTAATTACAATAAGTGATTATCCTAATCACTTATATTAATAAATCACAAATTAATTAATTTGAGTAATTATCCGTTAATCACTTGATTAATTAACTTTAATCATAAATTAATTACCTTTAATTAAGTAGTTATTTTTAAGTAATTAACTACTTTCAATTTCTTCATCACATAAATCAATTATCCTTTAATAAAATTACACAAAGTTATCACCCCTTAATTACATTAAGTAATTAATTCCATTAAGTAATCATACATTAATTACTTACATTAATTAAATCACCCTTAAATTATTTACATTAAATAATTGTCATTGATAAATCAAAAATGATCCTATAATTTAGATCTTGATTAAATCAAGATAAATTCTTATCTTAACCGATCACTTTATTTCAACATTTAAATCTCATTTAAATTTTAAAAGCTTAAAATCGATTCATTACAAAATAAATTGAGATCTTTTATTAAAATTAATATCTTTACCTTCAAATCACTCACTTAATCCAATTTTAAAAACAGTTCAAAGATATTCAACTTTAAACGTTTTAAAATTTGAAACTTGACTTTGAAAACTTGACTTTGAAACACTTGACTTTGAAAACTTTTAACTTTAAACCCTGGTACCAATCACCTCAGGTCCAAAATCTGGACACAAATTTTATTTTAAAGTCTGGTTAAGTTTTAAAACCTAAACAGGTTATATTTTCAAAATAAAAAGAACTGATAATATACGAGATAAACCCGAGCCCATACGATGTTTTCCCGAGAATTCACCCGAGCCAATCTTTTAAATCCTCGCATTCAAACTCGAGACCAACCCATCTTCCCCAAACCAAAAACTTGACACCGATGATACGCTATGCACCTACACAACTGTTCCGATCATCTCCAGTCGACATCGCGACCACCCTCAAGTATCTGATGATCATCTCACCCCAAACGACCACTCAAAAACTCAAAAACCCTATCAACTCAAAATCGAGCATGTTGAAACGAAACTGAAACCTACTACATAAACAAAAATCGCCTCGACGCCAACGATCCCAATCACCATCGACCACGCCATCCCGACCCATGCTTCGTCACTCACCCTCAAAGCTTCCTCCCCCGGTGCGATGTATCCCGATGCGATGTCGACGATGGAATCGTCGCATCTTCCACACTGAACAAAACTGGGTCAAGAATCCTAGTTCATCGTCCCAAGTCACCTCGATCAATAATAAATCCAATTAGCATTTTTCCTAAGACCACAATCCCTTCGACAATCTCCAACATCCACCCCGATGATCACTTCGCCGCCGATCATCGGGAATTGGTAAAAACCACGATCCAGACCATCTCGAAATCTCTCTCTTATTAAAATCTTAAAAATCTAGAATTTGCTATTAAAATTCATAATTCTCCATAACTTATCTAATGGTGAAATCCAAACTCGAAATTGTGATCATCAAATTTTTACTTATATTTGATTTTTCCACTGATTTTCCTATCTTCGAATTAATTAATCGATATAAATTTTTGAAACCAATTTTAAAGTTGTCTTTACATGATTATAATCTCTTTTCATTTAAAAAGCGAAGCCTGAAATCATTTAGATAGGATGATTTGATTGATTTTCTTCTTATTGAACTGGTGTTAAATACTGTTAATATAAAAACAGAGGCGTATACTTGTATGCACACAGTCATATATACATGCATATACATACATATTAATACTCAATATTAATCACATGCAAGCTAAATCATATATATATATATATATATATATATATAGTTTAAGGAGTTTTCTCACCTGTGTGGGAAGAAGTAGAGAAACGGATTTTGTAAAATCTGGTTTTTTTTTATTATTTGATCTTTTGCTTTAATTCTTGTTTGATCTGGAGATGATCATGATGTTGAATCCTTGCTTGTTTTTTTTTCAGAGTTTAATCTTTATATCTTTAGTTAAACTGAAGTGCATTGATCTACCACTTGAAACAGTTTTAAAAACTGTTGTTTTTGATTCAGCTTTTTACTTTCTGGTTTTCAGGTTGATCTAGATTCTGTTGTTTGATCTTTGATTTGCCCGAAGCTTGGCTTTAATGTTGGGATACTTTAGATTTTTTTGAGAATATTGTTCTGTTTTTGATTTACTTTGAATTTTCATTCTCATGTTTGATTTCGAGAAAATTTTGTTTTTAGAAATGAAGAAGAAAGAGTTTTGAAATAAAATGATAACCAGGTTTCTTTTATTTGATATTAACATTGTGATTTTTTTTAAAAGGAAATAGGTATGCCACTTATAATTGCAAATAATAATATGCCTACACTTGTTAATTTCTATCTTATTTATTAAACATTTGTCAAAAACCATTAAATTTGTGTTTTAAACCCTTATGCTATAAAATTTACAAATTTTGTTTTAACCCTTTATGCTATTATAAATTATGCAATATATTTTCTTATTAATTTAAGTTTACAAATGTTTATACACATATTTAATTTGTATATTTACATAGGTTTATATTTTCTTATTTATATAAAATTTTAAAAGAAAATATTTAATCCTTTACTTGTTAATATCTCATAAATTTATGTATTATGTTTTTCTTAAATGTTTATATCTGTAACTATATTTATATCTTATTACTTTTAGACCATAACTTCCAATATATATATATATATATATATATATATATATATATATATATATACGCATATTAAAATTTGAAAACACATTTTTTATCAAATTTAAAAATGTAGAGTATCTAAATCTGACTTATTTAAAAATGATTATCTTGAATTTTCTAATCCAAATCCCACTTATAATCTATTTATTAAATAAAATAACACATATCCAAAATTAGAAAACAAATTTATTTTAAATCTTAAATATAGAATTTTAAATCCTAGTTCATTTTTAAGATATTTTAATTTTAAAGAAAATTCTATTCACATTTTATTGAATTTTCAAATCAATTTCTTCATTTACAATCATTTTATATTTTTACCCCAAATTTTCAAATTAATCCACAATTAAATTTATAATTCATATATTATTCGAAATATTTATTTCTTAATTTCCAATCAGAAATTCTATTTTAAAATCATACTTATATTCATTTATATTAATAAACAAATAAATAAAAATTTAATTTGGAAAATACCAAATTAATTCACAATTTAATTTCAAAAATTAAATTAATTATCAAATTAATACTGGCTTGAAAACTGGATCATTACAAGATTATTAAGGGATCATCCTTCCATTAATGTCATTGGAGAACTCAGTTCATTTGTTAGAACAAGAGGTCAATTTAATCAAATGGGCCATGTAGCTTTCCTTTTTAATATTGAACCTACAAATATTAAAGAAGCATTCACGGATGAAAATTGGTTAATCGCTAGGCAAGAAGAGCTAAACCAATTCGAAAGAAATGACTTTGGGATTTAGTTCCGAGGCCTAGTGATCAGTTAGTTATTGTACAAAGTGGGTCTTCAAAAATAAAATAGATGAACAAGGAAATATTACTATGAATAAAGCTAGATTAGTTGCATAGGGATATAATTAAGAAGAAGGGATTGATTACGAAGAAACGTTTGCTCCAGTCACTAGACTAGGAGCAATACGAATCTTACTGGTCTATGCATGTTTTCATAACTTTAAATTATATCGAATGGATGTTATAAGTGCTTTTTTAAATGATTTATAAAGAAAAATATTTATATTAAACAACCTCATTTATTCGCACACGAACAATTTCCAAACCATGTCTATAAACTTAAAAAGGCCTTATACGGTTTGAAACAAGCAACTCATGCTTGGTACGATCGTCTTAAAAGGTATTTAATAGATTCTGGTTTTGAAATTGGGAAGGTTGATCAAACTCTTTTTATCAAAAGAAACAAGCAAGATATTTTAATTGTTCAAATTTATGTTGAAGATATCAATTTTGGGTCCACAAATGAAAAATTATGTCAGGAATTTTCTAAAATAATGACCAAAGAATTTGAAATGTCACATATGGGTGAATTACATTATTTTCTTGGCTTACAAATAAAACAATTTGAAAATGGTATTTTTATAAATCAAGAAAAATATTGTGACATTCTAATTAAACACTCTGGTGGAAAATACTTCTACCAAACAACCTCCTATGACTACAACTATAGATCTTGATAAAGATGAAAGTGGCAAAAGTGTTGACCAAAAATTATATCGAAGTATGATTGGATCATTACTATATTTAACAGCTAGTAGACCTGACATAATGATGAGTGTTTGTTTGTGTGCACGATTTCAAGCAGATCCCAAAGAATCACATTTGCGAGCAGCGAAACGCATATTACGGTATCTTAATAAAACCATGGACTTTGGAATATTCTATCCAAAGGAATGCCCTTTTGAACTAGTGTCATATAGTTTTGGAGGAAGCCGGATAGATAGAGAGAGTACAAGTGGGACTTCTCACTTCATTAGACGGTTTCTTATATCTTGGATTAGTAAGAAACGAAACTGTGTTTCACTATCGACATGTAAAACAGAATATATTTCTATAGCTTTGGCATGTGCTCAAGTTATCTATATGCAACAAACACTGCAAGATTTTGGTTTCAACTTATCCAAATCAACTATTTATTGTGATTATTCTAGTGCTATATATATATATATATATGTGTGTGTGTGTGTGTGTGTCTAAAAAATCCAGTCGATCACTCACGGACAAAACATATCGACATTCGTCATTATTTTCTTCATGATAATATTGGAAGGGATTTGATAATTTTGAATTTGTTTCCTCTAATAAACAATTGGCAGATATCTTTACAAAACCTTTAAATGAAAATACTTTCATCAAATTAAGACGAGAACTTAGAATCGTCTATTTTAAAGATTTATAAATTTTCATGAATTTTTTTTCAAAATATATTGTTTTTATTGCATTTTTATGTGCAAAGTTCATATCACAATTTGATAAAATATTGATATGCAAAAGAAAGTTTTCATGCAAAATTATTGGCAAAAATATTTTTTTTGGTTTTCATGACACTAGAAGGACTTGAACTCGTGATCTCTTAATCATAGACTTGCAATTGTTTCTTTCCATTTGAGCTATATGTGTTTCTTGTCTCAATTATAAGTTTGGTTATAAATATTCTTCAAAATTTCAGGTTACAAAAATAATGTCGCTGTTGAGGTTTGAACTCTAGTCTCATGGCTGGTAAGTGTATGCTTTACCAATTATGCTATGTTGTATTACTTGCTGAGCTACATACTTTGGTTTAAGTTATATCACATCATCCAGTAACCATCCATTTTTCAATTTACTCTCATCCACTCCCTCCATACATTATTTCCTCTTGCTCTTGCTCATTCCCATCTCTGGCCATCAAATTTTGGTCCATCTCCCCTATATATATTTTTCATACTATAGCAATCACCATTACCATTTCATTCTCAAACTCTTTAACATTTTTTCAATGGCTTCTCATGATTCATATGATTCCTCCAACTCTAAGCTGTCGTATGCCACACCACCACTTCAAATAGCTCAACTCCTTCCTTGGCCACTCCTACTCCTAAAAGTGAACTTGCTCATGGTTGGGGACAATATCACTCCGGATATACACCAAATAGCAAGAAGTCAAGGAGATCACATTTTATTTCTCCAAAAACTAAAGAGAAAATAGACGACATCCACCACTATCAAAGGGAGCAAATCAATTTGCAAAGAGAGATGCACTATGAACAAAAAATAAATTTCATACGTCTTAGCTTAATAGAATCGATTGCCTTAAAATTTTACGTCAAATCACCAAAGAAAGACGTTATTGAACCTTCATCGTTTCGTCAACCACATACATCTGGCTGGAATCCATAGGAGCAAATTCTGCAGCAACCTCCAGTGTCTCCCTACTCTTGGGAATGCCAAAAATATTGATCACCTCTACATCCTCACGTTGAAGTCACAAAGATTGAACCAGATGAATGCTCTGCTTCGACTACAAAATAATCGATTTCCTTGTGTATTTATGTATTTGCCTTATTCATGTATGTTTTTTTTCATAAATCTTTGAATAAAGATTGAAAGAAATAGTTTTAGAATTCACTGGCAATTTTAGCTACAGCCAGTCGACTGAAATAGATAGGTCAGCCGACTATTTATAGAGAACAATTGCTCTCGTGTTTGCAACCAGTCGAATGACCTACCCGACTAGTCGACTGGCCGTACGAATTAACTCTGGCCTTCCCTTTTTAACCAATTTACCCCTTACTTTTTACTTTACCATCTTCATATTTTTGACCTTCCATCCGATCTCTTGAGACCTGATTCCCCAATTTCCCCCAAATTTCTCTCAAAAACATAAAACTGATGGCTCCTCCTAGATCAAAACGATCAAAGCAAGCCTCTTCATCTTCCGCCGATACTCATGTCGCCCATTGGCTATACGACGCCACCATAATAGAAAGATCGAAAAAGACGAAAAATTCGAGGAATTTTGAAGGTTCTTTTATGGTGCACTTTGACGGAGCTTATGCACTTCAAGAATTGATGCGGAGATGCGGATTTGAGTCGCTACTCGACTACAATTCCAACCATGACAATATTAACCATCTCAGGGTAAAGCTCTTTTATGCTAATCTTAATCATGGCCACCAACAACTGTCTAATCCGAATAATTTTGTATGGAGTTTGGTTTGTGGTAAGCCAGTTTTCTTTTCGCTTGTTCAAATGACATATATCCTTCAATCTCCAAATGTAGGTATTGATTTGGATGACGTTGAGTGCAATATAAAACGGAGAGATAGAGTTAGCCACATGTTCATGGGTGACGATATGACTAAATTGCGATCCAAGCTTCTAAGGCCTAAACAAGAATCTTGCACAAGAATCTCATGTGTACTATTCTCCCAAGAACTGGATAGTATGAATTGATATATCCAGAGAATTTCAAAGCTCCCTATGCGGTGTGGGAAAAATATACTCGTAAATTGGTTACGACATATTTTGGATGAATTTCTTACCTTACACAATGGGAATATGCACATTATTTATTAGCGAGTATATAATGCGACTTCTTCTAAATGTTGGTGTTCGTCAACCCGATTCAGAATTCTCTACCGTCGGAATGATCAATATCCATACCATAAGCCTTATGAAGCTACCGGGAAGACCTCCACCTATTACCTCATACGAAGATTGGAAACATCAACAGGCTCAACAACAATCTAGAGGTCCTGCAATTAGAAAGCCGGAACTACATCAAGAAGAAGAAGATATCCATTTCCAACACCCGTGAATCCATTGAAATCCTTTCCCGAAATCAACTTATCCTTAATTCAAGACTCAAGAAAGTGGATAAGAAGCTTGATTAAATCAAAGGCTTCTTCTACTTTATGGGATGCCATATCATGTTCTTCCTCCACCGCTGCCACCTCCGTCGCTCAAGGCAAGTGTCCAGCACCTCGTTTTACATGGTCTACATCAGAGGAGCATACTAGTAGCGACACTAGTGGAGCAGACAATGGTGCTCAAGGCACTTCAAGACCCGGGAAGGAGACTGCATAGGTGCAAGAGTATAACTGGGATCTTGACGAATGAGTTTCTGTTGGTTGGATGGTAAGTTTGGTAGATGCTCTTGTTTTTGCTTATTGGTGCTTTTATCCTTTAGTTTGAAGCTATGGACATTTCTGAGACTTATTCTAGTTAGTCTCACTATGGATATTTGTTTCTGCACTTGGTATTGTAATTATTCCTATGATATGTCTCCTTTTTGTCGATGATAAAGGGGGAGAAAAAGTATATGTGCTAATCATTTTGATACAGGTATAAGAAGTGCCATATATACAGGTTATCATCGATCAAAAATGGGAAGAATATTGAATCACTAGTTTTGATTCATGACAAAGAAATTTAGAAGAAAAAGAGAATGCACGTTCAATCACAACAAAAAAGACAATCAAAGGACTATGGTGATATCGAGACTTTGAATCTATGTTCTCACTGCTTAATACTTCTGTTTCAGTCTTAGAAATTGTTAAAATCTATCCTCAAGTAGTCCGCACCTCATCGTTCTCTAAAAAACAGAGCTATCAGTGCAAATACACTACATCCAATCGACCAGCTATAAACAACCAGTCGACTGACTGGTGTACATGCACAAATGTGCACTACTTTTCTTTTTTTTAAATTGTTGAATGATCAGTCGACTGATCCAAATCCACCAATCGGCTAACCTGAACCCAACTGTCATATTTTGAAAAGACATTTCCATTCTACGAAAGGTTGCGATCCTTCTCTGAACGGGAATGATCGCTTCTTTTGGTCAGAACTCTTCACCAGGGTCAGGAACCCTCTGTCTACTATAAATATATGTTCCCAAACACTTCATACTTACCGAAAATCTTTCTAACTATCTTATATTATTCTTTTGCTCTCATACTCGTATTCAAATAGAATACAAGCATTTTATTGCTTTGAATCTCCAAATTAACTTTCATAATTTTCGATTCTTAGCAACATCTTCTTTTCATATCTTCACATACACTTCATGCACTTGAGGATTTGATTATAGTAGGTTTGTACTATCAGAGACAAATCAGTGTTATCAAGAAAACACAGTGTTAGATATTCTTTTGTATTAGTGAAGTCCTGTTCTGTTGCCGAGGCAAAAATCATGTTCTGCTGCTCAGGTGTTTGTTCTACTGCTCAGGCTGTGTATACCTATTCCTCCGGGTTAAGCGAGGGTATTGTTGTTATTTCAATTCCAGAAGGCAGTTCGGGACTGGACGTAGAATGGGAAGTTCAAACCAGTATAAAAATATCCGGTGTGCTCATTTATTATTTCATTTACTTTATTACTTTTATCTGTTATCAAGTTTATTATTTTGCACTATTCCATATTACACGGTCCTACACACTTACAGACCATTGTTAAAATTGGCATGGACGGTCAGGATGATCGGTATGGATTTGGAATCTATGTATTAGAAATATTGGTCTCTATACTGGAATCTGTGTTTAGTAATTATCCCATGTTTTGTAATCTATACATATATTCCTGTGCCTTGAGACAAATTTCAAGTTAAAACATTTTAGTGATGAATGTACTTTTATCATGTCATATACCTTTATGTTATATCTTATTCTCACCATTTTGGATATTTAGAGATAGTCTGACCCGTTTATTATTTTATAATACCCGAGTCAAGACGAGACTTTTAGGTTTCAGGGTGCCAAGGCATTTGGGTAGGTATGATAACAGATGATAGACATTTTGACACTCTAGTTTATCTTTTGTAGGATATTTGATGTCGTATTATGTGAAGTATTATTCGAGATAATGACTTATTTTGGATGTGTAATATGTGAGTCAAGTTGTATATTCTGTGGATTCATGGTATATATTGTATATGACGTATATTATTCCACTGTGATTTGTGATTATTATTTCATATGATATATTGTTCTGATTTTGAGAATCGATGTTTTTATTACATTGGACTAAGATTGCACATGTCAAAAATTTGGTTCTAGATATTCAGTAAAAACCGTAAGTTTGACATGTCATTGTTAGTTTAAAGATATATTCGCATTTGGTCACCCTTAACAAGCCGCAATGCCCGCATTATTAGACGACATTATTTATAATGTTCTTGAATAATATGGGTATAAGGGTCGGGTCCTACAAACACACACACATATATATAAACGCACACGCACACGTGCGCGCGCGCACACACACATATATAATTCAATATTTATTTATAAATATAAACAAAATTTTAAAATATCTAATTAGAATTTGATGGAGTCAATAAAATTTAGATTCAAAATTTAATATCTAAATTTTTAATTAAGTTTTAATCTAATATTTTAAAAATTCAAATCTTGATCTTTAACATATCAGTTAAAAAATCTTTTAAATAAGTTAAATAAAAATATAAAAATAATTTTATAATCGAAATTAGTAATTTATTTATTTTCATGTCGTATTTTTTAGTTTTTAAATATATAAAACTATTTATTATATATACAAATTAATATGTGTTTGCTCTTATAAAATAAATATTTAAATTACATTTTTTTTTCTTTTCAACCGAAAAATAATTTTTTTAATCCAAAACTCATTTATTTTTATTTTACATAGCATAAAAATATATGGTAGAGTTTGAGGTATGCTCTAGGGCAACTCTGTAATTTATTGTAAATTAATTAACTCTATATAACTCTATAATCAATTCTCGATCGTAATAAGGGTGTTTTACTTTCTGTTTTATATTTATTACAATGTGTTATAAATAATTAAATATTTAATTAAAATTTGTTTAATTGGAAAACCAAAAATGGTTGTTTGTGATAGTAATTAAAGTCATAATCATGAGTATATTATCACAATATAGTAAACACATCATTTTAAACGTTTCTACTCAAGATGCGTTGAAAATGGATATGGACGCATCCATTGAGACTAGAGTACGTAATACTCTCCAAATATTGGACAGTATATTACTCATGACAACTGGAGGTACCAAGGGGTTATGTACTGATAGCCAATGGATAACTATGGAACGACTGACTCGATTTTTTTCTGTTGGTCAATATAATCGAGGTCAAACAGAAAATATCAGTGCAACTGATTTCCACAATTCTCTCAAATTGAGAATACTATTGATCTTTAATATGAAAGCTCTGCTTTGATTATAATCAAATCATGGCACGACATCCATCGAGTGACTACACTTCAGTCACGTGGAAGTATTGGAAGTGAAACACTATTCAAGAAAGGATTCATCTCCTCAGTTATATGGGGTTAGCATCATGGTCAACTCAAAGTTAAAATCTCTACTAGAGTAGTTGGATTAATAATAACTATTATTATTTAAATAAGGAATTTGTGTTTGGACTATAGAGCTGAATACAGATGATACTGGAATATTGACCATTATAAAATTACACAAGTCCAAAGTGGTATAATTTCGATGAAGAGAACTGGTATTAATAATAGTCACAATCGGGTAAGGCTTAACAGAGTAAAATTAGATTTTATCGAAACTAGGTAAGCAACAAATTCAGGAAAAATATCACACCACTATTAAGTGAAATATGAACGTTAATATTTAAATAGTTCGCTATTAATCCTTGACCAAATTTACACCTAAAAAATCATATAACCAAAACGTTAAATACTCCTTTGACCACATGATTTAATTATTTTGTAAATTTTATAAATTAATTAATATTTACGAAATATTAGTTATAAAAAATTATTTTGATTTGATGAACGATATTAATAAATATGTTTATAATAGTTATTATAAATATATTAATCGATATAGGATAATTATATGCATTTAAATGGATTTAAATGCAATATAATTTGCTCCGCCTTTTAATGGGTTTGAAGTCCATATGGGGGCTGGTGTATTTCTACCATAACATGATCAGGTAATGGCAGCTTATGACATGAAGAATGGGCTAAGGTCCTGATGGATAAGTGGAAAGAATGGGTAAGAAAGAATAGTGGTTCTGGATCCTAAATTATCTCTCTATTCTCTCCTCTATAAATAGATCATAACCCTCAATCTTTTTCCAACTTTTTGGAGCCTCCATCTACCCTTACATTTGGTCAAAATATACCCATCTCCTCCTAAATTTCGTAAGCTCAAGTCAAATAAAAACAAATCTTATTCGATAGTCGGCGGCCATCGCTTCAAAAGCTAGCACCCCGCTGGATTGGAAACTAGTTTAAGGAGTTGATCTCATCGTTTCAAGGTGTACTAATAGGCTTTGGAAATAAGATAATTTTCTGATGTACAATTATAATTTAATGTCCTAATCATTTATACAATATATATTGCTTGTCAGTTAGGTGATGATTCTAGTATATTGATATATTTTCACATTTAGAGTGTGGTATGATGATATGTATACATATGTATTAAAAATATTTGACATATATCTAACATCCCCTATCTGGAGGCCTGAAGCTAAGCGCTATTGATGTTGCCATCATCCATAGTATTAACTTTAGATGACCAAATATGGTAATGTTAATGGTATCCGTAATATCAGAAGCGCATGAATATGAAACAAAATCACGGATTTCAAAAACAACTTTTCTGATTACATTTCACAAAGTATGTTTCATATTCCATTACATAATCCTAATTGTTTCCCAGGTTCAGATCAAATATAATTATTATAAAATACGCCAAGTGCGACATATGAAGATGCTCCCTTGGATGAGCAGAGTACTAGATAGTCATAACTAACTTAATACAACACAGCAGAATAAAACAAACAAAACAACTCCTAAATAACTAACTTTAACCTCCTGCTCTTCTTCAGATTATTCGTCCACTTACTAAAAACCTGTAAGTCCTCAACCCACAGCCTACTCAAATAAATTTTGAGCATCCAAGAGTTTAAGGGAGAAAAAATAAACTTTGAGTCAGACATAAAGCCTGGTGTGAATGATACTATACATCTCAGTTATTTGATATTAAGTGAGTCCACGCCGTTTAGCGGAATAGGTTTTTCCCTCACTAATATCCTTTTAAAACACATCTTTTGCAAATCTTAATTCTGCAACCAAAATTGGTTAAAAAATAGTATCAGTAATAGTATCAGTATCATGAAAGCATATAAATCAGGTAGCAAATGGACTATCTGTCCGAATAATATAGTTTTGTTTGGCTAACAACTAATCTTTGACTACAGACCTACTAGACAAAATAAACAAATGATCTTAGTTCTGTTAGATACTCCTCTACCGGATGGTCTGTCCCTAACTTATTTCTCCAAGGTCAACTGATCCTAATGGTTTTGCGGGTTCACTAATAACATATCCTCACTCTGTATATTCATCTCCGTGTGTAACATCATCTTAGTCTTACCTATGACAAAACCCTACACATTGGAATTTTGGACTTAATTAGCAAGGGGCTAATAGCTAATGTGTATGGCATGACCCTATACCAGTCCCATCTGGTATTCTAATATCTGAGTCATTTTACTTAGTGTCGTCTGCCTATAATTTTTTTCTTGAAAACCTTTTCTTTCCAAATGATTTAATCCTTTTAAATCATATTTAAACAAGGAAAAATACTTTATGCTTTACTCAAATCACCTTGTCATGTTATATATACTTTACACAAAACTTTGTTGATGAAATCATTTAACGTTTGAAAGTACCCCTTTCGCATCCATTGAAAGTACCCCTTTCGATATAAGTAAAACCATAGGCCGAAAGGCCAAAACATACTTTCGAAACCCTTTATAATAAATCTTTCAAAACCATTGAAATCATCACCCGCAAAAGCTTTAAAACCATAAATATCCTATCTCTAAAACACTTAACATCGCCTTTCGAAAATATTAGAAACCATCCATTTAAACTTTTTGAACAGTTGAGGAACCACCCATTCGAAACGTTCATTTAGGCCTTTCAAAAGCATTTGGGTTCAAGTAAAACATGTGAAAACTTTCGAACTATTTAAAAACCTTTCCTTCCGAAACCTTTGGGTTCTACCTTCAACAAAACAAAAAGGGTCATAAAAAAATTAAGTCGAAAGCACTCTTCCAAAAGCAATTCCTAAGTAAAGAAGTGATGGTGTCGAAACCAACCCTTCGAAAGCATTGGAAAAGTGGCTTGGTTTTAAAATCAAAATATCCTTTCGAAACCATTTTCTTTGAATGGTACAAAGCGGTAGCAAGGGGTTTTGACTCCTCCGAAAGCATTTACGTAAAATAAAAGGTGCAACCTCATTCGAAACCATTCCTTAAATCAATTTGACCCAGTTAGAAGGCAACCAAGTCGAAACCATTCTTTTCGAAAGAAAATTAGGCGCGTTTCCATTGGAAAGCAAAATAGCGCTTCGATCCCATCGGAACCCCTTGTTTCGACCCAATACCTTCCACCTATATCCAATTCACTGTGTACCGAATCATTGATACTATGTGCATTGGTTTCAATGGTGATGGAGGCCGAAGTAACCAGTCGGAACCTATGTGTCGAAAGTGGTGAAACATGTAAAAAAAACATGTAAATATGATTTTTAGCTTTCTAAATGATCTTTTCAACTAACCTGGCCTTGTTTGTCAAAATATTATTAGTTTCTAATTTTCTTTTCTAAAAGTACTGGAAAAATTTCATAAAATAACTAATTAAACCATTTACAAAATACCCCTTCTTCTTTCATAAATGTATAAAACATTAAGTCTCATACCTTAGTTAATTTTATATATTCATCAAAATACTTAGGAAAACTCTACAAAGTTCCTATAAATCATTTTTAATACGTTTTCTAACATATATAATTTCAGAACCAAGACATACATAATTTAGCCGTAAATTATTTTAAACCCAAATATATATTTTCCTCACTAGAAAATTAATATAGAATCCGCATTAATTCAGAAAATTATGAAAATTGAAACTCGTCTGTTAACTAACATTTCTGATCTAAATCTAAAATTGTAATGCATTTAGATGTCATTAATAAGGTTTTCACATTAAAACATATCATAAAATCTGTATGAAATATCTTAAATCATCAGTAAACATATATAATCATTTCAACATTCAAAAACATGACAAAACCTTACAAAATAGTTCGGATTCAACTTAAAACTGAAAATAATAGAAGATACGAGATGTAGCAATATTCACCTTAGCTTGAGATTAAGGAATTGAGATTTGATTTTTGATTAAGTTGCTTAAGCTTCTTCCCCTTGATTATGGCTTTATCTTCTTCTTGCTTCCCTAATGGTGGCCGGCCTCTTATGTTTTTGTTTGTGAGAGTGAATGTGCAAAATGATGTGAGGGTGTAGGGTATAAGAATATACTTACTCCTATGTTTCCCTTGTCTACTTGCACTAACTTAACTCATTTTAATTCCCTTAGTTTATTTGTTTAATGAGCACGGATATCCTTCTATTAATCACAAATCTCAATCCCCTAATCATTACATTATTTTATTTTATTTAACTAATTAAATATCCTAAATAATGTTACTCAAAGTTAGGGTCGTTACAGAATCCCCTCCTTAAAGAATTTCATCCTTGAAATTAGATGGGGTACTCAACAAATCAATTGAAAGGTAAAACATACTATCAAACAAATCAGGATAAGCATCTCTAGTCCTGCTCTCAGTCTTTCAAGTATAGTCTCTTTCGTCGTGGCTCCACTAGACTTTAACTAATTTGATTGTCTTATTCCTTAGCCTTTTCTCATCTCTCGCAACTGTATGAACTGGCTTTCTAACTATAGTCAAATTCTTCTCTACTACTAAGTCCTCTAACTCAATCGGTGCTATAGTAGTCCTTAGATCTCGAATACACTTCCTTAGATGAGAAATATGAAAACCATCGTGGACTCCTTCCAAACGGCTCAGTAACTCTACTATATGTGCAAGTTTCTCGATCCTCTTTATAATAGGAAAAGGTCCTACAAATTTCGGTGCCAATTCCCTAATTTTCCAAATCGAATCACACTTTCATCGATGACACCTTACAAAAAACATGATCTCCAACAGAGAAATCTAAGTCTTTCCGTCTTCTTTCTGCATGACTTTTATCTAGACTAAGCTTCCTTCATCCTATCCCAAATTAACTCAATCTTCTCTACAGCTTATCTAACTAAATCCGGACCAAGAACCAACCTATCCCCGGTTTCTAACCAACAAACTAGATATTTGCATGGCCTTCTAAAAAAAGCTTCAAACGGTGTCATCCCTATACTATTCTAATAACTGTTGCTTTACGAAAACTCAACTAAGTGTAGATGGTCTTTCCATGATCCCCCAAAATCAAACACACAAGCTCTTAACAAATCCTCCAAGACTTTATTAACACTTTTCGTTTCCTCATCGGTCTGTGGATGGTAAGCGGTACTCATCTTGAGCTTGGTACCAAAAGTATCCTGTAGACTCTTCTAGAACTCGCTAGTGAACAAGGAATATCTATCACTTACTATGCTACTAAGAATTCAATGTAGTCTAACTACATTCTTCATAAATAACTTGGCCAAAACAGATGCCGTCCTAGTTGATTTAACTGGAATAAAATGGGAACTCTTGGTTAAACTGTCCACTATGACCCATATGCTTTAATTTCTTCAATTAGATCTTGGCAAACGCGTCTATAAAATCCATAGTAATAGAATCCCACTTCCATGTTGTAATATTTAACGGCTGAAGTAATCTACTTGGCTTTTGATGTTAGGCCTTTACCTATTGACAGTTCAAACACTGCTTCACCCATAGGCCTACATTCCTCTTCATATCATCCCAAAAGAAACTCCTCTTCATGTCCTAACACATCTTAGTTCCATCCAGATGAATCGTGAACTTCAAACGATGGCATTCCACCAATACTTCCTCCCTCATGTCTCCCACATTCGAAATGCACAATCCTCCTTTCTTTCTCAACCAACCATTTTAGCCAAGATTGAAATCCTTCAATTAACCACTCTTTGTTTCAACTAATACTGGATCCTTCATTTGTTTAGAAGCAATCCTTTTAATTACCGGTCGAACTTTTAAACATGACAACACTACAGTCTTAGTACTAGGACTACTCTTAGACCTACACTGTACTCCGCATGTAGTCAATGCTTCCAAATCTTTCCACTCAGCCATCATTGCCAACACTGCATTCCGATGCTTTCTGCTAAGTGCATCAACAACCTTATTGCCTTTTTCTAGTTGAACTCAATTTAAAAGTCATAAGTAGCTATAAATTCATATCATCTGAGATATCGACTCATGATCCGTATATAGCTCAAACCTCTCTCCCGAAAGGTAATATCTCCACACCTTCAATGTGAATATAATCGTAGCCAATTCCAAATCATGCATTGGATATCTAATCTCATGCGGTCTAAGCTGTTCGAGAAGCATAGGCAATCACTTTACCTCTCTGCATTAACATAGCTCCTAAACTAGTACCACATGCATTTGAATATACTACCAAATCCTGATTCCCTTTTGGAACAACCAACACAAGGGTATTAATCAATAAGCGTTTTAAGCTCTGGAATGCTTCCTCACACTTATCGGTCCGGACAAACTTCATATTCTTTCGTGTTAGCATAGTTATCGGTGCTTCTATCTACAAAATTTTCTTAATGAACCTGCTATAATACCCACTTAATCCAAGAAAACTCTTTATCTTGGTCACTGTCTCAGGTCTTTTCCAATTATTAACCATTTCGGATCTACAGACAACCCTTTCTCCGAGACTACATGACCAAATATAATGTACACAGATTAGGAGTTTCATAGAAGATTTAGACCTTCTGAAAGCATTTGGGTTCAAGTAAAACATGTGGAAACCTTTCGAAATCATTTAAAAACCTTTCCTTTCGAAATCTTTGGGTTCTACCTTCAACAGAACAAAATGGGTCAAAAAACAACTAAGTCAAAAGCACTCTTTCAAAATAAATTCCTAAGGAAAGAAGTGATGGTGTCTAAACCAACCCTTCAAAATCATTGGAGAAGTAGCTAGATTTTAAAAACAAAGTATCCTTACGAAACCATTTGCTTCGAAACGTAGAAAGTGGTAGCAAGGGGTTTCGAATCCTTCGAAAGCATTTACATAAAAAAGACGCAATATCATTCGAAGTCATTCCTTAAATCAATTTGATAAAGTCGAAAGCCAACAAAGTTGAAAGCATTCTTTTCGAAAGCAAAACGGGTGCATTTCCATTTAAAAGCAAAATAGCGCTTCGACCTCATCGGAACCCCTTGTTTTGGCCTTGTACCTTCCGCCTATATCCAATTCAGTATGTACCAAGTTCTTGATACTATGTGCAATGGTTTTGATGGTGATGGAGGCCGAAGTACCCAGTGAGAATCTATGTATTGAAAGTGGTGAAACATGTAAAAAGCATGTGAAGTATGATTTTTTAGCTTTTCAAAGTATTCTTTTCAATTAAGCTGCCTTATTTTTCAAAATATTCTTGGTTGCTAATTTTCTTTTCTTAAATTACTGCCAAAATTCTAGAATTAACTAATTAAATTATTTACAAAATACCCTTTCTCCTTTTGTAAATATATAAAACATTTAAGTCCCATACCTTAGACAATTTTATATATTCATCAAAACACTTAGGAAAATTCTACAATAATTCCTATAAATCATTTTTAGTATGTTTTCTAACATATATATATTTTAGACCCTAAACATATATAATTTAGCCGTAAGTTATTTTAAATCCAAATATTCATTTTCCTCACTAGAAAATTAGAATAAAATCCACATTAATTCAGAAAATTATAAAAATTGAAACTCGTCTCTAAAATCGATTTAAATCTAAAATCGTAAGGCATTTAGATGTCATTTAATAGGGTTTTCACATTAACATTTCATAAAATCTATTTGAAATATCATAAATCATCAACAAGCATGTATAATCATTTCAACATTCAAAAACGTGGCAAAACGCTGCAAAATAGTTCGGATTCAACTTAAAACCGAAAATAATAGAAAACATGAGACGTAGTCATTATTCATCTTAGCTTGAGATTAAGGAGTTGAGATTTGATCTTTGATTAAATTGCTTAAGCTTCATCCCCTTGATTTTGGCTTTATCTTCTTCTTGCTTTCCTAATAGTGGCATGCCTCTTATGTTTTTATTTTGTGAGAGTGAACGTGTAAAATGAATATGTGTGAGTGTTTAAGGTATAAGAATATACTTATTCCTATATTGCCCTTATCTACTTATGCTAACTTAATTCATTTTAATTCCTTTAGTTTCTTTATGTAATGGGCACGGCTACCTTTCCATTAACCATAAATCTCAATCCCATAATTATTACATTATTTAGTTTAATTTAACTAATTAAATATCATAAATAATGTTACTCAAAGCTAAGGTCATTACAATATTCTTGCCAATAATATACATGACACAAAATAAAAAAAGATTTTTATTACTTAATTAGTTTAATATTCATTATATAAAATTAATTAACCATCATAATTTATAAATTGTATTTTATACTATAATAAGCATGGTTTTATAATTATATATAATTAGTTTCGCACTTAAAGTAGTTTTGGCATAAATAAAATAATTTATAAATATATTATATAAATATTGTTTAAATCCATTAACTAAATAAATTAATCATATATACATATATATTTTATAAAATATATTTTATATTTTTATAAAATTAAGTTAGTACATGACATGCAATAGGCAGATAGATAATTATTTTGTATATAATTAAATACTAGCTAAAATTAATAGTTAAATCTAAAAATAATTTAAAATTATTATATATATATAAATAACAAATATCACTTGAATTTTTACTGAAAAGTTCAAGTTCAAAATTTTCTTTTCAAAATGATTTTTATCTATTTTTTAGTTAATTTCGTATGAAAATTATAATTTTGAAAATAAAAAATAACATTTTCACCGCCAGTATTATCAAAGGTGTGTAAAATTTATTTTATGTATTTTGCACATATATTATTTTGATATTAATATATATATATATATATAACTAAATTATTGGTAGTATACACACACACACACACACACACAGACACACACACATATATATATCATTTATTTTAATTATAACAAAACCACCAATTTTGTTTTCGCGTTTCACAGCAAAATCAATAAATAATTTTAATATAATTTTGAATACGCATATGTGTGTATTGTTAACCGGCACTTTGGCCCGGCTACAAAACGATGGTTGAAGATATTATCGTTAGCACTAGACAAGATTTTGACCAAGGAGAGCCTGAAGATATACGGGTTTGATGCATTCGACATGTTTTGGCATTTAGGTAAGGTTCGACAGGAATAGACCAACCAGCTTGAGATCGCACTATATGGGCCTAGTCACCTCAGCCTTGAGCCAATGAGGGAAGTCCAACCCATCTTTGTCTATAAATAGAAGGGCAGGGGCACAGTGAAAGGGACCTTTTTTAGGAGAACACTGGGGAGACTCTGCCATTTTTTATACTCTCCTCTCTTTGATTCAAACTTGTACTCAAGCGATTTATTTACGGAATGTATCTGTATTCAAGTAATTGAGAAAGCAATAAAGATCAAACTCAAAGTGGATGTAGGCAATTACACCGAACTACTATAAATCTGGTGTTCTCGTTTTTGTTGTTCTTTCTGCATTGAATTACATTATTCTTCTGTTCTAATTTACTCTCTTCATTAATCTCTCTACATAACACTAACCAATTTTGGTCCTGACATTTTGGTGCTTTCGCTGAGAATTGAATTCTCAGCTTGATTGGATCTCATCATCTACTAGTGGATTTCCATATTCGCGAGATGGATCCAGTTGTTTACTAGAAAACTTCTTATTCTACTCAGATTTGAAAAAAAATCTAAAGAAAGCTGATAGCCGTAAGTTAATCAAGTGTTCATGTTCATGTGAAAGGATTGGATTCACTAATGTACGCAAGATTTGGTGATTGGATGTCGAAGTTTGCACTCAAGTTGAGTGAAGGCCGACCCTCCTCTGAAGGCAATTCAGCCGATCACCCCAGAAAAGGCGTATGTCGATCGCCCCAGAAAAGGCATATGCCGTACGCCCCAGAAAAGGCGTATGCCGTACGCTTTAGAAAAAGTCTATGCCGACTGCTTTAAGAAAGGCATGCACCAATCGCTCCATAAAAGGTCTATGCCGACCGCTGCAGAAAAGGTGTATGCCAATCCGCCTTGACCGAGCCACTCTTGGCCGATCCATCTTGGCCGAGACACTTTGTCCGATCCATCTTGGCCGATCCACCTTGGCCGACCTACCTTGGTCAAACAACTTTGGCCGATCCAACTTGACCGAGTCACTTTTGGCCGATCCATCTTGGCCGAACCACTTTGACCGATCCATCTTGGCCGATCCACCTTGGCCGACCTACATTGGCCGAACAACTTTGGCCGACCCAACTTGACCGAGCCAAACTTTGGCCGATCCATCTTGGCCGACCGACCTTGGCCGAGAAACTTTGGCCAATCCAACTTGACTGAGCCACTCTTGGCCGATCCATCTTGGCCGAACCACTTTGGCCGATCCATCTTGGCCGACCCACCTTGGCCGATCCACCTTAGCCGAGCAATCTTGTATGCCGAGCAACTTTGTCATGCCGATCGAAACTTAAGTTACACCGGTCTCTTATACGACCCCTATTTTTTTTTAAAAATTCGGCTACCCTAGCCGCAGCGCAGTGCCTCCAAATAGTGAATTCAAAACTCAACTTAATAAAGGAACATTATGTCTACTTCCCTTACATCCCTTGATCGACCAGGGCAGAGAGGATCTAGCGGTAGCTTCTGAACGGCAACAAGGGAATGGACAAACAACCGCAACTCAAACGATACTATCAAAGGGATATCATATTGATCACCCTTGAGGAGAATCGACCTCCATATATATTTTGGCAGCCAGTTAGCTGGAGAGCCTACTATGACCATGGATCGTTTCTAAGACAAAAATGAATCTAAACCAAAGTGTGGAGGAGTAGAACAGACTAAGAAAAATAACAATAAAGGCCCATTGGCTAAGGATGTAGATCCCAGTAGCCGAAACAAGACCTCAAAATTCGGCTCATATGCTCTTTAAAAGATTCAATTGACAACCTCTACTTGAAGACTCACGGCTCAGAGTGGTACTGGAAACCAACCTCGAGAGAGTACACCAAAGTCTAAAGAAAATCAAGGGAATGTTGTATATTCCCAGATGCTCACTGATCCTAACACGGGCGATTACAAACACCTCCGAGGTGTGATCGAAAAGATGATCTGGAAAGGAGAGCTTCAATAGTATGTACAAGTCCTGCAAAATGGCGGGCAGCGAATATCCGATGCCTATTAATAAAGGGCTATGATTATCAATTGGACTGTTGACGGCCGACATCCCTTTGAAAGGAGCCAGTGGCAAAGTCGAATAGCGAGCACACGATGCTGCTTCGCTTATCAATGAGATTAATCCTAATCTTCTTTAAATTATTTCCAAATCTATTTCTATTTTAATTGTTCTATGAACTACGAATAACTTGAACTCAACTACTTTCAAAACGATGCAGGTGACCAGGTACTCAGATTTGTTTGCCAACCAATCTACGCGCACCATGATCGGACGTGTGGAGTTACATCTGGACGAGCATAATTCAATCGTTCATCATCAACCATATGCCTTTGATTTGGGGCTATGGACTAGATATTGAAAATTTCATCACGATCAGAGCCCAATACAAAGTCAACATGACCAACCATCCATTCACCGACCTCCACGTTTGATTTGGAGACCTAAGCAAGGCTTGGAATGGGTATGGCCTGATCATCCACTCAAATCGAGTCATAGAACAATGTTCGACCAAATACAGATGCCCGTCCTAGAGCTCAGTGACGCCGAGATCTGTCTAGAGTGGACGTGATTTGTTCATCTATACATCATATCCTACCTTAAACACAAAAGGTTATTCGAAAGCCCGACTTGAAGTAGTTGTGGTGGACTGCCTACTCATTAACCATCACACCCAATACATGGACACGACTGCACCTTAAAACATATGCAACTTACTGTGTCTACTCAATAATCCATTATTCTTGGTTTTTAGAAAGAGATACAGAGCAAATTGTGTGAGATTTGGCTATCTAACCTGACATGGATGTGATCCAACCATCTGTCATATTCCTCCTTCCTTGACTTCATTGGAAAAGCTATAATCACTAAGCGGATGAGAATCAATCGTCCATTTTTCAAGTTTCGTCCCTCATGCTGGGGGTAGAATCCCATCCCATGAGCAAACGTGGTTCGATTGTTCTTTCGACAACATTAGCCTTGATACGGTAGATGAAATGTAAATTAAAGGGTGGAAATATGATTGCTCTTAATAAAAACCTCTAAGTCCCCAGAGTGTGGACTCGAGTATAAACGACTTAAACCTTCAAGTCCCCAGAGCGTGGACTGGAGTACTCTAAGTCCCCAGAGTGCGGAATCGAGTATAAACGACTTGAACCTCCAAGTCCCTATAGCGCGGACTGGAGTACTCTAAGTCCCCAGAGCACGGACTCGAGTATAAACGACTTCAACCTCCAAGTCCCCAGAGCGCGGACTGGAGTACTCTAAGTCCCCAGAGCGCGGACTCGAGTATAAACGACTTCAACCTCCAAGTCCCCAGAGTGCGGACTGGAGTACTCTACGTCCCCAGAGTGCGGACTGGAGTACTCTAAGTCCACAGAGTGCGGACTCGAGTATAAAAGACGCAAAATCTCCAAGTCCCCAGAGCACGGACTGGAGTACTCTAAGTCCCCGGAGCGCGGACTCGAGTATAAACGACTCAAAATCTCCAAGTCCTCGGAGCACGGACTGGAGTACTCCAAGTCCTCGGAGCGCGGACTCGAGTATAAACGACTCAAAATCTCCAAGTCCCTGGAGCGCGGACTGGAGTACTCTAAGTCCCCGGAGTGTGGACTCGAGTATAAACGACTCAAAATCTCCAAGTCCCCAGAGCGCGGACTGGAGTACTATGTCCTCGTAGCGCGGACTCGAGTATAAACGACTCAAAATCTCCAAGTCCCCGAAGCGCGAACTGGAGTACTCTAAGTCACCGGAGCACGGACTCGAGTATAAATGACTCAAAATCTCCAAGTCCCCAGAGCACGGACTGGAGTACTTTAAGTCCCCAGAGAGCGGACTCGATTATAAACGACTCAAACCTCCAAGTCCCCAGAGTACGGACTGGAGTACTCTGTGTCCCCAGAGTGTGGACTAGAGTACTCTGTGTCCCCAGAGTTTGGACTCGAGTATAAACGATTCAAACCTCCAAGTCCCCAGAGTGCGGACTGGAGTACTCTATGTTCCTAGAGTGCAAACTCGAGTATAAACGATTCAAACCTCCAAGTCCCCAGAGTGCGGACTCAAGTACAAATGATTCAAATCCCTAAGTCCCCTGAGTGCGGACTGGAATACTCTAAGTCCACAGAGTGTGGATTCGAGTATTAGTGGTTCAAATCCCTAAGTTCCATGAGGATGAGCTAGGACACTAATGACTTGAATTCACCAAATCCCTGATGTATAGACTGCAAGATATTCTAAGTGCTTGAAGCCTAGAGTGAAAAAATGAACAACTCCCAAAGAATTTCCGAGCTATATGAAGATGAACTGAGAGGTCTATGTTATTCACAACAGCTTGGATTTAAATCACAATCACAAAGAAAATTGAACGATAAGAGTCTTTTGTAAGACAGAAAAAGGAACTAAACTTTATTCAGAAATAAGTTTCTACTACAACTCCTTCAAAGTTCGGAGTCGACAATCTATTTACAAGAACTATGGAAGTAGAGGAAAATAATTACATAAATTAAACTAACTCTCGTTGAACGAGAGTAATGATTACTTCTTGTGCTTCTTCGACTTCTTCACCTCCATTGTCTTCTCAGACGACACCTCTGCTCCACGTTTACCCTTGGTACCCTTCTTTGATGGAGGAGTGACAGCTGAAGAAGTATGAGGAACATCCATGGGTTTGGACCTGCCAGGGAGAATGATCTTCAGCGGCTTGTTCAAAGGATCGTCGGGGTCCACGGCTTGAGGTTCGACCTCGATCTTAGTCGTTTCTTCCTTCTCTTTCTCAAGCCTCTCCTTCATGCTCCGCTCGGATGTGTGCTCGAAGACGCCTGTAATTTCAACTTCATAACTCCCATCAATGGGAGAGGAAGCCTCAGGTTTATCTTCATCAAGCGCTTCGATCACTTGGGCATCTAGACCGGGAGCCTCTCCTGCATTAGGGACCTCACTTGTTTCCTTCCCCACCTCCATGGCGACATTGCTCCTCATAACGGGATCGGGATCAGAACAGCCAACACAAAAATCATGAAAAACAAGCCTTGGAATACAATAGTCCATCATAAAGAATGACGACTTCTGGAATCTTAAAGTGAAGGGTTATCTACCAGGTTCTGGCAAACTCTCAGCCGTCAGAGCGGTCTCACCCTCTGGAATGGGGGACAGAATGTAGACGCCAAGGCCAGGGTCCTCCAGGTTGTAACCAATATGCTGCTCAAATGGATCGAGTATCGGCCGATCGGCCGACTGAGTAGGCACATGAGCTGGAGGCACGACTCCGAATGGACCGGTGATAACTTCTTTCCCTTTTGCTAAGGGAAAGCCTTTGCAATAAAGAACTTTTGCCGCTGACAGGTCTGAAGGCTCATTTCCTTTAAGAAATTCTTTTATCAAAACCTCTTCATTAACCTCCTCAGAACCATGCTCGGCCTTTCTGATTTCTATCAAGGCCGCCCACGCCTTGGTTAAAGATTCAAGATAGCCCTCGCCCAAAAAAGTCAAGTCTCGATGCATGAGAACGCGAGCATTGAATTCAGCGATTAGCGGGTCAAACATGCTTTTGACCTCCTCCTTGCCTTCTTCTCTAGCCGCCTCAAGACGGGAGTCGATGTCCATCGACACTATCTTGGGGACTCAGAGTATAAACGACCCAAAATCTCCAAGTCCCCGGAGTGCGAACTGGAGTACTATGAGTCTCCAGAGTGCGGACCAGAGTATAAACAACTTAAAATCTCCAAGTTCCCGAAGTGCGGACTGGTGTACTCTCAATCCCCAGAGTGCGGACCAGAGTATAAACAACTCAAAATCTCTAAGTCCCCGGAGTGCGGACTGGAGTACTCTGAGTCCCCAGAGTGCGGATCAGAGTATAAACGACTTAAATCTACAAGTCCCCTGAGTGCGGACTGTAGTACTCTCAGTCCCCAGAGTGCAGACTAGAGTATAAGCAACTTAAATCGCCAAGTTCCCCGAAGCGGACTAGAGACTCTCAGTCCCTTGAGCATGGACTACAGTATAAACGGCCTAAAAACTTCTACGTCCCCTGAGTGAGGACCAAAGTACTTTCAGTCCTTGGAATGCGGACCAGAGAATAAACGAATTGATGAAAATCTCTGCATCCCGAACTGTGGACTAAAGTATAAACCGTTCGACAAATCTCTAAGTCCCCAGAGCATAGACCAAAAGGTGAACACAAATTGGGCGCGAGTCGAACGAGGGGAGAATAACACTAAGTCACCAGAATGCAGAGTGGTTTATAAACATCGACAAATAGATGAGTGGATTCCGACCATTCTCTATTCCACAAACTTCGGTCGAAAATCGACAGGAGGATTATTAACATGCTAAGGATGGAGCTCGACAATCCAACTAGTGGCCTAGCTAAATCAATGCTGGGAGCAGGGGTACAAATCACTAAAAGCTGAATATGACAGCTTACTATAGCTCTAGCTTGGCGTTTCTTATAACTTAAGGCAACGACTACATGGAGTCCTCAATACAAAACTAATCGAATTGGCATCCAAAGCTACGAGCAACCGACTATATCATACCTCATATCGAGGGACAATGCCGATCCACACTAAGCACATACGAATGTGACTGGGATGTTCCTTGAAAAACTATAACCTCCGGAGTGTGGAAAGGAGAGTAAACCATGAAGATTTTGTCAAAAATTATCCAGGATCCTCCTTCGATCCATTAGGAGGAGTATGAAACAGGATGTGCATGACCCGACTGCATTTGTAGCCAACTTTACCTCGAGATCTGATTACAGAACATGAACCAAAGTGGACGTGGATGACCGTCCAGTGTTCGAATTACACCCTAAAACCGATGAGGCATCGAAGTATTCCTCTTGGAATGAAAAACCACGATAAAATCCAAGATAGGCAAGACCCCGTCTCCCATTGACTGACCTGATCCCCGATCCAACGGGAAAGTGAGTAATGTTAAAGTGGGCATGGATGACCTTCCTACTTATTGGTATATATGCCCCAGACCCGGGGGCATGAACTAGAAGCAACATGAATGTGAACCGACTATTCATCGATCAACTCTATGTTTTTGAAGTTTAGGTAGGAACATAAACATAGCTAGGATGAGACTCAACCATCCATGCAGAACATTTATCAACCAAGACTAGGAGCAAATGCGTGGTCACCCAAAGACCGGCTGCGATAGCTCAATATTGAAACTTGTATATAATGTTTACAACTACTCAAGGCTACGACTGAAATAATGCCTGGGGATAGAATCATTAAATCGATACCTAAGCTAGCGGGTAACTAACTATCACTCCAACCCGAGGCATGCGGATCATGAATGTTGCTCGAATATGTAAGATGGAACCCCTGCAAAACAACAACGCATGATGACAGACGATATAGTGTTTAGGAGTCGAGATGCAGACAAGGTGGACAGCTCCGTCCACATCCAAAACACTGACAATTGACAAGTAGTGCCTGAGCTATGGCTCGGGCAGCTTTCTCGGATCTATAGAGACATACATCCGAGAATTGATGATGGGGGACATAGGAAAACGAATACAACATCGGTTGAGCTGACGATTGACATACCAGTCAGCCGGGATGACCCATCATTGGCCAAGGATCTTACTGATTTCCTCCGAGCGAACCTAGACATTTTCGCTTGGACACATTCTGATATGTGCTGGATTTCTCCCGCTATTGCGAGTCATATGTTGAACATAGACTCGAAATACGTCCCCGTAAAACAAAAAAGGGGTGGCATGGACCCGGAGAGGTCCGCTGCTCTTAGAGAGGAGTGGACAAACTCAAAGCCAATGGGTTCGTCCGCAACGCCATCTAGCCTGAATGGGTTTCTAACCCTGTGCTTGCGAGGAAAGCAAACAGAAAGTGGAGAACTTGTGTTGATTACTCTGATCTGAATAAAGCATACCCGATGGATAGTTTTCCTTTACCTAGAATCAACCAGCTTGTCGACTCTACGGCCGGACACGAATTATTATCTTTTATGGATGCGTATTCGGGATACAATCAGATCCCGATGCAAATTCTAGACCAGGAACACACCAGTTTTGTCACAGATGTGGGGCTATATTACTATGTATTAGTGCCTTTTGGATTGAAAAATGCGGGAGTAACTTATTAGCGTCTGGCGAATCGAATGTTTAAAGACCAGATTGGTAGAACGATGGAAGTCTATGTGGATGACATGCTCGTGAAGTCACGGCAGTCAAACGACAACATCCGAGACCATGCGGAGATGTTTGATATAATCAGGCATTATGGAATGAAAATCAATCCTTTGAAGTATTCACTTGGCGTAGCGTCGGAAAAGTTTTTGGGTTTCATTGTGAATGCGCGGGGAATCGAAGCTAATCCGGAGAAGATTCAAGCTATCCGAGACATACAAGTGCCCAGAACTATGAAGCTAGTACAAAGCTTGAATGGAAAGGTGGCTGCACCGAGTCGATTCATATCTAAAGCTACAGACAAGTGTATTCCTTTCTTCGATGTGATAAAGAAAGGAAAGAGGAATTTCGAGTGGACATCATATTGTGAGGAAGCATTCCGAGCTCTGGTAAGGCATTTGGAAAGTTCCCCGGTGCTATCGAAAACAATAGGCTATGAAATGTTGTATGTGTACTTGGCAGTATTCCAGCATGCTATCAGTACGGCTTTGGTTTGCAAAGATGACCAAGCTAAAAAGCCAGTTTACTATGTCACTAAACGTCTGATGGGGGCAGAAAGAAATTAGCCCAAGATCGAGAAATTAGCCTATTGCTTGGTGATTGCGTCACGAAAGCTTCGCCAATATTTTCAGGCACACTCAATCAGTGTTTACACTGATCAACCCTTGCCGTAGGTACTCCAACGATCAGAAACTTCTAAAAGGATGTTAGATGGAATATCGAGTTGAGTTAGCTCGTTATTACCTACCTGCCACAAAGGGCCATATAGGGGCAAACACTAGTAGACTTCATTGCTGAATTCATTGTGTTAGACGACTCAAACGGCCATAATGTCATACCTCCCGTTCGATGGAAGATGCACACCGATGGGGCATCTAACGACCATTGTTTGGGGGCTGTCGTAGTTCTTGTGACTCCTGAAAACCGATCAATTTGTTATGCTTTGAAGCTTGAATTCCTAGCAACAAATAACGAAGCCGAGTATGAAGCATTGATTGTTGGCTTGAGACTTATCAAAGAACTGGGAGTAAAATCGGTTGAAATCTTTTGTGCCTTGCAACTGGTGGTGTACCAAGTGCGGGGAGACTATCAAGCAAAGGGACAGAGACTTGCCCCATATCTTGAACGGGTTCAGGAGCTGCTAGCAAATCTGGAATATTATGATGTCTCGCACGTCTCGCGTGAACAAAACAAAGAAGCTGATTCATTGGCTAAATTTGTGAGCATTGGCGATGCCCAGTAAATGGGATTAGTTCCCATTGAAACCTTACATACTCCTAGTATAAATATGATGGAGGTAGATTTCATGTTAAAAACTGAAATCGATAAGGAATCATGGATGACCCCATTTAAGCAATACTTACTACATGGGATCTTACACGAAAGAAGGAGCGAAAGACGATAATTCATTCGTAAGGCTTCGCGATATGTAATGGAGTGAGAAATATTGTATTGAAGGGGATTCTCGACCCCCTTACTCCGGTGCATAACCCATGATGAGATAAACCGAGTCCTGAACGAGGTCCATGAAGGAGAGTGCGGTGAATATACTGGAAGGCAGACGTTAGCGAAAAAAATCCTTCGCTATGGATACTATTGGCCGACTGTAAATCGGGATGACACAGACTATGTGAGGAGATGTGACAAATGCCAGAAATATGCAAAAGTCCTGAGAGCTCCGCCGATGGAACTCACACAAATGGTTAGTCCCTGACCGTTTGCAATGTGGGGGATCGACATAGTTGGTTCCTTAACCATATCCAAAGGTGGTGCGAAATACCAGATAGTTGCGGTAGATTACCTTACTAAGTGGGCAAAAGCAGAGCCTTTGGCCATTATCACCACCAAAAAGCTCGTTAATTTCGTTGTACGAAATATTATATGCCATTTTGGCCTTCTACGAACTATCATTACAGACAATGGAACTCAATTCGAAAGCAAGGATTTCAAAGAATTTGGCCAAAAATATGGCATTAACAAAAATTTTGCAGCAGTTGCTCATCCGAAAGCCAATGGACAAGTGGAAGCCGTGAACAAAATAATCAAATCCATATTAAAAAAAGCATTTGGAAAAGGCTAGAGGCAAGTGGGTAGATGAACTTCCAACATCATTATGGGCTTGTACAACTACCCATGGGTCCGTGACTGGCCATACTCCATTCACTCTTGCTTACTGCTCTAAGAAAATACAAACAAAGAACCGCAATTGAATTGCAATTAAACTAGATGGAATTGGTGACGACTTATGAGAATATAAAACGCATACGAGAGCCAATGGCAAGAACATGTACCCGAACATGTATGAGTACATTCGAAAAAGTTCGATTTCTTGAAATCAACATAAATTGAATTCTCGCTTAGGGTTATTAAGAAAAGGCTAGATCAGATAGCCGAAGCTTACTATCTCTGTAGAATCAGACACGGATGGCCATTGATGAACTACAACCTTGGATTTATAATATTGGGAATCAGCAAAGTGTCAGGACGACCAAAGAAGGATATGACATCTTGGGAGGATAAAATTGAAGGATAATGACTATTCAGAAAACATGATGGATTTCTTTCTGGAAACAAGGGGTACTCACTGATTCAAAGCATGTCGTGTTGCTTCACACGACACACTTCGGGACGCAAGTGTTAACCAGCACCTTAGCCCGGCTACAAAACGACAGTTGAAGATATTATCATTAGCACTATACAGGATTCTGACCAAGGAGAGCCTGAAGATATACAGGTATGATGCAGTCGACACGTTTTGGCATTTAGGTACGGTTTGACAGGAATAGACCAACCAGCTTTAGATCGCCCTATATGGGCCAAGTCACCTCAGCCTTGAGCCCATGAGGGAAGTCCAACCCATCTTTGTCTATAAATAGAAGGGCAGGGGCACAGTGAAAGGGACCTTTTTTGGGAGAACAATGGGGAGACTCTGCCATTTTTTATACTCTTCTCTCTTTGATTCAAACTTGTACTCAAGCGATTTATTTACGGATTGTCTCTGTATTCAAGTAATTGAGAAAGCAATAAAGATCAAACTCAAAGTGGATGTAGGAAATTATGCCGAACCACTATAAATCTGGTGTTCTCGTTTTTGTTGTTCTTTCTGCATTGAATTACATTATTCTTTTGTTCTAATTTACTCTCTTCATTAATCTCTCTACATAACACTACTCATGCGTGTTAGTGACCAATTTTCGTGCTAACATGTATATATGTATTGTAAATTCCATACACACACAGATCTATATGTACAATTCAAAATAGAATAAATGAAACTTATAAACATAGATGAGCTGACATTTCTGTTGCGATGTAAATTCCAGCATTTATACAGGACATGTTAAACCTTGCACAGATGTTTATGTTACACATGGACACACATATGTATGTCTATATTATACCCACATATTTATAATATAATATAATATTAATCATATAATATAAAACTATATTATTAATACAAATAAAATATCGATTTTGTTTGAAAGAAATTTAGAAATATTCTAAGTATCTTAGACTTCATAGGCCCAACAAAGATCCAAAATGAGAATAAAAAATTAAAATTCACTCATTACTTCTTCTATGGGCTGGCCCATTTTCAACAATGGAATTAGAGTGCAATACCCTATGTAGTCTAAATTAGCTATTTTATGGTTAACTAATTAAGCTCACAGCCTAGACAGTATGTTGTCCAGAAAGGTAGGGTCAAAGGATTAAGTCTGGGTAATCATATACTTTATCGTACCTACCTACCAACCTGGTCTGAACAGATATGCGAGTCCAAAGGTTGTCCCTAATACAAAAGACCCAATTTGAAGTTGGTCCTTGGATGAATTTTCAAATTGTTCAAAAATTATAAATATAGCATTTTCAATTTAAGAGTTAAATTTCAAATAAAATATATATGCAAATTATAAATGTTATAATACAATGATTTTTTTAAAATGTTTGAAAATTGATATAAAATTAATTTCAAAATTTGAATTTATTAATAAGGTTAATAAAATATATTGATTAAATAAGTTAATTAATTAATAAATATGTACATGTATTATATATTATGATATATGTTATGTTGCTTTAAAATGTTAAAATAACATAAGTATACATGTAAGTATATAAAAAAAGAATTTCAACATTAATATAAATTAATTAAAATTATTTAAATATATAAATTAATTAAAGGTTAATTAACTAAATATTATACATGTATATATATGGTATATGTGTTATACTATAATAATAAATATTCTATATAAATGCCATATTAGAATAATAATTAATTAATTAATTAAGATTTAATTAATATAATATTATACATAAGACTATTATATAAGTAATATGAAATATAAAAGTTATATAATCATAAAATGCATATAATATGAATGTATAAATTAAAGGTGGAACATTAAAAAAACCCCAAATAGATTTAATAAATAAATACATATGTAAACGTATCTATACCATGATTTTCGATGTGATCGACACTTGAGTCTCGTAAGAAATACATTATTCCATAAGTCGATATCACTCAATATAATATGTTAAAGATTATGAATCTTCAATATAATGTTGTCCTCTGCCATTTATATGTTGATAGAGTACCCGCATACTATTTAGTTGTTGAGCTTTCCTCAAGCTAGGAATGTTATGTCTAGTACTATTAATATACTGAATAGACGAGGGAAGATAACTATGTATATTTATTGAGCTTTTCTCAAGGTATGTATATTATACTAGCCGTTGCGAATTGGTATTTCCGAGTGAATAATCCTACTTTATTTGTTAAGCTTTTCTCAAGGTAAAGGTGAGATTAGGACAATGTACCACGAATTAGAAGTTGTATATGATACAATCGATAAGAAGTTATCCATTATATGTGGGAGTATGATTTGTTGAGCTTTCCTCAAGGTCAGAATCCCAAGACATACGAGTTCTAACACTTAATAATAAAGTCTAAAAATTTCTATATTTCGACTTAGGGTTTGGTGAAACATAAAACACTAGTGAGAGCGTAAAATGAAACGTAAATTTGTCTCGATTCAATAATTTATTCAAATTTTTAAAAAAAAATAAGGATCCGGTATAAAAAAGAAACATTATCTATGTCTAGAAATAGCCAAATCTAACCGTATATACAGCTTCTTATCTAATAAATGAAATATAATATCAATAAATCTCATTACTTAGTTTAATGTATTAGTTATTAAGTATAATGATCAACTTTTCCATACAGTTTAAGCTGACAATAAACAATACATGTCTAGCCCAAATTGAACAGAAAGGCAGATAGTTAGGGAAAAAAGAAAAAAGAAGAGAAGAAGAAACTAAATAATATAGAATCTCACAGCAGAACGAATGATCTATAATATATAACACTCCTTTACACACAAAAAAATCTATAATATAAGTATATACAAACATCAATCAGAGTATACCAACCTATTTCAGCCGGACAATTATAACAACTTGTCCTCACAATTGATGAACAATATACATCGATAAATGCAATGGAAAAACCATGTATGTCAATACGTCTCTGGGCTTCCAGCTTCTCTCCTTAAGCTTCAAATATCTAAGTAAACCTAGAAATATTCTCGTTATGACCCAAGCATTATAGGAAAAAAACGACCAGGTCAATCTGATAAAACCAGCATGAGAACTCAAATCACAAGGAATTTTATTTATTTTAACTTGTAAAATCAATTAAAATCAAAGACATCTCGTGAGACCACGCCACACATAAACATGGATGGGTTTTTATCTTACGATAACCAGAACACTTTTATATAAAAATTCGAGTGATATTATAATAGTGTCTAAGAGCAAAAAAAATAATAATAATCAAGTAGCTGTGATGCTTGTGAGTGTACATCACAACAATACTAATTATATAATCAAAAACCGATAAGGTACGTTCGCTAATTCTATAGGATTTCCATGGAATTGCCCTCAGTATTTCAAGGAACGGTCCTCCTGCACAAGGATGGAAGATATCCTTCCGAAGCAGAAAACATCCCCAGAAATGTACCATGGGATGAAAAACATAGTTTATCTTGCTAAGATCGAGTGCATCTCCGTATGCATGCATAACAACTATATGTAACGTCTAAGTGGAGCCGACTACACCCTATGGGATTGCCAAGCCCACTGGCCATTCCTTCTATCTCTAGTCCTAGTCATTCTCGCTGATGAGGCTACGTCTGGCGTTCTAGCTTATGCCCTACCACCAAATAAATCACGGAATCTTCCATGGATTCCAATAACCCAATTGGTCTTGAAATTACACATGGATCCCACTGTTTCAAAATATCACAAATCTGCTCCATAGAACAGTGTACGGTTTTCGAAGTGGTCATGGGTTCGAGTCATCTCTTACGAGTACACTCTTCTGTTTCCTGGGTGCTCCACCAAACCAAACATTGTTTTCTGGAATGCTCAATACCGATTCTTTAGGAAATAATCAGACAATACATAAGAGGAGGGTCACCTCCTAACCGTTTAAGTGGACGAATCTCTTTATCATTTGCCCTAGAAGAACGAAATGAGTTCATAGGTACAGTATAGCACCCCGATGGTAAATGTACCATATAATTCCCATATTTCGCCTAGATATTTATAGAGTTAAAATCCTTCAGTGTTAAGCAAGGAATATTTCTGTACCACCAAAAGTAAGAAGGATTACATATTTATCCCAAGATTTGATAGTCGGTTATTTAAGTATCAAATAAACTAACATTTCAAAAAAAGATTACATTTCCCATGGAAATCACCAAGCCTCTTAAATTAATCTTCTATTTATTTAAATTCACATTTCAAATACTTGGAAATCAATTCCATATACTTATTTCAACAGGATAAGTATATCCATAAACCACTATATTTTTGATAGTTAGAAGATATAAACATATACTTATCTCAATGGTATAAGTATATTCATAAACTGTTTCACTTTCAAAGCTTAGAAACTTGAAAACATTTGAAAACAAATATGAAAAGTGCTATTCCATATCGATGATGGATCGTAGCTTACATAATGGTTATGTCGCTATCTCAGCGAATCCATTGTAAACTGTGGGCAATCCATGCCCCTTGAATTATGCCAGGAAGATCAACAATTTCTTCCTAAATCCCTTTTATTTATAAATGTTACCAAATCTATTTACAAAGTTTCTTTATAAATTTCGAGCCCATCATGAAACATTCTTAATGAATCTCAGACCCCTTTTACAAAACTTCCTTTTTTCAGACCTTTAAAACTCATTTAAAAATACATTTATAAATATCCAAACCATTAATAAAACTCTTTCCATATTTAAATAACTAATTTACTAGCTTTCAAGTCGGTAAGATTTCCTTGGTAAACCATAAATTATTTAAAATAACTTTATATAACAAGTTATTATTTAAACATCCTTCTATTTCACCCAAATTAAACACTTTTAAAATAATAACTTTATAATCTCATTTGTAATATATTAAATTAATTTTTAAACACTTATTATATTAATATAAGTTTACCTTAAAAACCGTATTAAGCAGAAAATTAATTAACTTTAAAACATTGTTAAAAAAATAATTAATTAACCTTAGCTAATATTAGTATAAAAATTAATTACCCTTTTCATATAATTAATTAATTCAAGTTAATATAATTAATTAATTTTAATTAAATATTAAAGTATAGATAATCATTTTAAATAATTAATTAAAATATAATTATAACAATTCTAAACCATAACTAAATAACTTTAAAATAATACTTAAACTAAAACATTTTAAAACAATAATTAAATAACTTTAAAATAACTTTTAAGTATCATATTAATACAATCATTAATAAAAACAATATTAATTATCTTTAAAATGTTGTTACTAATAAGTTATTAGCCTTATAAAATCTTATTACTAAATAATAATTATCTTAAAATCTTATAATAATAATTATGCTTAAATTAAATTTCAAAACAATAATTAATTTTTGAATTTGAAGGAGGCTTAACGACTAACAAGCTACCATATTATTCGATTTAACTTTCCAAGTTCATAACAGATATTTACACAATCCATGACTATGTAAATAAATCCAACACCTAATCATCATTAGTTAATATATCACTAATTCAAAGTGGCGTATCATTTACGATATATATCAAATGTCCAAAACAATAAAATAGCAGAACGGGGATTTATTCTACTAATTTATTGCTATATTTATTTAATTAGCGAAATGGTTTCTTATACCGCTAAACCAATGTCCAATTACCATATTCGATCTATTTTAACTCAGCAAACTTATTTGGCCAACTAACCTCAGTATTTAAAGTACATAAAATTTAACGACGTTATTATTTAAAATAACATAATTAAATTCTATCCATTTTCATATGTCATAAAATTTTACTTGTCCAAAGCTATCAATAAATTGCATTACGATGTTGTACTCATCACCATTAGTACAACGCAAAAACCCACGTGTCAATCAGATTTCATACGAGCAAGATATCATATTTTGAATTATAAATTCTTACATAAATAAATTAAGCAAAAAACCTAATTTCTCACCTTCACAGCCAATTGGGTCGATCCCAAAGCAAAGAAGACCGCACCCATAATATCCTACAGTTCTTCTCATACCTCCCAGCATCGCTTCCAGGCAACCGAAAAAAACATGCACACTGATATGGTGCATGTGCACGTCCCCTTTGGCCTGCTTGCTTCGCACCTCCGGCTATCCACAGACCAAAACCCCTACGCACGATCGACCGTCACCGCCGCCTCCTTCTCCAATCAGGCAAATGAATATTGACCATGGAACCTGTTATCCCGCCTTTTGGCAAGGTCGTGACACCAAGGACTTAACAGGCAACCAAGGACAATCTGTCTTGGAGATCGGTTATACACAGGTTCACTATAGATACCGTAAATTTTATCCAAGTCCGGATCGAGCTTCAATCGATATGGTATGACAAGAAAAGCTATGAAAGCTAATGTTCTAAATTTCTAGTCAATCGGAGTTCGTATATCCAAGATATCGATCGATCAACATCCATGGAGAAAGCACAATTTCGTATCAATTATACATGCTCCACTTCGTATCCATCAGGTCTGCTCTATTTCATATCCATCACTTAAAGGCGCTTCGTATCTCTTCCGCTTATCAATAACTCATTTCGATCACCATCTACATAGTTTCTATCGATTGGTTAGCAATTGATACGAAAAGGAATTTGATTCATTGATACGAAAAGCATGAGTTCGTACCGATACAAGGTGTTCGTTTAGCCCTCGATACAAAATGGAGTGCAATCGATGGATACGAATGAAGTCACACCGGTGGATACGAACAAAGCCTATAAGAGAGAAAGACTCCGTCACTTGGCATAAAAAGTGGATCGATCCTATAATATAGCACCACGTCATATGATCGACATGTTCCAATATAGATGCGAATAAAAGCGATCCGAACCAGAGCGATACGAACTCAATAGTGTCTTGCAAACACAAATTTGCATCGATCATAACTCAAAAATTACAAGTCCAAATGCCACCAAATTTTCACAGGAGGTTTCCTACAACCTCAGGATTGTGCCTGATCAGTTTCAGCCTAAAAGGACCAATTATTGATCGATACGAACTCAATTCGTATCGCTCCAAGATCGAGCTGAAATCACCTGAACTTGATCCTGTGGTCCTACCCACATGAGAGAAGAATTCCTCTAAGATCTGGGCGAGATATTTGCTGCCTACGCCTATAAATAGTGACCCTAGACCTACAAAATAGGGACTTTTTTCGGCCTATCTACATCAATACTCTGCCGAAACTGCTTTTGCACTTTGATTGTACTGTTGTAATCCACGTGTAACCAGCAAGTTATAATCAATAAACATTAATCATTCCATTGTAAACGTAGGCCAAGTGCCGAACCACTCTAAATTTGTGTGTTTCTGCATTTTTTTTCTTGTCTGGTGATTTGTGTGTTTGTTAGGTCTGCCTCATTTTACATTTTAGTTTCTTCATTTTATCTCTTCAAACACATCCAAAGAGTGTTATGCTTAATTTTGGTACAAACACTTTGGTGCTTTCATTGAGAAAACCCAGTTTTCTCCTGGTCGTTGGATCTACTGCCGATATTGGATTTAAGAATCTAAGGAGAAGTTTTAGATCTCAAGCTTAGAAGTTCTTCCATCCTATTTAGATTTGCACCAAGTCTAGGAGAGAACTTTACTATTTACCATGGTCTCTACTAGGACTACCTCAACCGCTGCAGATCTAGAAGGACAGTATAGGCAGAATCCCACACAACTTCCCTCTATAGACCAAAACACTACTGGACCTTCGGATCCACAAGGTCGTGTCACCAGGGAGGAGTTCCAGCTACTGATGCGAGAGCTGACTCAAAGCCGCCAGCGGCTTACCCAGCAGGTCCATGCCAACGCAGAGTTAACTAATCAGCTGAACCGTTAAAGACGAAGGAGATCCAAAAGGGATCAAGCTTCTTACTCATCTATTGAAATTTCAGCTTCCTCTAATCACAATCACAGATCCACACGCCCACGGCAGGATGGAAGCTATACATAGGCTACCGGGAATTAGTGCATTTTGAATCTTGGGCAAGCGAGAGTTGGTCCGTCAACCAGCCACCAGACCGGACCATTCTCTTAAGGAGGAACGGTTCCTTACCACACTACTAACAACCGCACTGTTGTCGCTGCCATCGAGTTGGAAGCTGACATTGGGAACCGAACGGATCCGAACCATCGCCAACGTGATTATACTCTTGAACCTTATGTTCCCGAAGACCTAGAGCCGAGGCGAGGTATGGACCTCGACCGCGCCTGACCCATCCTCGCTTTGTGGAACCTAACCATACCTTGGCCCGACATGCCTAGAGTGTTCAGATGTTAGAGATCTCGACAATGATCAGCCGGCTGATCCGTGAAAGCCAAGGCCTCACCAATGATGACCGGGAAATCTCCCGAAGTTATAACCCTTTCACCGATGACATCCTCTACACTAAACCGCCTCGACGATTCAGAATGCCAATTCTACATGTTTATGAAGGGAGATCTGGCCCTAACCAGCACATTTTAAAGTATGAATGGTTGATGAATGCCGCACGGGCCGATGATGTAGTCGGATGCCGAAGTTTTCCAATCTCCCTATGGGGTATCACGACTATGTGGTTTACTCGACTACCACCCCGATCTATTTCATGTTTCAACCAGTTGGCTACAAAGTTCATTGAGCGGTTTCACATGCATGTCACAAGGCCCAAAGATGTTAATACGTTATCCAGTGTCACTCAACCTCCCGAAGAGACACTCAGACGTTACATAGAGAGGTTCTACGTGCAGAGATTAGTAATCTTAATGACAATTCTATCTGATGGCACTACTAAGGGAGTCGATCCTGATTCCGAATTTGGCAACTGTTGGCCGAAAAACCTCCTGCGTCATTGAACCATTTCTATTCCAACGAAGCTCGGTTTATGAGAAGAGAGGATGCTAAACAGTCTAGAAAAAAGGATGACCTAGGGCCCGGTGTGGAAGGAATCCATAGCAATGTTGTTGTGAAACAAACAAGGGAGAGTTTCGGAAAGGTGCAGTTAAATATACAGAATAAGCAGAATAAGCGGAAAGGCAATGGAAATCGGGGTAAGAAACGGGAACAAAATCATGGTCCGCGATGTAGAGCTCCCATGTTTGACACCTATACTCCTTTAAATACATCCTTGGAAATGTGTACTTGCAAACTTTTAATACTATCCAATATATGAAATCTACTCCAAAGCAATTGCCAGAGAAACGGATTCAAACTGGGAAGTTTTGTAGATTTCACGATAGTTATGGCCACAACACTAACAAATGTCATCATCTATAGGATATTGTTACGGAGTTGATCCGAGAAAGAAGGTTGGAGTAGTTCAATCGGGCGCCACAGGCTGAAGGTGCAAGCTCATCAAATCAAATTCAAATACCAAATCAGGTTAGATCAGTGGAACCCACGCATAATGGTGGGAGGTCAGTGATTAACACTGTTAGTGGTGGTCCTTATCCAGCAGTCAGCGCAGGAGGGAAATGGAGTCGTAGCCAGCTTTATTAGGCATGCGAGCTTTGAATGTTGTAATAACTTGGAAGATGGGGCCTGGCCAAACAGCAGAAGACGATGACAGACGACATCGTTTTCTGAGATAAGGATGCCGACAGAGTCGAAGCCCCTACCATTGATCCACTAGTCATTTCAGCTCAGATACATCCTGCTTGGATGAAAATGATCTTCGTGGATAGTGGAAGTTTAGTGAATATACTATTTAAGCGATCCTATGAAAAAATTAAGATGGAAGCGAAAGATTTGAATCCTTGTCAGCCTCGTATTCATGGCTTTAATGGAAGTGCGACTATACCCACTGGGATGGTGGAGTTACCAGTGGTGTTGGAGAGTGCAGGAGAGTCTAGATACTGCAATTTATTTTATTGGACATTTACTCACCATAAACGTTATCTTGAGCCGATTGGACCTAGCTGAGTTCAGGATTGTTATTGCCCATTGGTGTTTGACTGTGAAATTCCCTACCGAGTATGTAGACGAAGTTGTTCAGGGAGACCAAGCTGCTAGACGGGCCTGATATATTGCTAAGCTGCGGGAGGCACAACGAAAAGAGAAAAGAAAGAACGTAGAGGAATCTATATGCGTCCGCTTTGCAGACAATTAACGCATGGGCCAAGGCCCGGGCACCATAACCAATTCTTGAGAGGTCATGACCCAAGAGATAATAAAAGCGAGAACGAAGCCAAAAACAGTCTGGCTTCTCCTTCAGAGCTGACGATCGATGTTCCAATCGATAATAATGAAGATTCTAGAATGATAAAGATTGGATCTCAGCTAAGCCAACAGATGAAGGAGGAAGGAGGAATTGGTTGAGTTCCTCCTGGCAAAGCTCGACATGTTTGCCTGGATGCACTTTGACATGTGTGGGATCTCAACGAACAACGCAAGCCACACCTTGAATATTGACCCGAGGCATGTTCCGGTCAAGCAAAAAAGACGTGGTATGGATCTAGAGAGATCGGTCTCCCTAAAGAAAGAGGTAGATAAACTCAAGTCGAACGGGTTTATCCGAGATGCGGTATATCTAGAATGGGTGTCCAACGCTGTGCTTGTTAGAAAACCTAACGGGAAATGGAGAACATTCGTTGACTACTCAGACTTGATTAAAGCTTACCCTAAAGATAGTTTTCCACTTCCCAGATTGATCAACTTGTAGACTCAACAGCCGAACACGAGCTCTTATCCTTCATGGATGCGTATTCCAACTACTCTACCCGATTAGGAGCATACCAGCTTCGTCACCGATCTGGGACTTTATTTCTACAAATTCATGTCGTTTGGACTCAAAAATGCTGGAGCAACTCACCAACAGCTATCAATCGAATGTTTGCTAACTCGATCGAAAAAGCTATGGAGGTATATGTGGACGACATGCTTGAAAAGTCACGATTCTCCACCAATCATATCAGCGATCTGGAAACGATGTTCAACATCCTTCGGGAGTATTGAATGAAGCTCAACCCATTAAAGTGTCACTTTGGGGTCACATCCGAAAAGTTCCTTGGATTCATGGTTAATGCTCGGGGAATCAAAGCCAATCCCAAGAAGATCTGGGCAATTAGGAATCTTGAGACCCTAAGGACCATAAAGCAAGTTCAAAGCCTCAACGGGAAGATAGAAACGCTTAGCAGGTTCATCTCAAAGTCCACCGACAAATGCATCCCCTTCTTCGACCTAATCAGGAAGGGCAAACCAAACTTTGAATGGACTATAGATTGTGAAGGTGAATTCCAAGCACTAGCTCAACACCTATCCAAACCATCTATTCTGTCAAAACTATTGATTACAAGAGATTGTACATCTACTTGGCGGTGTCAGAAAATGCAATCATTGCTGGTTTGATTCAGGTGGAGGATCGAATACAACGGCCAGTCTATTACATCAGCAAACGGTTGATTGGAGCAGAGAGAAATTATCTGAAGTTGGAGAAGTTAGCTTACTATCTTGTCATTGCCTCGAGGAAGATTCACCCATATTTCTAGGCTCATCCTATCACTATCTACATCGACCAGCCGTTACAAAAGGTCCTTACGTGGCACGAGACGTCTGGTAGTTTACTCAAGTGGAATATCGAGCTGAGTTAATTTGACATCACTTACACACCGAGATGAGATATTCAAGGACATTCCTAGCGAACTTCATCGCTGAATTCACTATCCCAGAGGAATTGCCCAAAGCCAATGAATCTCCCAAATATGTTTGCAAGCTACATACTGATGGCGCATCAAACGACCGCTACTTAAGCACCGGAATCGTGCTCGAAACTCCTGAAGGCCGACCTATAACTATGCTTTGAAGTTTGATTTCCGTACCACCAACAACGAGGCCGAATACGAATGTTTACTTGTCGGACTAAGACTCGCCAGAGACTTAAAAATTATTGCTATGGTCATTTACCACAATTCACAGTTGGTCGTGTGCCAAGTTCGAGGGAAGTACCAGACCAGAGACCGGAGACTGGCTGCTTATCTTTCTTGGGTCTAAGAAATATTGAATTAGTTTGATTATTATACCATCTATTGCATACCCCATGAACACAATCAGAAGGCATATTCTGTGGAAAAATTAGCCAACACTGGTGAGGCATAACAAATGGGACTCATTCCCGTTGAGACACTATCTTCCCCGAGTATTGATCAAATGGAGACCGACTGCGTACTTGAAGTCATACCCAATAAGGAATCACAGATGACTCCGTTCAGGCACTATCTTGAGCATGGGACCTTGCCAGGGCGTAGGAGTGAGAAAAGAGAAGTTCTTCGAAAGGCTTCGCGATTCACTATTCAAAATGGAGTCATGTATAGAAGAGGATACCCTATTCCATTACTCCGGTGTATCACCCACGATGAAATAAAGTGAGTATTACATGATGTGCACGAAGAAGAATGTGGCGATCACACTGAAGAGCAAGCTCTTGTTAAAAAAGTGCTTCAATATGGTTATTATTGGCCAACCGTAAATCACGACGCGTCGGATTATGCTAGGAAATGTGACAAATGTCAGAAGCATGCTTGGATTCAAAGAGTCCCGCCTAGCAAAATAACTCAAATGGTCAGTCCATGGCCGTTCGCAATATGGGGAATTGATATTATTGGGTCTCTATCTCTAGCTAAAGGTGGTGCGAAGTATGCCATCGTTGCAGTTGATTACGTTACCAAATGGATGAAAGCCGAACCCCTTGCTACTATCACGATGAAGAAATCGATCAAATTTAGGGTATGCATCATTATCTATCAATTTGGTCTCCCATATACCATCATCACTGACAACGGTGCCCAGTTCGATAGTATCGAGTCTAAGAATTTCCGTCATCGATAACATATCCTAAAGAAGTTCTCTACAGTTGCACACCCTCAAGCGAATGGACAAGTCGACGCTGTTAACTAAGTTATAAAGTCCATTCTAAAGAAACAATTGGAAAAGGCCGGGGGAAAATGGGTTGATGACCTTCCTATGGGCATATCGAATAACCTACAAGTCCATGACCCGCCATACTTCATTTTAACTTTCCTACAGCTCAGAAACCATTATTCCAGTCAAGTTGAAAGTACATTCTCATCGTATGACTTACTATGATCCAAAGAAAAATGCTATATTATTTGCCGAATCTCTGGACTTATTAGATGAGAAGCGTGGAGAAGATGATTTGAGGGCAGCCGCGCAATAAAGTCGAGTCGCCCGATTGTACAATGCTAATGTATGACCCTAAATCTTTGAACTTGGCGATCTCATCCTCAAGTGGATTTACTCGGTCCCTTCGCATATGAAACCAATGTGGGAGGGACTATATGTTACTGAACGAACACTCGAAGATGGAACATTTAAATTATCGACCGTTGATGGTCTCACTTTGCCAAGAGCCTAGAACAGTGAGAGTCTCCATCGCTACTACACATAATAGGCTTCGTTTATTCATTCAGTCTACTTTTCATTGGCAATTTGTTTATGCATTTAGAAATTTGAATTTGTAATAAGGGAACTGACTTTTCCATACTTTCTTATTTCTGCAAAAAATGCAATTTCTTCGAGCTAGAGCAGTGATTATTAAAATGTGTTATATGACCATCACAATGCACGGAGAGCTAAGTTCCATCCTACAGTGGGACTTATTCAAATAAGAAGTGACTGTGATATGACCGATCACTCGCTAAGTGAAACCCAAGCTCGAGGGCAAGCTATCACACTGAAGCCAAAAAGGATTGATACGCGACAATCCTCTAACTAACTCCGGCTTTGAAAGTGCGAGCTGGAGTGTAAACTTACAGACGGGGCTCGAAGAGGGTGGAACCGTCCACCTAACAACTTCGCCCATATTTAATCGAAGCCCGAGTAGGATGGATCCATCCGTCTAACGACCTCTTTTGTTAACTCAAGGTGGATGTGACCCGACCGTCCACGATCCTGATAAATCTATCATTCGCAGAGTGCGAACGAAATCCTAAAACTATAAACAGAAGCAATCGACCATTTATTGACTAACTCTAAGCCCCTAGAGCACGGACTGGACTATAAACATCAACTGGGTGTGATTGACCGCCCACAAATCGACCTATGTCCCTAGAGTGTGGACATAGACCTGATCATTAAAACGGGTGTGGCTGACTGCCCAAAAAACGACTGAAATCATTGGAGTGTGGGCGTAACTTTAAACATTAAGAAGTCGTGATCGACCGTCCACATGCGAGTTTAGTCCCCTGAGTGTGGATGCGATTGTCAATAAGTGAGCAAGTGTAATCTAACCACTCGAACTCATCTCTCTGCCACTTAGTTCCAACGGTGTGAAGCTAGAAATGTCGAAGGTGAAAAGCAACCATCATCCGACCGCTTCGAATCATTCCCAGGACTAGGGGCATGACTCCAACACTAACTACTAATCGAGAAAGTACAATGGTGAGGATCGACTTGACGTTGGTTACGACCTAAAGCCATAACTCCAAAACTTAACAACCAAACACAAGTCTGATCTAGAGACTTGTACTTTACAAGTGTGTCGAAAGAAAACTCGGGTGATGCAACACTTAAACAAATAAACTCGGAGTTGTGAAAAGAACAAAAGAAAACTTTATTTCATTTATCTGTTAAAAGAAAAATAGATACAACGAGTTTAAACCAAAAAATCCTACTAGCAGGGGTAGAACCCGCATCTATACATGACCTACAAGAATGAAAAGAAAGTTCCTAACTATCTACCAAAAAATGGATGCCAAAATTCATTCCTACTCGTTGGGCTTCTTCTACGTATGCTTCTTCTCCTTTGGGTTCGACCCATCGGGGCTGCCACTAGGATGCCGCTTCGAGTTTTTGCCTTTATTAGGCTTGCCCCCGACCGAGGGAAGCATCATGGTCTCCTCCTTCAAACTCATTGGAATCGGGATACTTTCAAAGTGTGTGGTCGAAGGGATGGGGGCACTTTCCATGTGAGGAGATACGGAGGGCACCCTAGTAATGATAATCGTGCCACCCCGAGAGATCATGAGTAAAAGGCTGGGCCAAGTCCTACCATTCCACCTCCTGTGTTGCTACCTATTGTCGTGCCTTCCATCTCAGTGCTAATTTTCGCCATTGTCGCGCCATCATGAGCTGCTTGACTATTTGGCGGAACGCTAGCGGTTGGAGCCGAAGAGCTGGCTGCGAATGCACTTCCACTCATAACAATCGGCAAGTCAGAAAGTGGATCTTTTGGGTGCCTAGAAGTTCATCCATCATTTGCTCGTTAAAAGTGCAAGCGCTCACATCAACTTCCCCGGCCATAGTGGTGGTGGTGGTGGTCGTCGCCTCCGTTATAATAGCCTCATGCTCTTAGTTTTGTTCATGGGTTGCACGGGCATGATCGGTGCTGCTTCTATAACTGAATCGAGATAAGAAAAAATATTAGAAATTTCATTCGATGGTACTCTAGACATTGAATGAGTTTGAGAATTTTTCGAAATACCTTCCTCAGGTTGGCTCGCGGCGGGGGTCAGAGTTCCTCTTGACATGTGCTCGTGAGCTAGAGATAGCTGTGGCTGATCCGGATCATAGGCCGGTACAGGTAAAGATCAATTGTAGGAGCGGATTTAGGCTATGTTGACATAAGGATCTCAGAACTTGTATCATGATGCTCAATACCAGGGCCCTCTCCAACTTCCAAGTGCTGAGTAGCGAGCTTCGCTTTCTCAAATGCAAGTGTGGTGTCATGGTAAATTCTCCACTCTTCCACATTCAACACTCGGTTTTCCAGATCAAATTCATCGAAGGATTCGATGTGATGCTCTGCCTTCTCATCAGCCAAAAAACGACGCCAGGTACTATGTAAGTGAGTTGGATAATCGTTGAGCCAGCTCAAGTCATGTTACTTTAGAACGTTGACATTATAGATGATTAAAAGATCTTCAATATAACTCTCAAGTCTGGCTTCCGTTGCCCTGGGTCAACTTCTACCCTAGCTTCAGCATCTTGAGCTTTCAACTTTGCCACGCTCCGCTCGTTCCGAGCCTCCACAGTTTGGTCGTCAGCCTCCTGAGCGATTTTGTTAGCTTCATCTTTTTCTTAACGACTTCGTTATATTTGGCTTTAAGCTCTACCAGCTCTTGGAGTGCTTTATCTTTTTCAGTAGTGACCACGGCATTCCTGTGGCTCATGTCATCTACTAACTTTAGATGCTCCTGCCTCATCCGCTCCAACTCCTTATTGGCCTCGCCAACATTTTTCAAGGCCTTCATTTTGGAATTCCTTAAAGTATTACTATTTCCATTAAGCAGTGTGACGATGTGATCCTTCTAGGTGATGGTTTCTTGAAGCTCTTCAATTCTCTTGGCCCGCTCAAACGCAACGGCTAAAGCTTTCTTAGCGGTTTTCTTCCATTCTCGGTATTGTCCAAAAGCATGATAGACATGATCACGAAGGATTTTTTCTGCTTCATCTAGAAGCACCATCAAATTTGGGCGTAAGTGGAAGCTGTCGAAGCGTATATTTCAAAAATCTCTTTTCAATTGGTTTATCCGAGCGGCTCCCTCGCCCATCGACTCTGTAACCGATAAAGTAGCTGCAATAGAGGTATCTGCCTTGGTAGTATGGTGATGTTCGCCAGGTCTTTGAATTACCGGAGGCGTCGGTTGGCGTGAAGTTGCAACAGTTTGTGTCCCTGAAATGGGAGGTGGCAACAAAACCCTAGGTGGAGGAGAGCGTGATCGCGAGCGGCGTCTATCTGCCTCTCTTTTTCTCTTTCCGGTTCCCTTTCCCCGACTCTCTCTCTCTGTCGTAATAATCCCTCTCTTTACTAGAGTAGCGGTATTCATAGTCAGAATCATGCCTATGAGATTCCATATAAGAACTGGAAGATTTGCTTGCAGTGTGGAGACTACAGAGCATAGACGGTTTCTTCGACATTGGGTCTGTAAAATTAAAAGAAAGGAAAAGTTAGTTATCTTCGGGGATTAGATAGCTCATGAATATTGAGTATGTGATGTGTTGAAGTGTATGCATCTATGTGTTAACCCCTCGACCAACCGTTCAAATCGGCCGTACTCGAAGGAACTGGCTTGCTAAGATCTAAAGCGCTTTGAAACTCTTCCAACCCAATATCATGTTGGAGCAACACAAAGTCCAAAATTAGAATATCTACAAGTCGTTCGAAGGTGTTCTCCATGTGTGAGGAAGGAGCCTCCAAAATATAACACTGACGGTTGGCAAAGACACAACCATGGATTTCCGTCTCACAGATTTGCAAAGTTTAAGAGCCACCGTCTTGCCTTTCCTTTTCCTTTCTAGATGTTAAGGACTATCTGAAGGCCCGGCTACAGGTTCGTCTTCGGTGGGCGTATCCTCTTAACCACCCTGCTCAGCGATTACAATTCTGAGCGCTCTACGTCTAGCTTTTCTTGTTGGGGCTCCCCTGAGAGATCATTTAAGCCCTATGATATAATCTCCGTTAATCAGCCCAATGGCCCTCAGATTTTCATTCTAAGCACCAATTCGATCTCTCTAAACTCGCCTAGCACCCCCTGAAAGATCTTGACAATTTTCCTAAATTGATTGCCTTCAGGTCGAGGAATTGAAGCTATAAAAAGGAAATAACATTAAGCTCAGTACCAATGGAGATTAACCAATTAGTCGCTAGGGGAATTGCAACACTTACTTCTAACTAGCCACCCTTTAGCAAATCCTAGTGGGCACCAAATATAGAACCACTCGATTTTGAAGTAACTAAGTTTGGTCCAAGCCATAATCATAATTTGACAGTTTCTAGCTCCCTCTAAGAATGTGAAAGATGGATTATCTCTCTGACTCTTTACATTGTATAAGAACCTGACTTCCACTGAAGTTGGAGGCCGGAAAATGTGCTCCATGAAGACGATGAATTGGCTATTCAACAGAGCATACTCATTCGAAAGTAACTGTGACGAGGAGATCCCTAAATAAGATAACACCTCCCAAATATATTGATTGAATGGTGGGAGTGTCCCGGCTATGTAGAAAAATCAATTAAAAGCGATGTACCCTTTTGGAGGAGTATGTGGTCTACCGTTCGGCCCTGGTAGCAGGATATCATTCAATGATAGCCATTGACGCAAACAAATTCTCACCAACTTATCTTTGGAAACATTGGATGGTATGGAATCTTATGGATTTCCAATGATGGTTGCTTCTGGTAGCTCGTCTGGAATTGGACCTATGACTTCGGCCGCGATGGCCGACATCTTTATTATCAAAGGGGGTGGACTCTGAACCTCTTGTTTTGCAAACTTCTGGGTTCCATAGCTGACAACTTAGCAAAAATCATCGTTAAGTGACAATTATCTCGTGTTTTCCCTAGTGTGATGTGCATGAATGTGATGTAGTGAAGTGCTGTATATAGTTAATAAAATACTACAAGATATAAATGGTGTTTGAACGAGGAGACTTTGGAATTCGACCAGAGTGACCATCATCGCTAACCGTCACAACCATGCCATCCAGAATTTGGAGATCGATTCAAGTTAAGGTTAATTAGATGTTGTCAAGTTATAGTTCCATCGACGAGCTTTGAAGGGCAGTCAAATATGTAGTGAAATGATAAAGTCCATTATGCAAGGCGAAAGCGTGTCAGAATCATATGTTCAAATGTGCAAGAGGCTTCAAATTCATCAAGATTCAACTTAGATCGATCATCCAAACCTCCAATTCATATCGATCAAAAAGGCAATTCGTATCCGTCAAATTTGCAGGTTCGAATTGATTATAAAGAATGCATTTGTATCGATCCCCTAAAAAGCAATTCGTATCGATCAGGTATACTCGATTTCGTATCGATCACACGCACTACCTTCGTATCAATCAGTAGCTCCAAGCCTTCAGGTCGCACCTCGAATCGATACGAAACCCTACCATTGATTGATGCGAAGATCTCCACTTTTTCGTTATGAAATCCCACTCCCCAGTTAAATTCGAACGCTCTTATTCCAGATCAGTAGGTCCTATTCTTCCTCCTTTATCGATAGTAAGCAGAGATCAAGTCATCCTCACACCAACTCCTTTGTATCCCTCCTCAATCCTTCTTCGCCAATTAACACAAGACCAGTCGCCACTCTTCATCAAGCTCTGGCCATCTCCGGCCTCCTACTCATCCAACACGGCCACAACAACATTTAAGATAGCACGAGGAGGTTGAGCCTCATCGTTCTAAGGTCGGATTTAGTAAATTACTGACTTAATCACGATACTTAATTGAAGGAATTAAGGATTTGGTTTAAAGGCAAGCGTGGCTCTAGTTTTTTTCTTTGGACAGAGCGACATGAAGAAGGCCAAAGGAAAAGTGAGCAAGTGACCGTAGAAAATTCCAAGTATAGGATATTTGTATCTAGGGAAATGACCATTCGTCTCCCAATCACTCCTATCGATTGAAATGGTCAATAGTTTATCGACATGAATCAATCCATGCATGTCTAATTGCTTGATCGAGGTGAATCTGATCGGCCAATATGAAGACCTCTTTTGTAACCATGCTCTGCTCAAATGACTCCCCATTCATATCCATCATATGACCGAGATGAAGCAAATGCACATCGAGTCTTTCGTATCCCTCAGTTCATCGATACGAAATGCTCTATTCGTGTCCATCTAACACTACAGCCGTTTGTATCCATCAGTTCCCATCGATATAAGCACAATTTTCTAAATTTTCACATCAATATAGGAGAGGGTCGACACGTAGAGATACTCCAAAACAACTTTCAAGCATTGTCGCAACTCGAATTTCACATCGATTCAAGAAAGGATCGATAGGAAAATTGATACAAGAAAACTGACAACGACTAGTAGATGTACGAACGTTAACGGGAATCAGCAATGAACAATAGATCTTTGGCATTCAACACTTTGTAACAATAGTGCACTGTACAATCATTGGCAGTCCACGATTCAACATTTATATTATCGGGAAACAATCAAAGTTTACATGTTTTGACGAAAGGACAAGAACTGTACATCGAATTAGATAGAACTTCTCAAACAAAAGGTCATAGCTTTACAACGCACGTCTTGTCCCATAAGATGTACTTTGGGTGGCAAATATTATCCCGCCTTTTGGCAAGGCCGTGACACCAAGGACTTGACTGGCAACCAAGGGCGATATATCCCGAAGATCGGTTATACACAGGTTCACTATGGATACCGGTAAATTTTGTTCGAGTCTGGAACGAGCTACAATTGATATTGTATGACAAGCAAATCTACGGAAGCCAATGTTTCAAATTTAAAGTCAATAGAAGTTTGTATGCCCAAGATATCGATCGATCAACATCCATGGAGAAAGCCCATTTTCATATCCGTCATACATGCTCCACTTCATATCCATCAGGTCTGCTCTATTTCGTATCCATCACTTGAAGGCGCTTTGTATCGCTTCCACTTATACAAAACTCATATCAATCATTCATTTACATAGTTTGTATCGATTAGTAAGCAATCGATATGAAAAGGCTGAGTTCGTATTGGTACGAAGTGATCGTTTAGCCATCGGTACAAAACGGAGTGCAATGGATGGATGTGAATGAAGTTACACCAGTGGATACGAATAAAGCCCATAAGAGAGGAAGACTAGGTCACTCGGCATAAAAAGTAGATCGATCCTAGAATATAGCGCCACATCATCTTATCGACACATGCCAACATGGATGCGAACTAGAGCGATACAAACCAGAGTGGTGCAAACTCAATAATTTCTTGCAAATACAAACTTGCATCGATCATAACTCAAAATATACAAGTCCAAATGCCACCAAATTTTTACAGGAGCTTGCCAACAACCACAAGATTATACATGATCAATTTCAGCCTAAAATGACTAATTATTGATCGATACGAACTCAATTTGTATCGCTCTAAGATTGAGTTGAAATCACCTGAACTTGATCACGTGGGCCTACTCACATGAGAGAAGAAGTCCTCCGATATCTGGGCTGGATATTGATGCTTAGCCTATAAATAGTGACCTTGGACCTACAGGAAAGGGACTTCTTTTAGCCTCTCTACATCGATACTCTATGGAAATTGTTGTTGCACTTTGATTGTACTATTGTAATCCACTTGTAACCAATGAGTTATAATTAATAAACATCAATCATTCCATAGTGGACGTAGGCCATACGTCGAACCACACTAAATTTGTGTGTTTCTGCATTTTTTCTTATCTGGTGATTGGTGTATTTGTTAGATCTGCCTCATTTCACATTTACTTTCTTCATTTCATCTCTTCAAACACATCCGAAGAGTGTTGTGTCCAATTTTGGCACAAATATAACCCAATCATATGTGACATCTAGGCCTCACTCAATTACCCCGTGCCACCACCTCGATCGCCTAAAACCACTACCACCAACACCAATGCAACCGCCACATTGTATGCTATCTCTAGGCAAGTCGTGGCCACCTCCGATCGCACACTACCGCTGCTGTGACACGATAATCAAACCCCCTTAATAAAAGCCCTAAAACCCTACTCCGAGCAACACATGACAAACCATAGCCCAAATCAAATATCGACCATGGTCACAACCTCCACCCCGATCCTACGCTTCTCCCCAACTCTTCCAACGTCCCCTCAACCATCGGTTCGTCAAAAACAATTTTTGAATGAAAATCGATCAACTCTTCCTCCATGACAAACCAAGCTGCTAAAAAACATGAGATGACCACTACAAATCATGATTCGACGCCACGGTCTTATCCATACCCTCCGTTCAACAATCCGTGATAGTCGAAAACAGTCGTTTTCTCCACCACTTGCTGTTATTTAAAGATATCTCTATGATTACTCAACAAAAATTCCCAAAACTATTTTTAGAGTAAACTAGATTCGATGACGAACTGCTTTCATTTTGATGGCGAAGGCTGGTTGTTGATAGATGATGAGATTTGGATTTTTGAATGAGAGGATGTGGACTTTAAATTTCATGGATTTTAAAATTTTCAAAGATAAGAATCAAAAGATGAAGATGACGATATACTGTATATATATACAAAGCCCATCACCTATGTCTAAACTCATCAATCCAAATTCATGGATGTAGATCAAATCAAGGGGGGCAAAGAAACAGTTGAGGAGGCAAAATGGTTGTTGAGAAAAAAACAAAATACCATGACTTGAGGAAAGGCAGTGTACTGTGAACAATTACTTAGGTATTTTATTTTTAAATTATTGAGTAGATTAGATTACGGCATCCCGCCATACCAAATCGCGTCTATTTCCAAGCTGCGATCGACAGAATATACAATATAACCGCGTACATAATTGGGAAATGACCTCAAATGAAAAAAGACAATTTATTAAATTCTATGAAATCTCAACCAACGTTTGCCGTAAAATACGTCAAACGAGATTTCTTTATTTTTTCAATTAAAAATTATGGAAAGTTCTTAAAAATTAATTTAAAAAATATGTCATTGAAAATTTGGTATTAATTTGAAATAGATATCATAATTTAAATTCAAATCCGAATATTTAGATAAATTAAATATTCAACTTCGAAGTCCCAAAATACAGGCTGATACATAAAATTTAACTTGCTAATATTATAAGAATATCTTCCATGTTACTGTCCTAATATTCTACCCATTAAAACATGCATATAATGTCGAATCCAAGAATTTTAATGAAAGTGATGGACTAATTGGACTAAACAACTATGTCGACAGCCTATGAGCTATAAAGATAGCTTTGGCATGAGCGAGTTTGGTCATCAATGACTGTTGCTCCATTAGCAAGATCCAGTGATGAAAATCATGATGACGTGCGTATCTTCTAGTAAGCAGGTCGTTGACCTTGAAATCGCCGAAATACTTGTGTTGTCTACTCTAGAAAAACATTTGCAAAGGCAATGGAAATCGATGTCTATCCATGAGATATTTGATAGTCTTAAGGTACATTTGGTGAGCAGTCTTATTTAGCAAGGTATAAGATTATTAAGAAATTGTTCGACACCAAAATGCAGAAGGGACAAAAAGTGGACGATTGTGTGCTGATGTTGAAGGTTTTATTAACAAGCTTGCATCAATAGATGGGACTATAAGCAATAAGTTACAGCTCCACTTGATCCTGGATTCATTGACCCCTCAATATGAATAGTTCATACTGAATTATAATATGAACAATATTAATGTAAATCTCATGAAGCTCCTCAATATGTTGAGGTTGGCCGAGTCATAATCTAAGGATCAGTCTCTCATGCTTGCAGTTAAAGGTGGTGTGTCATCTTCGAACAGTTTGAAGAAGCAAAAGAGCGAGAGTAAAAAGAAAAGTAAGAAAGGAAAGAAAGTTGTCGATGATAAGTGTGAGCGTTACCTCTGTCATAAGAAAGGTTACTGAAAAAGAAACAGTCAAAAGTATCCTAAGATTGTGAAATAAAAGAAGCAGAACATTACTACAGCTCCATTAGGTACATTCATGATTCAAAATAGTTTTATAGTCAATAAAATGTCTTGGGTTTTAGATATAGAATCTGAAACTCATATTTATAATTTGTTATATGGGCTTAGGAACTAGTGTCGCGTGGCAAAGAGTGAAATAAGACTCTATGTTGCTAATGGGTTTATCGTAGAACTAACTACGGTAGGAGATTTTCATTTATGTTTCACTAGTGGCTTTGCTTTGATATTAAATAAACAATATTCTGTAAAAAACTTTATTTGTGAAATTATTTCTGTTTCTGCATCATCTGTGATTGGATATGTATTTCATCGTGCAAATAATGTTATGATCATTAGTTTGAATGGAAATAAATTTTTTTGTGGTTCTATTGAATGTGGCATTTATGTAATCAATAAAAATTATGTATGTTCTATGAGTAATTCTAGTAGCAATATAAATGATAATTATTTTTGGCATTGTAGGCCATGTTGTATTAGTGAAAAACGACTACATAAACTGAAAATCGAAGGTTTTCTACCGTCATTTAGTTCTGGATCACTGACACATGTAAGCCGTCTCAAAAGAAAAATGACAAAGCACCTCTTCGATGGGAGCAATGAAAGAATCGATGAATTTTTAGGACTATTACATAGTGATGTATGTGGACCAATGTCTATAGTAACAAAAGATAATAGTTCTTACTTTGTTACCTTTACGGATGATTTCTTGAGACTGCGATATGTGTACCTTATGAAGAACTAATATGATGTCTGTGAGAAATTTAAGGAGTATGAGAATAGAGTATAAAATTAGATGAACCAAAAGATTAAAATCCTATGATCCAATCAACGAGGCATGTATGTTAGACAAAAGCTCCAACAATACTTAAAAGATAATTAGATTATCTCTTAGGTTACTCCGCATTATACCCTGCAACACATTGATGTGTCATAACAATGGAACCGAACCCTATTAGATATGGTTCGTTCCATAATGAGCCAGGCTGAGTTGCTTTTGTCCTATTAGGAATATGTCCTAGAAACCACAGTGCATATGTTGAACTTAGTACCCACTAATTCTGCGCCAAAGACACTTTATGAGATATGGCATGTGAAGAAACCACAGTTCAATTATTTAAAGGTATAGGGTTATGTGACAACCCACACTCCATGACACATCAATCTAAAGCTTATGTTGAATTTTAAACTAGCAACGGCGCTAATAAGTACAAGTTATCGAGTTTTTATAACATTATAGAGACTAAGAACAATAGATATGATCTAAGATATACTACACTTTCAGAACTCACAGCGGAAAGATTAAATATAAATACAGAAAATAACCATCTTAGAAAATATCTCGAAACATAGTCTTAGGGAATAGTACATAGTCAAATATAGTGTACACAGAAATATCACTCATATTATGATAAAAGAAATACCAAGTGCTGATAAAATAAACAGTTACATGGAGAGTAAATAAAGGATAAGCAACTCCTGTGATGGGCTCGCCCATTACGTAATGAAATCGGGTCAAATCACTAACCACTCTATCCTCTTGTGCCGGGGAAAGAAAGGAAAAAGGTGAGTTGGATAAAAATCTGGTAAATTAGTACGTGTTTAATATATGGTGATCATATGCAATTAACTTTAATTCTACTCTATGTATGTTAGGTTGTCCTACAAGTGATTGTGCATTCCTAGGATCCATTACTTAAGGGTTTTATCCAACACCTACGATACAACTTATGCATGCTACAACAAGGATCGAACCTCAATAACTAATAATCGGTCACCACTCCTATAACAACTCAATATAGAAACATCGCTACTAGAGCTACTTGATATGTAAACACTACTCGATGTGTAAACACTGCCACTAGGCTATATGGGAACAAATTTCCCATAATTACGACTACATGTAACCCAACTACACATTGAGTGGGAGCCCACAATGTCGACTCACTAGTGTGTCTGATAGCCTACATTTATGTCAACCTCTTGACTATAGTACACACCTCTTATTGCATGCATCGGGCTTCGTCTATCATACAGTATCACGCCGCGTCAGAATTATGCATACCAAGAAGTCCCATTGTGCTGGGCCCACACAGTCCAACAGGCATCAGTTAGTGTTATGTGTCTACCGTAGAATCTTTTGTGAGTGTCATTTGTGATAAAATCTCCCTTAGTCAAATATTCGACCCTCGTTGGATAAAGTATATTTACCTAATTCTGTAACATGTTAGCATCATCTCTTATGGAACTAGCTTTACTACTGGCTTTAACATTCCTATATATGTAAATAATACACCTATACATACAATTTATAATTTTAATAATCTTGATTATTTTATTAATAACCTGGGTCTTAGGTCGAAGTTCAGATTCTGTATCTCAGGCTTCAGCCAGTGAATCGCTTAGGGTAAATGGTGGAGCGATCATGCATTAAAATTTAAGGTTTTCGATTTTCGATTATTTGATTATACTTGTTGGTTAATTTCTCAATTTTGCATTATACAGTGAACCTTAAACAGTGACCAGTCTATATTTCCAGTTCATAGATTTGTACAAATTTAATTGCACTTGTTTAATCTAGGGTTAACAAATTTTGAGGTTTAAGTTGGGTTAATATCAGTTTATTAGTTCACACAAATTTCAATTTCTAACTCAGATTTTAGATTTTACAATTAGGGTTTACAGTTTATAGTTTAATTTCCAACATCTTAGATTAAATATAATAAGTTAAATAAATTATAAATAGTCAACTTATTAAACTTGTTCCTACTCATCTTGGATTCAAGATCTAATTCTAAACTCCATTGGAGAATCGTCACCCGTTAGCTTGCCACCTCTTTGATCTGATATATCGGTGCACTCATTCTTTGACTTTAATTTATTTTTGAAGGATAGTTTATAAGTGGAGAGAAGAAATTTTGAACAAAGTTCCAGAACTGTAAATTCTACAATGAAATTAAGTTAACTTGGATGTTAATTTATAAAGGTTTGCAATTAATTTGGAGCGTCAGATTTGTCTTAGGGAATCTCTATACTTGTCTCAACAGTACATAAGAAATTTGGCAGCGAAGAAAAATATTTTGGTCAATCACAATCATCCAATCACACACTCCAATTACTGAAAATTGCACGCTACAGATCGACCGTTGATGGGGAACGATCGATTTCTACAGACTGATCGTTGAACCCCAAGAGTCGACGCTTGTAGTGTTAACTTTTTGGGTATGTTTTTTTTTATTTACTTCATTTTCAAATTTTCAATCGTCTGTAACTTCTTCGTTCTAACTTCGATTTTAAAATCTTGTACATGAAAATTCCCCAGAAAATTGCTATGAATACAATGGTGCACCTTTCGTAGTCAAATTCGGACGTTTGTATATGTTTCGTTTTAGCCCTTGTTTTATTTGGATTTTAGTTTCTATTAAATTTTCCGCTAAATTCCAGGGAAGTTACAAGTTGTCTGGCCTATGTTAAGAACATTGGCTCTAATAAGCTTGAGGCGAGATCATCATTATATAAGTTTATATAATATCCTAAGAACTCTAAGGCATATATTTTCTACAGTACAGAGGAATAAAAAGTGATTGTATCCACACAAACTGACTTTTTAGAAAAGGAATTTTTGTCAAAGGAAGTTAACAATGAAGTTGTAGACAAGGATGATATTCGAGAGACGAACGTTGAGGTGAAACAGTTAGAGAACCGAGTTCACCCGCATATGACAACACACAACCTATTAAAAGGTCTAGTAGGAAAACTCACGCACCAAAGATATACTAAGGTTTCCTCGTGGATGGTGAGAAGGATTCTGTCTTAGATGATGACACTCCTCTATCTTTCTAATAGGCACTACAATGCAAAAACTCTATGGCTTGGAGCAATGAAATCCTAAATGGATTCTATGTATATAAATGAATCATGGATTTTGTTAGACGCACTTAAACTGTAACATTCCCTAATTTTAGCCAAGTTTAATTTGACAATTAATTTAATTTTGGAATTAAATCGTGAGTTTATTTGTGAATCAATTAGAAATTTCTAGAATAAATAAAATTTTAGATTATGAATAGGATTTTGGTTTGTAGTTTAAGGATAAAAGAATTAGGGGCTAATTATTTAATGTTAAGATTTGTAATTAAAAATAAATAGAATTTAAAGCTTCAAGATTAATAAAAGTTTGTTTTCTAAATTTTAATATATATTAATATTTGGAAGATGTGATTTGAGAGCTAATGTAATAATTTTCAAGAGATTATTTTTAGTTAAATTCTCTTATATACATATATAAATAAATCTGATTATTTATTAGTATTTAGATTTTCAAATCATTCTCTTTTAAAAATTGTGCAAATATGAAAGATAGAAAATGTATGAATGGGAAATATATATATATATATATATATATATATATTAAATTAAGACGGTGATGTGAAAAACAATTGAAATAGATTTTATTTGTGCAAATGTAAAAATATATAAGAAGTTGAAAACATATAAATAAAAATTTATAAAGGCATATGTTAAGATATGAAATTATATATGCATAAAGGGTTAAAATAAAATTTACAAAAATATTTGAATTAAGGATATAAACACAATTTAGTTCACATGTGACATTTGTAAATAAAGAGATTATGTAAATACAAGTGTTAATATAACATAGACAAGTGTAAGCTAAATTAAAATATGTGGCAAGAGAACTGATTTCTTTTGAATTAAACATAGAAAACATGCATAGAAAAAAATAAGGCCAGGCTATTTTCATTTCTTTCTCAAATCTGAGTAAACAAAAATTAAGTAAACATCTTCAATCTTAGATCTGGAAACAGATCAAACCCAGGAAGATGCAAATCATTGAACCTGAGATCAAAAGAAAAAGTGAACAAAGTTTAAACCAAGCAGTTCACAAATCAAAAGCCTGAGGATAAAAATTTGAAGCAAATAATGGATTCAAGCTCAAATGCAAATTGCAACCTGAGTTCAAAATCTATAACCAAAAAAGATTTAAAATTAGCAAACTGGAAATCAAAAACAGCTTCGGTTCATTCATAAAAATCAGGACAAGTTTCGGGAAGCTCATAAATTCAGATCAACAAGTAAAAGGATCAACATGATCTTTAACTAAATCAAGTAGTAGATTTAAACAAAGCATTAAAACCAAATCAAATTCCAGGCTTTTCAAAAACATTGGCTTCTCTATTCCAGGCGAGTAAACTACATTATAAACCCAATCTTTTATCTTGATCTGTGCTCTATGATGATGAATGAGATTAATGATGTTGTAAACCATGTTTGTATGAATATATATGTGTACATATGTGTACAGATTTGAGGGTGCATGTCTGTTTTAAAGGCAATGTTTGCCTCTGTTGATTACAGGCTTTCAAACCTGTCTTCAAAAAAAAATTAAACTACTCTTTCTATGATCATTATTAAAGCAAGATCGTTGATGATCAAATAATGGTATGAATTTGAACTTATTTTTAAAAAAATAATTCCAAGTCAAAATGTTACACAAATATTGTGGAAATAGAATTTCACAATAAAAACATTTTATATCAGAAAAATCGAATCTTTAATTTTTGAAATATGATTACATAATTAGATTAGTGCTATGAAATAATGATTTTAGGTGGATATCTCATGATTTTTAAGTAAGAGATGATCTTGAATTTCTAAGTTGAACGGAAAGGGGTTTATTGACAATTTCTGGTAATCAACCAAGTGTTGGACCTCGGGATCATGGTAGTAGGTGCTGGAATGATCATTGAACTCAAGAAAAATGCGAGAAATTTTTTTAATTCATCATGGATGAAGATTGTAATTTATTTTGGGTTTTAGCCCTGCATTTTATTGGTTGAATTCGCGAGCTATTATCGTCGTCGTCACCGCGTTTCAGACGATCGGACCAGGGGGACGAGTTCGTGGATGGTCGGAGCATCACTGGCCAGAATGGCATGGCTTTCGATGCTTTATTGCGGCGGAGCGAAGTGAATTAGGGCAATCCATTAGGTTTCTGGAAGAAATATTGGCTTTGAAATTTGCACGATTTTGATTAACGGACGATTTCGTGCTTTTGGTTGTTCGAATCATTTTTGGTGATCATCGATGATGTTTGGGTGGCTGTGGCGTTGATCAGAAATAGTCGTGGGCTTTGTGCACGTGTTCGTGCATGTGTACGTATCAGTGTCTTCAAATATTTTGGGGAAGAAGATAGAAAACTCGGAGTGAAGCACGTGAAAACGATGGGTTTTCTCGAAGCAGGTGGGAACGTGGTTTTGTTCGAGGTCAAGCTCGAGTGGAACGAGATTTTGCTCGGGTTATCTGATGTAATACAAAACAGTTTCAAATTTTTAAGAAAAAAATCAAGTTTAGTAAAAATAAATTTTGTTCAAACCAAATTCCTTTTTGTATTAGATGTTATCTAAGTTTTAAAATTGGTTAAGAAGGTTTTAAATAAAATTGTTTTAATTAACCAAGTTGTAAAATGGTTTAAAATACACATAACCTTTATTTTTAAAATTTATTTTAAATAAACTTAATAATATTAAAGAAGCAAATTAATATTACAAATGTTTTAAATTGTTTTTTTTGGCAAAGCCGACGGGGTTAAATGGACCCCTACCATTATATTACTGCACCAAAGATGACAAAAGAGAACAAGCCATCGGCTTGCAAGAAGTACAAGGGAACAAAGTGCAACAATCACAGGGAAAACAAAGAAAAAACACGACACAAGAACAAAGAAAAAACACGACACAAGAACAAAGAAAAAAGGTGGAGGATCGAACTAACTTAGGATGCCTGGGTCAAAAGAAAAGTTAGCTAGACACAAATCACGCTTTATTTCCTACTTCATATGCTTCTCGAACTGTTCGGCATTCATTCCTTTATCTGGTTGAAAGATACGACGATTCCTTTCATTCCAGACCACGATCATGAATCTCTTGACAACGAACAAGAATAGCCTATTCGCGCAAGATTTTCCACCAGTACTTCCATATATGTACTTCCACTGGAAAATGTTGTTAAATCGATTCCATCTCCTACCAATTTTCCTTATCCAAGTCTTCCATAGAGCATTCAAATAGTTGCATTCAAAGAACAAGTGCTTGACCATCTCAGGAAGTTGATTACAGAAAACACAATTAACCTCAACGTGAAAACCCCTGGTTGTCAGCTTCATTTTTGTATTCAGAGCCCTGTTGATCACTTTCCACAGAAATAAATTTTCCTTCTGATTGTTATCTTTGCACCATATTCTACTGCTCCACCTACATTTCTCTCCAACATCACCTGCCAGGAAAGTATCGGTATCTTTTATACTGAGGCTGTCAGCTTTACTTCCCCACTGAATAGAGCTCTGACCATCAGTTTGAATTTTGCAATCAGCCGCAATATTCCACAATTGTTAGATTCGAGAGTTGGAAGTCCTTGGCAACCTTAAGTTTGTACCATGAATGAAGCTCTGAACCTTAGTAACCTGTCTCACCCCTGACTGAACTAACTCAGCATAAGATAGAGCACGCCTTAAGATCACGTCGCGATTAATCCAGGGGTCATCCCAAAAGATAACCACATTGTTATGGTCAACTTGGTAAGGAAAGAGGGGCAATACCACTTCCTTAAGCTTAAAGAGAGCTCTCCACATCCAGCTAACCTTATTCGGAGTTATCATTTTCCAAAAGTTGCATCCATGAAGCACGTGAATGTTGGACCATCTAACCCACAAGCTGTCCTTGGAATTAATGAAATCGTAGACAAGCCTAGCCATAGCCGACCGGTTCCAGTGGTACATGTTGATGATTCCAAGCCCTCCATTAGCAATAGGCTTTTCTAATTTCTTGAAACTAACAGGGGCTAAATAACGACCCACTTTTTTTCTTGTCCATATGAATCTCATGAAGGCAGTATGAATCATGTTGATGAGCTTCTGAGGTAATATGTAAGTTCTAGCCCAATAGACTTGCATAGAGAAGATAACAACTTTGGTTAAGGTGATTCTTCCCGCTTGACTCAACATTTTGCTCGCCCAGCAATCAAGTCTAGAGGAGATCTTTTTGTACAGCGGTAAGCATTGGTTAACAGTAGTTCTGGAGAAGGTGAGAAGAAGACCAAGATATGCGACAGAGTTATCGCTGACGGTTAAACATGCGATAGCCTGAATTTCCACGTTTTGAGAAGTACCAAGGCCAGATGTTATCATTTTCGATTTGTCAAGATTGACAGATAAACCAGATATCGCATGAAATTCGTGAAGAGTATCCATAATAGCATTCATCGTGCTAATGTCTGGTAAGCAGAATATTACCAGGTCGTCAGCGAACATTAAAGATATTACCTCAGGGTTTGAACACTTCGGATGGTGCTTGATTATCCCGGAAGCAGCTTTCTGTTTAAAGAGCTGCGTGAGAAGTTCCATGACGAGAATGAAAATGTACGGCGATATTGGGTCCCCTTGGCGAATGCCTTGCTTACTTCCAAAGAATCCCACACTGGAGCCATTAACATTGATAGAGAAACGAGCCGTGGAGATACATTCGACAATCTAGGCAATGAAGGGAACAGGAAAATTCATGTACTGCATAACTTTTTCAACAGTTTTCCAATGGAGCATGTCGAAAGCCTTCATGATGTCAAATTTCAACATAGCTTTAGGAGAAGAATTCTTATTTTTGTAACCATTTAATAATTCATGAGCCAGTAATACGTTGTCTAAGATGTTTCTTCCCGGTAAGAAAGCAGCCTGGTTAGAAGAGATTATATTTGGCATGACAGATTTCATCCTGGACGCAATAATTTTGGAGATGCATTTATAGATCATGTTACAGCAAGAGATAGGCCAAAAAGAGGACACTTTAAGGGTTGTTGACTTTAGGAATCAGAGCTATGTTAAAGTTATTGAAAGAAGATATCAGTTTGGTGTTTTTGAAAAAATTCTTAACAGCTCCCAGCACTTCAAATTTGACAATGTCCCAACAAACATAGTAGAATTCAGCATTAAAACCATCCGGACCACCAGCTGATTTTCTGTTCAGGGAAAACATTGCAGATTTAGTCTCTTCTTCATTAACATCTTGACTCAATGAAGCATGGTCAAAGGCAGATAGCCTGGGGAGGATGAGGGGATCGATGAGGTTTAGATCAGGTTCAAAGTTGGTTGTGTTGCCGAAAAGCTTGGTGAAGTGACTAATAAAAGCCCCGTCCATACCTTCTTTCGATGTTTGAACAATCCCATCGGCATCAAGGATGGAAACAATATTTTCTCTGGAGTGTTTAGCCTTTAAGTTAGCATGGAAGAAAGCACTGTTCCTATCTCCACCATATCTCCACTACAGCCTAGCTTTTTGATTCATCATAGAAATCACTTTAGTGAGAGCTACAGAGTATTGTCTTGATATGTACGACTCCATGGCGCTAAGAGATGAGTTGAGAGGATCGTCCAACATGTTAATTTGAATATCTTCCAGCTTGTTCTTCTAGTATGTACTTTGTTTACTTCCTTCTCCAAATCTGCTTCTAGACCACTGCTTGAGAGCTAATTTTGTGTTTTTCAACTTCACCTGCAAAATAGACATAGGATTGCCATAAGTTGGTCTCACCCAAACTTCTTTAACAATGTCAAAAAACTCAAGTTCATTTGTAGGATCTAGATTAACCCTAGAGGGGGGGTGAATAGGGTTATAGCAAATTTTCTCGATTTAAACACAGAAATAAACTGCAGAAATAAATATGCTGAAAAGTAAATCACACACAAAATTTACCCAGCTTCGGCAACCCCTGCCTACTGCTGCATTCACAGATTTCTATTAGAATTAAACAGTATCACGCTTACAACAACTCTACTAGACTCGCAGACCCTTTTGCTCCCGCTCACAAACACTCTACTAGACTCGCACACCCTGCTCCCGCCTATAGAGTTTCGCTCACTCGCAAACACTGCTCCCGCCTATAGAGCTTTGCAAACTCGCACTCCCTGCTCACTGAACTAATTCTAAATAGACAATCTGACACTACCTAAACTCTAGGTGGTGATTTACAAATTCTTTGACACGAAAAGAAAAAACAACTTCAAAAATAACCGCAGGAGCAAAAAATTAAAATACGAATGTGAATGCGTAAGTTTTGCTCAATTATAAAAACTAAAAAACCCTTTTATAAAATTTAAAAGCTAAACCCCCATTTTAGTAATTAGGCCGGCCCACTATTCTTTCAACCCGTTCCCTTCTTTTGCTTGTGAAAAATGTCGGCCTCTCTTTGTTGAATTAGGGCTTCGGCTCTTTCTCGAATTAGGGCTTCGTTCTGATGCTCGATTCTCTGATTTGATGGCTTGCGTCGCTTGTTCTCTGATATTCGATTGTGGTTAACTTTGAAATTGTGAATTGTTGCAGCTGCTTCTTCTGATGACCGAGTTCGTTGAATTTGCGATATGTAATTTTTCGTTTGCTGGTTCAATTGCTTGCTTTAACTTGATTGCTCTTGATTGAACTCGATAGTCGATGATGTGAATTTGGGATTGGATTTATATGAATTTGAGACACTTGAATTCGTTCGAATTAACTTGATACTTTCCTAAATTCTTAATTGCCTGAAGCGCACGTCGTTCCTGATTTTGTTACACGTGATACTCACGGCTTTCCTGATATGTTTTAACTTGATAATCACGGTTTTGATTTCACGCGTTCGATTGTCACTGCAGAAACTTTCCCCTTTTTCATTTCTGACTTTTTTCAAAGACGTATTGATACACTGTCATCAATTCGAATTCACTGGTTCTTCCATGATTTCGACTTCACTGTGAATTGCCACTGCTTCTTTTGTACTACTTCACCATGTCACTTGGTACTGCTGTTGCATGCTTCATTCTGATTCACTTGCACCTGTACACGGTCATTGCATTTGCTGTTGCACTTTTGTGCTTTGTGTCAGTGTAGTCATATACATTCATTAATGTTGACCTGAAGTGTATGTTGGCAACTTGTGATGTTCTTGTAATTGAATTTGTGTACTTGATGTCCACTATTTTCACTGGTTCCTCTGGTCTGCACTTGAATTTGAAGTCGTTGTTCACCTGTACTTACACTGTCTCTGGCTTCATCTGTAGTCTTCAAACATTTGTATAATTCTCGACCATTATCACTGCTGACTTCATTTGGTCTTTGTTCTCTTGTAATGTTGTAATGTCTTGGTTACATGCATTTGGTATTGGCACACATGTAAACTTATGTATCTCTGACCTTTTGGTTGCAGTCTTGTGTTGGTAACCATCTTCAAGCATGTTGCAGTTTGTAGCTTTCATGCATTTTCTTTGACATGATTTACTTCACCTGTACTTGGTCATTTGTGTAGTCTTCGAGCATGTTGCCACTGTGTCGTTGTTTTGCATTGTTCATGTCATGTTGTTCATGTGCATATATGTTTACTGAGTTTGCATTTGTTAGTTTAGTCATGCACTTGGTATATGTACTTGTGATAATATGCATTTATCCTCCTGTACATGTATTCTGGTTCTTCATGTAGCTTGGTACTGGCTGCATCACTGTAGTTTGCTACTGTATCATTGAGTAGCTGTCGTGACTTGTCCATTCTCGAGTGTTCATCCCTGCTAGTGATACATTTTCTCCAGTGGCATGTGGTATTTGCTGTTATGTTGTTTGATGAAGAGAATGGACTTGCATACTTCATGTAGCCTTTTGGTCTGACTGTTGCTTCATGTTGCCTTCAGTAGCTTCACTACAGTTTCATTATGACTGCTCTATGTGTCTGCACTTGTGAACTTTGTTGCATTCATGTCTTCGACTGTTTGGTCTGAACTTGAATTTCTGGTTGGAGCTGTGCACACGAGTTGGCGAGGCAATGCACACGTGTATGAATGTACACGTGTGTATTGCAGCCACTTATGATTACCTGTCCCTGTAATATCTATGTGCACTACTTTGTGATGAAATCAAGTGTGAATAATGACGAACAAACCAAATAACTGAGGCAAACCATTTTTTCAAAAATCGTATTTCATTTTATATTGCAAAAATATTTCTTTTTCAATTTTACTGCGTTAGTGAATATTTTTGCAGATTGCTCAGATGCTGGATTCAAACTGGAATGCAGTTGAAGACAAAATACGAGTGTGAGTGATATGTAGTGAGGTTATAAATGTAAATTGAAATATTTGTGATGTAATCGTGATGTAATCAAAAATGTATATGTATAGTGAGAGCATGAATTTGTACTATTCAAGATTGTAATAAATATTTGTTTGAATAAAATTTCTGTTTGAATTCAAAATCTGTGTAACTTGTTCTGTTTGAATTCAAATTCATATTCTGTATAATTTATTTTATTCAACAAATATTTATTTAATCTATGCAAAACAAAATAGTACATAACCAAATACATTTAAATGAATATATATGTTTATTATCATCAAACAAAAACATATAAGCGCATATTCAACAATCTCCCCCTTTTGATGATAACAAACATATATTTAAGATTTTGACCGTGTTAAATGTATTTGACCAATTATATACTCTAATTGCTCCCTCTATTTAAATGCTTCCTCTCTACATGATGCTCCCCCTACATATATGCATACAAATAGAAATATAGTCAAATGAGCCTAGTTGCATATGGAAAAATTATTTGACCTTTGCTTGATTCTATTTTACAAAATCTTAACTTTTCTCTCCCCCTTTTGTTATCAGCAAAAGAATAATAGTGTGAGAGAAAAATAGAGATAAAGTGATCGATATTAATCCAACATTAATCTCAAATTGAATATTAATATTAAACTTCAATAAGAATCAAACAAAAACCATAACTACCCTTGTTAGACGCATATTCCAATTTTAGAAATGATGGATATGGTGTTCATATAAAATCATACAGTTGAATCGACTTGTGGTATTTATATCAGGAATTTGAATATCTACTAATCATGCATAACCGTTAGGACTTTTAAATGAGATTAGTAGTATTCGAATTTAATTTTAAAAAAAACGAAATCAAGTATCTTCTAACCACGCATGACCGTGAGGACTTTTAAATGGGATTAGAGTCAACTTGTCTATTTAAACAATTTAATTTTGATATGCGTTCCATACATGCATAACCGTAAGGACTTTTAAATGAGCATGGAAGCACATAATAATAAAAAAAATTCAAGTAATTCACCCATGCATAACCGTGAGGACTTTTAAATGAGAGTGAATACTTTGAATATTTATTTATTTATTTAAAAAATATGACATGAAAAAACAAATGATTCCTGATTATAGTACCACATATCGACAAACTATATTGAATATTTGATAAACCATGGTCGATAGAAATAATGATAGATATAGAAATGGTCATGGAATCTTTACCCAACAAAAAGTTTTATAATTCTTGTTTTAATTCCTAAAGAAATTTTCCAAATATACTCTCTTGAGTAATGTATGTTAAATATCAACACTCATCACTTTTTCAATCACTATTTATCTCTTTGATAATTAGTAGGGAGTCGGATCAGTCAAAATTTGTCATTTAAAATCAAATAAAATTAACTAATCTGAAAAAAAATGGTCAAACAATTATTTTCTCGAAGGGGTTATATGAGAAAAAAAATTCTGCTAAATGAAAAATTATTTCAAGTCAAAAATATGCAGATATTTTCTTTTAAAAAAACGATGCAGCAAATGAATAAATCACGTTCAACTCGTAAGTTTTCTATCAACTAGATTACTAGTATGAATTGCATCTGAATTTCTTTTTCAATCCAAAATATCACTAACTGGATTTGGTAAACCATACATGAAGTGTGCATCAAAAATTTCAAACCCAATTTTAGCAATAATTTAAATGACATTCTTTGGATTTTGAATTGAAGCCATGTTCACACTCAAACAAATATCATGGTGTTAATTTCAGAAACCATAGGATAAACAATTATATTCATGAGTAATCAACAGTCAATCAACATCTTAATTATTTCAACAACAATTTCTTGAAGTTTCAACAATTTCTTAAAATCCTTTTTCACATGAGTTTGAAATCGTGCAAATTTACAAACAGTGATCAAAATGTCAAAATATGTCTAAGTGTAGCACGAGTAATCAAGGATCAATAAGATACCATCATTTGACTAAACAAATTAAATTCAATGATGAAAGGATGGTTGGTCTTCTTTTAAACACAAATCAAAGTAAGAACAAGTCAAAAGAAATCATATCAATTAAGAATAAGTCAGAATTAAAGACATCATCTCATTATCACAATTTTGGATGATTTAATTCAGAATATGGTGCATATTATCACAGAATTATACCTTCACCTGTTTTACCTTTACGATAATTTTACGTGATTGCCCATTGTGATTCTGTCACCTTTATACTAGGCTAAGGAACTTTGCTTTGTTGCCCGTTGTGTTTCTGGAACAGCCAAAATCCAGAGAACACCGTTGTCGTTCCTTAGCCTGCCACCACACCTACACGATGAAAGATTTTTGTGACCTATTTCTAGGTCCATGATTGTTAGTGGCAGTAACATTATGAATAAACAAACCCTTTGGAACCCAAACTTGTTTAGACTTTTCATTCTTGTTCCAATAGACATGAAATTTGTTTGTAGAATTCTTAGGAACCCAAACTTGTATAAATTTTGTGTTCTTGTTCCTATGACTACAATTTTCAGAATGATGTCCAATTATTTCACATATATCAAAGACACTTTTCCCTTTTGCATTATCCTCAGCTTGTGTTTTCCCAAAACCAAGTCCTTTTCTGTTGTTAGCAAAAATTTGATTTCCCAATAGCATGTTGAAAGATTTTTCGCATCTTGAAAAGTTATTCAAAGATTTCTCAAGATCTTGGACTTTGGTTTTTAGTGTTGTATTTTCAGTGACAAGTAAGGTGCATCGATTTATAAAATCCTTTTTCCTAGTGTCGATGGTTTCCTTAAGATTCAAGTTTTCTTTTTCAAGATTCTCAGAGTTATTCTTAAGTTTTGTCAATTCTGAATCTAAAACTTTACATCTTTTACATTCTAGGTTTTGAATATTTTCAAGTTCAGTTTCTAACCTAAAATTTTTACGGGCAAGTTCTCTCCTATCAGTTTTCAGTTTTTCAATTTTAGATTCAAGAGCATCAACTACTTTAGTAAGATCAAAACACATAAAAACAAGATCTCTATAGGAATACTCACCTTCCTCACTAGATTCCTCTGAGCTTGAATCTGAATTTGATTTCGCCATAAGACACAAGTTAGCCTCCGCTACGCTGCTATCCGAAGCTTCTTCTCCTTCTTCATCATCCCAAGTCGCTGCAAATACCTTCTTCGCCTTTTTCTTTCCTTTGTTGTTTCTGAGAAGTGGACATTTTGGTTTGATGTGGCCAGGCTTGTTGCAGTTATAACATGTCGGTTCATTATCGGAATTGTCAGAATCTTTTGGCCTATTACGATTTGTTTTCTTCTTGTGTGGCTTGAATTTCGACCATTTTCTAAGATTATTGACAGCCATTGCAAGCTCTTCAATTGGATCTTCTTCATCGCTTTCTTCTTTGCTCTTTAAGGCAATCGTCTTTTTCTTTGGTTCGGAGTTGTTGCGCTCTTCCTTTGCTTTTAGCTCAAGCTCATATGTCATCAAGTTTCCAATCAACTCCTCCATGCTTAGCTTACTCAGATCTTTCGATTCTTGGATTGCCGTGACTTTTGCCTCAAAGTTCATTGGTAAGACTCGTAGTATCTTCCGCACAAGCTCTACCTCAGTGAATACCTTCCCAAGTGCTCTAGCGTTGTACACCAAAGTTGAAAAGCGTCCAAACATGTCTTTTATGTTCTCGCCTTTGTCCATCACAAAGTTCTCGTATTCATTGCTGAATAGGGCTAGACGAGACTCCTTGACTTGAGAAGTTCCTTCGTGTGTCACCTCCAAAGTGTGCCAAATTTCCTGTGCTGTTGTACAATGAGAAATTCTATTAAATTCATTTTTATCAAGAGCACATATCAAAGCATTCATGGCTTTAGCATTTGTTGTTTTCAATCTCTTACCGTTAGCATCCCATCTATCCTTAGGTTTAGGAATCTCAGTACCACCAACGATTATAGTGGGAGGTTTATAGCCAGTTTCAATAATATCCCAAACATCATAATCAACGGAACTAAGATAAATACTCATCCTAACTTTCCAATAAGCATAATCATTCCCGTTAAACATGGGTGGCCTAACGATAGATTGCCCCTCAGAAAAAGCATTATTTGACGGATTCATGACTCTAGAGTTAAATAAAATATATACCGGGCTCTGATACCACTTGTCGGATCTAGATTAACCCTAGAGGGGGGGTGAATAGGGTTATAGCAAATTTTCTCGATTTAAACACAGAAATAAACTGCAGAAATAAATATGCTGAAAAGTAAATCACACACAAAATTTACCCAGCTTCGGCAACCCCTGCCTACTGCTGCATTCACAGATTTCTATTAGAATTAAACAGTATCACGCTTACAACAACTCTACTAGACTCGCAGACCCTTTTGCTCCCGCTCACAAACACTCTACTAGACTCGCACACCCTGCTCCCGCCTATAGAGTTTCGCTCACTCGCAAACACTGCTCCCGCCTATAGAGCTTTGCAAACTCGCACTCCCTGCTCACTGAACTAATTCTAAATAGACAATCTGACACTACCTAAACTCTAGGTGGTGATTTACAAATTCTTTGACACGAAAAGAAAAAACAACTTCAAAAATAACCGCAGGAGCAAAAAATTAAAATACGAATGTGAATGCGTAAGTTTTGCTCAATTATAAAAACTAAAAAACCCTTTTATAAAATTTAAAAGCTAAACCCCCTTTTTAATAATTAGGCCGGCCCACTATTCTTTCAACCCGTTCCCTTCTTTTGCTTGTGAAAAATGTCGGCCTCTCTTTGTTGAATTAGGGCTTCGGCTCTTTCTCGAATTAGGGCTTCGTTCTGATGCTCGATTCTCTGATTTGATGGCTTGCGTCGCTTGTTCTCTGATATTCGATTGTGGTTAACTTTGAAATTGTGAATTGTTGCAGCTGCTTCTTCTGATGACCGAGTTCGTTGAATTTGCGGTATGTAATTTTTCGTTTGCTGGTTCAATTGCTTGCTTTAACTTGATTGCTCTTGATTGAACTCGATAGTCGATGATGTGAATTTGGGATTGGATTTATATGAATTTGAGACACTTGAATTCGTTCGAATTAACTTGATACTTTCCTAAATTCTTAATTGCCTGAAGCACACGTCGTTCCTGATTTTGTTACACGTGATACTCAAGGCTTTCCTGATATGTTTTAACTTGATAATCACGGTTTTGATTTCACGCGTTCGATTGTCACTGCAGAAACTTTCCCCTTTTTCATTTCTGACTTTTTTCAAAGACGTATTGATACACTGTCATCAATTCGAATTCACTGGTTCTTCCATGATTTCGACTTCACTGTGAATTGCCACTGCTTCTTTTGTACTACTTCACCATGTCACTTGGTACTGCTGTTGCATGCTTCATTCTGATTCACTTGCACCTGTACACGGTCATTGCATTTGTTGTTGCACTTTTGTGCTTTGTGTCAGTGTAGTCATATACATTCATTAATGTTGACCTGAAGTGTATGTTTGCAACTTGTGATGTTCTTGTAATTGAATTTGTGTACTTGATGTCCACTATTTTCACTGGTTCCTCTGGTCTGCACTTGAATTTGAAGTCGTTGTTCACCTGTACTTACACTGTCTCTGGCTTCATCTGTAGTCTTCAAACATTTGTATAATTCTCGACCATTATCACTGCTGACTTCATTTGGTCTTTGTTCTCTTGTAATGTTGTACTGTCTTGGTTACATGCATTTGGTATTGGCACACATGTAAACTTATGTATCTCTGACCTTTTGGTTGCAGTCTTGTGTTGGTAACCATCTTCAAGCATGTTGCAGTTTATAGCTTTCATGCATTTTCTTTGACATGATTTACTTCACCTGTACTTGGTCATTTGTGTAGTCTTCGAGCATGTTGCCACTGTGTCGTTGTTTTGCATTGTTCATGTCATGTTGTTCATGTGCATATATGTTTACTGAGTTTGCATTTGTTAGTTTAGTCATGCACTAGGTATATGTACTTGTGATAATATGCATTTATCCTCCTGTACATGTATTCTGGTTCTTCATGTAGCTTGGTACTGGCTGCATCACTGTAGTTTGCTACTGTATCATTGAGTAGCTGTCGTGACTTGTCCATTCTCGAGTGTTCATCCCTGCTAGTGATACATTTTCTCCAGTGGCATGTGGTATTTGCTGTTATGTTGTTTGATGAAGAGAATGGACTTGCATACTTCATGTAGCCTTTTGGTCTGACTGTTGCTTCATGTTGCCTTCAGTAGCTTCACTGCAGTTTCATTATGACTGCTCTATGTGTCTGCACTTGTGAACTTTGTTGCATTCATGTCTTCGACTGTTTGGTCTGAACTTGAATTTCTGGTTGGAGCTGTGCACACGAGTTGGCGAGGCAATGCACACGTGTATGAATGTACACGTGTGTATTGCAGCCACTTATGATTACCTGTCCCTGTAATATCTATGTGCACTACTTTGTGATGAAATCAAGTGTGAATAATGACGAACAACCTAAATAACTGAGGCAAACCATTTTTTCAAAAATCGTATTTCATTTTATATTGCAAAAATATTTCTTTTTCAATTTTACTGCGTTAGTGAATATTTTTGCAGATTGCTCAGATGCTGGATTCAAACTGGAATGCAGTTGAAGACAAAATACGAGTGTGAGTGATATGTAGTGAGGTTATAAATGTAAATTGAAATATTTGTGATGTAATCGTGATGTAATCAAAAATGTATATGTATAGTGAGAGCATGAATTTGTACTATTCAAGATTGTAATAAATATTTGTTTGAATAAAATTTCTGTTTGAATTCAAAATCTGTGTAACTTGTTCTGTTTGAATTCAAATTCAAATTCTGTATAATTTATTTTATTCAACAAATATTTATTTAATCTATGCAAAACAAAATAGTACATAACCAAATACATTTAAATGAATATATATGTTTATTATCATCAAACAAAAACATATAAGCGCATATTCAACATCATTAACCCAAGAATTAAAAATTTTGAAACTAGAGTTTCCTTTAATGCCATCTTCTCTTAGGTGAATTATTTGAGGAGATTGGTTGGAAAGAAGAGGAGGAGGAAGATGGTTATATATGGTAGGCCATTTAGAAAAGGCAAGGAGGTTACCGAAAGCATTGTCAATCTTAGAGAAAGTTCTACTACCTTGTCTACTTTTGTTGTTCCATGAGAAACTCATTCCAGTTGTCTTAATTTCCACCAAGTTAGAATCGTCAATGGCTGTACGCAGTGGTTTGATTTCATTAAGGGAAAGAGGATTACCTCCTAGCCTATCAGCGAGTTTATTACAGCAATTGAAATCACCAAGGATGATCCATGGATGAGAATCCTGACGCAGCACAGGAAAGAAGCGGAGAAAAGAGGTTTTGGAAGCTTTATTATTAGCTGCGTAAACGAGAGATATATAGAATGAGCAAGGGTTGAGGATGTTTTTAGCATGACAGTGAACGATTTGAGATGTAGAGAAAACATTGGTGAGATGGATCACTTTGGGGTCGTATATAATAAGGATTCTACCATACGGCGCCTCATCAAGGTTGTGTATGACTTACCACTCAGTATTAATATATTTAGCTGCTTTGATCGAGAGTTCAAGATTTAAATTTGATTTAAGAATAGCAAGAACATAAAGATTGTGCTGAATGATCAAATTTTTGCATTGGGAGAGTTTAGCTTCGTGGTGAGCCCCTCTTACATTCCAAGCTCCGATGGATTGCATCATTGGATATACGAAGTTTCACATAGGGTAACCGATTTCTTTCTTCTAAGAACCATTCTCTAAGCATGAGAGATAAGAGGTGAGCTGGCTGGAGTTTTGGATAGCCTGATATTTTGTAAATGATTGGGAGAATTGGCTAGCTGGGAAATACTGACCAACGTAGGATGGATTATTTGGAGGGATGACCATACAAGCAGAATTAACGTCGGAGATGTTCTGGACACATTGCGTTGGTGATGGAGAAAAGGAGAGAGGAGGAATGGAGCTGTTAGAGATGATGAGAGAGGGGATTTGGTCGAGACTTTCGTGCACGTGCACATTGTGCATGTGGGAAACTTGCCTGGGAGATGTTGGTTGATTGCATAGGGTATTTTAATCGAGTATACTTGATTTATCTTCAGTGGAAAGAGTATTGGATGGTTTGGAATAATTGGATAGGATGCCCGCATTTGACTGCAATTTAAATGAAGAACTTGGATCATCTTTGCTATTCTCACTGCACACTGAAGTTTTCGGTGTAAAGTATTTATGGTCTAAAGCAATATTTGCAGTTAAGATCGCACTGTTTATTTCATGTGTTGAAACAGTACCAATTGACCCAGAAGAAGCTTTCCTAACAGTTGCAGGAAATTTCCCATCTGAAGTTTAGTTGACCCCTTGAGATCGAACCATTTCCAATTTATCATTTTCTTGCTCTTCACCCAAGATTTGGAGAATATCAAACCTATTGCTGACAATCGGCTTGAAGACGGATTCTGATGCAGTTGAGAGCACAGAATCATTTATCTGTTCGTCAGTACTCAAGTTATAAACAACATTATCAGTTTGTGTTTGATTTGTTTGATGAGATCCTAACTTTTCAGTTCTCACCTCAAACTCTTTAATAAGAACTAAATTTTCTTTAGACATTTCTTCCTCATGCTCACTTGCACCATCTTTTTCCTCTTCACTATCTTGATTACTTGCCTTACCAATCACACTGCTAATTCTCCTATTCGAGGCCATCTTGTTTCTGTTTTTCCCTACTTTTGTCATTTTTGGATTTGCATGTTAATATTTTCCTTGTTTTGGAATTCTTACCCTTGTACATATTTCCTATGACTTTGCCGGTCTCATTGACATAATCCACAGCGGTTACTGATTCAACCTTCTTCTCACACATCTCCTTTAAGTGGCCAAAAGAGTTGCATAGAACACATATGTGGGGCTGCCATAGGTATTCAACAAATATACGTTGTACACCACCATCTGCCAGACTAATAAAAAAGTCATTTGGCAGCTCCCTATTCGGTTTGATTTCTATCATGCATTTAGCGAATTCCAACCTGTCGAGCCTCTCAGTCCTCTCATCCATACAGAGCAGTTTACCAATTCGACTATAAATCCAGTTAATCCCTAGGTGCGACCATGCAAAAAGAGAGATGTTGCGTAAGTGAACCTACACAGGCACTGTGGGAACTAAACCACAAACGTTGCTGACAGAAGTGTCATAAGGCCGAATGATAAACACTTTGTTGCTCATAATAATGGGGTCACCGTGCAAAATTCTCCCTTTGTCTTCTTCAGACGATAACAGGAAAAGAAAAATCACACCATCCGATTTTACTAGCACAGATCCTTTCAATTTCTAAATGTTTTTCAGTTTTGCTACTACAGAAGTGTATGACAATGGCTTATCTAGAAAAAAACCCACTAAGTATTCCTTCCAGATAGAAAAACAAGCCAGAACTACATCATCGACCAAGTCAAGAACGTCTTCGGTGAAAGAAGCTACGAAATAAACAAGCTTGTACTTCCCCGCGTTGAGAGGCTTGCGTTTGAATAAGGAAGTCCAAGCTTGTTAAGAGCAGCCAGGAGGGGTCGAAGACGATACGGCAGGAGGGGAAGGGAATGTGTTGGCAGTGGGGAGCAGCAATGGTAGAGGCGGGCGGCCTAACAAAGAAGCGGAGTTGGAAGCGTTCTTGGGAGGAGGATCAGGAGGGAAAGGAGGAGGTATAGTCTTAGCAGTTGGAAGGTCGGTAGATTGGCACGAGGAAAGGACGACGACGGGATGGGAGATGGACAGGGGAAGGGAAGGAGGTACGGGGGAAGGAGGTACGGGAAGTATGGGAGAAGATGGCATGGCAGAAAAAAATTAATTAAAAATAATTAAAGGATAATTAATTTATTTGTGTAAAGGATAATTTTTTTGTTAAAGGATAATTAATTACTTAAAAATAATTACTTAGTAAAAGTAATTAAGGATGAATAATTAATGATTTAAAGATCTATTAATCAAGTGTTTAAAGGTTAATTAATTTAAGGATAATTAATTAATGTAATTAAGATAATTAATTTAAGAGTAATTAATTAAAGGTTAGTTAATTAATAAAAGTAATAAAGGGATAATTAACTAAGGATTAATTAATTAATTAATCTAATTAATTAAAGATAATTAATTAAAGGACAGTTAATAATTAAAGGTTAATTATTTAATGATTAAAGTTTAGTTCATTTATTAATTAAAGTTGATTAATTAATAATTAAAGGTTAATTAATTTATCATTAAGGGTTAATTAATAAATGTAATTAATTAAAGTGGTTTGTAATCAATATTAATTAACTAGGATTAATGATTTATTCATAAGTAATTAATCCGATTTAAATTTATCCGATAATTAATTAATCTTACTTATGAATGTTTAGATTCAATTGAATGTTGAATTGTGTGATATCCCTAATGTGTGATGCTTTGTGGTATGAATTATTTTGATTTGAGCTGTGATGAATGTAATTTCTTTATTTGTGATAAATGTAATTTAATTATCTGTGATGAATTTATATTTGTGAATCTATGAATGGAAGATAAGCATTATAAGAATATACAACTTATCAATATTGATATGTTTGAATCTGTGATGATTGATGATGTTGCGCTATTGTGTAAACCCCCTGGACTACACCATACACACACAAATATGGATTGCACGAGCAAATTGGTTAAGTCGCGGATATTTCGAGATCTAAATATTATTTTTGAAAGTTGAATTTTGAATTCAAATGGTTTTGGAAATGAAATTGGGTTAAATATGAAAAGCTTTTGAAAAGGAGTTTCAAAAATAAAAGTTATTTTGAATAACTTGATAAAGTTTTGAAATTTAAATAATTTGATTTGAATTTAAATTCAAGATTTGAAATTGACTTATATGTTTTGGAAATTATGGTTTAAAAAGGTTATACAAGTTATATATGTTCTTTTTTGGGTTTTAAACCATTTTAAAAAGTATTATTTTGGGAATTTGAATTTAACCCAAATTTTATACTGAAAGGGCTTTAACTTGTGTCGATGTAATTGGATTTTTCCGAAACGAAAACTATTTGTTTTCAAATAACAATAGCTTTCATATAAAGAAAGGATTTCCAATTTGTGTCGAAAGAATTTAAAGTCTCTGAAATGAAATAGTTTTGAAAACTATGAATGAATGTTTGTGAAAGATGGTTGAACCTTCTTTTGGAAATGAAGAGGATTTTAAATGGTATATATTTTATATAATAGATTTGAAATAGGAATTGCTTTGAAAGTTATGAATGAATCTTTGGAAATGGTTTTGAAAGCTATAAATTGAGTTTTTGATTAAATGATTGGATGAGCTAATCCAATTTGCAAAGGGAAATTGTTTTGAAAGCCGTGAATGAACCTTTGTGGAAGATCGGTGAACTTTATGAAGTGAATATTTTTATTTAAAGATTTGTAAATGGTAAAAATATTTGTAAATGGTAATTTGTTTAAACCATTTTGAAGAAAGGATTTTGGGTAATAAGTTGTGACTTAACTGAAATCCCATTATCCATATGATTTTTAAATATTGCGCTCATTATTCGGTTTAGCCGGGAGAGGACCTTGTGTCATATAACCCATTCCGAATAATGATAGGACGATATGGAAAGCATTTTAAGGTCAGTGGTGAAGACCGTGTATTTTCGAAAACGAAATGATTACCCATCGAATAACTCTGCACCGAGTAGCTACGGTATAGAGATCTCCATATGTGATGGAGAGTCCGATCGGGATTGTGAATACCCGGATTGTAAGGGCTTCTTTTGAAGTGCCTTCGGTTCTGTTCGAATTCGGAACAGACTTGTATGGCTGTGTGTTTGACATTGCACTTTGAGATGTAAAGCTGGTTTCTATCAAATACATTTCTGTTTGGTGGCAGAGATTTATTCTCTTAGCTCAATAGTCTTCTCTGAGACGTACTAACTCAGAGGTTATGTAGTTGATGGTTACTAGTGATACATTCCCAATTTGGTAATGTGGCATACGAAGTACTGCTGATCATTTGTTGATCAAAGCATGGCTTTGTGAAAAACCGTAGCTTTGTGGACGAGACTTCGTCGAGCCTCACATCTTGGAAATGGTCGAAACAGGAATTTTGCCGTAAGGTTGCAGGGGTCGTGCCCCTAGGGTATGTCCATCTCTTCTGGATAAAAGGTGGTATCATGGTATGGAGCCCAGATATTTACCTATGTGGTTGCTGTATACTTATTGTCGTGTGGTTGTTGGTGTCGAGCGCTCGGATAAAGGTTGGTTACGATCGGGGGTGGCATATCTTGAGGGTTACTTCCATGAAGGGATAACCCAACCTTGTGTCGGTAGGGAATCATTTTGGTTCTTGGGGGAATCCCTCCAAAGGCATTCCCTTTTTAAGGAAGTTCCTTAGCCTGGCCATTTATTGGAAATCCAATCATCCAATACGAGCCCTTTACTATTGCAGTTGTATTACCTGCCACCTCAGGTGGTAGCTATAGTAGCCATAGTATAATGGTACCTATGGTGGCTAAGATTAATATTGTATTTTTAAAAGGTTTTCTGCACTATGCACTAATGATAATATCAATGGTTTTTGCTTATCAAGCATTTTTTACTGTCATAAGGAGAAATCTCCTCCAATTGTTCGCTTGCATTGTATGTGTGGCCAGAGGCCTTATGGCAGTTTCATTTTCTAAAAAGCATTGCGGATTTCAACTTTTAAAATCTTTTGTTGTTGTTTTAAAGATAAAACTGATTTTGTTTGCTCATACCAGTCTCATGACTGACTTAGAGTTTATTGTTCCCTTCCTAAACTCTAGATGCCCATAATTTTCCACACGGACAGTCTAGAGTTGGGTTATTCAGATCATCGAATAGTACATATAGATTCGATAGCATTCAATCTCTGGATGTCGACGATCGCATTTGGATTGAGTTGCTTCACTTCAGTAATGATGGTGGTTCGAGCTTTTGGTTCAAGCTATCTTTGGTGTTGGATTCTTTTGAAGATGCATTTATTAGAGTTATCTTTCCGTTGTTGCTAGTTGCAAAGTCTAGACCATCTTCTGGTGTTGTCTTCCACTATTGTACATCTCTTGGCTTTGATTTGTATTAATATTCGGTTGTATATGATGTTGTATCAATTATGTATCAATAATATATATATTATTCATTCGTCCGCTGTGTTGTTGTACTTAATGTGTTATAAGCTCCGGCGTGGGTCAAATTTCGACGTTTGAATTCCATCATTCGAGTACGAGTGAAGTACGGGTGTCTATTTTCGAACGCTGAAATTTGGGTCGTGACAACTTGGTATCAAAGCTAAAGGTTGAAACTTTAGCTCAGGAGTATAACACATTGGGTAACTCGTTAGAGATAGGGTGAAGTATACCCTAGAATGAGTACATCCCTAAGATATCCGTCTGTATGCCTCCAAAAATTCTCTTACTATCCACTAATAGTGAATATGAGTGCAAGAAGAGGACGAGATAAGGGACAGTGGAATACGACAACAAATGGTCGGTACCCTGCAACATCGGAAATAATCTTTTCCTATCAATCTCTTTTGATCGCCATTCGATTTCAATTCTTTGATTGCTTCATGACAGCAGGAAGAAGAAGTTTTGGTGCGATGGTGGCCCTGCGTAACTAGAATAAATATTTTCTTAACCTTAATAAATTAGAAGCTTTAATTGGGATAAACTGGTAAACAAGAATATGAAGCTGAATTTGAATTATATCGATAAAGCGATTTCGATTGAAACCAAATTTGAAATTCTACTGTGATTTCTTGTGAAGATCAAAGTCCAAAGAGGGACAAGCAGGTGTAAACTTTGGGGTATTCCGACCTAAGTTTGGAATCCATACCTAGTGTTTGAGAATTATGGTAGATTAAATCCATTTATCTACTGTCTGGGTCTCGATATATTCTACGAACGATTAGTTATCCCTTCGAACTAATCAATACCTTGCGTATTCGTAGATGATGACCTGAGTATCTTGTAAAGTATTGAATGAGTTTGTTCTCTTATCTATTGGTGATATTCTGATTTGGTAAACCAAATGCATAATAACTATTCAGTTTAATCTGGTGAGCTGTGTGTTCATCTATCTTTGTTGTCTCCTAACTTGTAAATTTCGAGGACGAAATTTCCTTAAGGGGGGAATCCGTAACATTCTCGAATTTTAGCCAAGTTTAATTTGGCATTTAATTTAATTTTGGAATTAAATTGTGAATTTATTTGTGAATTAATTAGAAATTTCTAGAATAAATAAAATTTTAGATTATGAATAGAATTTTGGTTTGAAGTTTAAGGATAAAAGAATTAGGGGCAAATTATTTAATGATTACGATTTGTAATTAAAAATAAATAGAATTTAAAGCTTTAAGATTAATAAAAGTTTGTTTTCTAAATTTTAATATATATCAATATTTGGAAGATGTGATTTGAGAGTTAATGTAATAATTTTCAATAGATTATTTATAGTTAAATTATCTTATATACATATATAAATAAATGTGATTATTTATTAGTATTTAGATTTTCAAATCATTCTCTTTTAAAAATTGTGCAAAGATAAAAGACAGAAAATGTATGAATGGGAAATATATACATATTAAATTGAGATTGTGATGTGAAAAACAATTGAAATAGATTTTATTTGTGCAAATGTAAAAATATATATAAGAAGATGAAAACATAAACATTTTTTTTATAAAGGCATATGTTAAGATATGAAATTATATGTGCAAAAAGGATTAAAATAAAATTTACAAAAATATTTGAATTAAGGATATAAACACAATTTAGTTCACATGTGACATTTGTAAATAAAAGAGATTATGTAAATACAAGTGTTAATATAACATAGATAAGTGTTAGCTAAATTAAAACATGTGGCAAGAGAATTATTTTCTTTTGATTAAACATAGAAAACATGCATAGAAAAAAAATAAGGCCAGGCTATTTTCATTTCTTTCTCTAATCTGAGAAAACAAAAATTCAAAAAACATTTTTAATCTAAGATCTGGAAACAGATCAAACCCAGGAAGATGCAAATCATTCGAACCTGACATCAAAAGAAAAAGTGTACAAAGTTTAAACTATGCAGTTCACAAATCAAAAGCCTTAGGATAAAAACTTGAAGCAAATAATGGAGTCAAGCTCAAATTCAAATAGCAACCTGAGTTCAAAATCTGGAACCAAAATAGATTTAAAATTTGCAAACTGGAAATCAAAAACAGCTTCAGCTCATTCATAAAAATCAGGACAAGTTTCGGGGAATTCATAAATTCAGATCAACAAGTAAAGGGATCAACATTATCTCAAACTAAATCAAGTAGCAGATTTAAACAAAGCATTAATACCAAATCAAATTCCAGGCTTTTCGAAAACATTGGCTTCTATGTTCCAGGTGAGTAAATTCCATTGCAAACCCAATCTTTTAACTTGATCTGTGCTTTATGATGATGAATGAGATTGACGATGTTTCAAACCATGTTTGTATGAATATATATGTGTACAGATTTGAGGGAGCATGTCTCGTTTAAAGGCAATGTTTGCCTCTGTTGATTATAGGCTTTCAAACCTGTCTTCAAAAAAAAGGGCTCTTTCTGTGATCATTATTAAAGCAAGATCATTGAAGATAAAATAATGGTATGAATGTAAACTTATTTTTAAAAAAATAATTCCACGTCAAAATGTTATATGAATATTGTGGAAATAGAATTTCACAGTAAAAACATTTTATATCAGAAAAATCGAATCTTTAATTTTTGAAATCTGATTACATAATTAGATTAGTGCTATGAAATGATGATTTTAGGTGGATATCTCACGATATTTAAGTAAGAGATGATAGTAAATTTCTAAGTTGAACGGAAAGGGGTTTATTGGCAATTTCTAGTGATCAACAAGGTGTTGGACCTCGGGATCGTGGTAGTAGGTGCTGGAATGATCATTGATCTCGAGAAAAATGTGAGATAATTTTTTAATTGATCATAGATGAAGATTGGAATCGATTTAGGGTTTTAGCCCTGCACTTTATTGGTTGAATTCGCGAGCCATTATTGTCCTCGTCACCGCGTTTCAAATGATTGGACCTATGACACCCCACCTCTATACTAATGCTAGCCAAGGACACTACGGAGTAATGCCGTCAACTAGCACGAAGAATAAGGTAGTTGAGGAGCGACCATCCGCGTAATTGCTTTGTGTGAGCACCGATATGTCCGATAGCATGAAAGGCATTTCATTTCAAAAGGGAATCCAACATGCCGATACAAACTCATAGCTACTACACAGTGGCTATGTGGTCTTCGGAAACAAATAAAGAAATAAACATAACATAAATCATTGACCGATATCCATATCACAAAAGCGGAAATAGATATGAATATAACACATATAAGTGTACATCAGAGTAGTGGTCAAACAAGATCCACAATATCACAAAAGAGTAAATACAAGTGCTAGACAAAAGAATATGTATACATCAAGGAGTCTATATCTCAAAGGTATAACAACAAAAACTACTAATCTAATGTAGTTAGACAAAAGTCAGATGGTGATTCCTGATAAGGAGTCAAGCAGAAGCACCTGTAACATCCCGGTCTGACCCGAGTATTATTTAATAAGAATATAATAAACAGATCAATCTAGCTATAAATATCATATAAAATGAGATAGAATAAGAGATATGACGAAAACGTATGATACTAATTATGCCCATACTATGAAAAGTATACATTTAACAACGACAAAAATCATACAATATCTCAAAAATATCATAACATCAAAAAGAATGTCATATTCTTTAACATATTCACCAAAACACAAATATTGGCTAACATATCAATGCCAATCATAAAAATTGGTGAAACCCAAATTCCAGAAATCATCAATTAGAAATCCAGAAATCACAAAAAGGGGGAGGCCTATCATAAACGGGAGCATGAAAACTCTCCAACACGTGTATCACAAACGAGACGCTGTCCCATGGTCGCTAACCATAGAGCCGGTGCAATTACGTAGTACAACGGTATGCCCAAGGAACCTGAAACTTGAATAATACGTAGTACAACAGTACACCCGATGAACCTGATAAGACGGAACAACGACGTAGTACACGGTACGTCCGATGAGCTGAAGTCCATAAAAGAACATGGGTCGCTAACCCACAAGAAAGAGTCGAAACTCCAAAGAATGCATAGGTTGTTATCCTATAAAAGAAATGAGACGAAACTCAATAAAACGAGGTATAGTCCCCTGCGTGGACAAAGAGACATCGCATACCGCAAGTCTAATCACAAAATGATCATCAACGATCAATAAAAAGTGTGGATTACAGTACGCTAGTAAATAAATGAGTTTAGCTTCATGTCCCTAACCAATGGCTTAACTTAAATATTCACAAAAAAATTGTGGATCTCCACTCATAAAATTGTCATAAGAGTTTCAATCGAACAGGTCCAAAAATTAACCGACGAAGTAAACGCAAGTGTTTCATACCACTAGTTTTACTAAGCCATTTGATTAGATTTCTCAAACGAATGAGGTAAAGGTTTGTGTATACTAATAGATTGGAAAATGGTTTTAGAAACAAGCTTTGTATTAAAAATAGAGTTGAAATCATCTTTGAGAAAGAGTTTGAATATTTACTAATAGTATAGAAACCATTGTATTTAAAAGTGACGAACCATAGAAATGATTGTAAACACAATCAATCACCAAAATTCACATTCAAAGACGTGAATTAAATCCAAAAAAATCGATACCAAATCCATCGAAATGGACATTCCCTAAAAATCCCGAAATAGAAGTCATCAAAGTCGTATAAATGATAACAACAACTCATATAATCATGAATCGATAAAAATTGGAATTTCGAGCAAAATAGGAAAATTGGGATGAAGCACTAGGTCAGTCGACTGGACACTGAGTTCAGTCGACTGGCCCAATGCCCGGAACACTCTCGTGTTCCAGGTCAGTCGACTAGACTCAGAGAGCCAATCGACTGGAACCTGTTTTCCAGTATTTCCAGCCTAGCCCCCAAACGGACAAGAATCCAAAAGAGGTACGGTCTGATTGGATCGAACGGGAATAAAATGGGCGGATTTTGTTAGTCTGTCAACTATCACCCATAGGCTATCATGACCCGAACGAGAACGGGGAAGACCATCAATAAAATCCATCGAAATTGGAACCCACTTCCAAATTGGAATGTCCAAAGGTTGCAATAGCCCACTGGGCCTTTGATGCCCTGCGTTAACGAGTTGGCGAGTCATGCAACGCTTAACAAAGTTAGCAATATTGAATTTCATTCCATCCCAATAATAAAGTCGCTTCATATCTGTGTACATTTTACTACTATTGGGATGAATGGTAAATTTAGAACGATGAGAATCTTCTAAAATATCTTTACGAAGATCACTGATATTTGGCACGATAAGTCTACCAAATTTCTGAATACCGCCACGAGCATCAATATCAAAGTCTTTCAAACCTTCAATTTCATCCCTACAACATTGGCTAAGAAGAGCCAATTCGGGATCTAGCTTTTGGGCTTCAAGAATGCGGTCTAAAAGAGAAGGATGAGGCTCAAGGCTACATAAAACAAAAGATGAACATAAATCGAATTCGCAATCTTGAATCTCACAAGTGGACAAAATCTCGAGATCGTTCCATTCGGATATCATCATTGAAACAACCTCTTGTTGCTTACGACTAAGGACAACTGCAACGTGATTCCCCTTTCCAAGAGTAAAAGGTATATCAAGATCATAAGACGCAAGGAACTCGAGCCAACGTTGTTGATGAAATTAAGTTCCTTTTGAGAAAACAAATACTTCAAAGATTTATGATCGGTGTAGAGAACAAATTTTTCTTCCAAGAGATAATGATGCCAAATTCTAAGGGCGAAAACAATAGCCGCGGGCTCTAAATCATGAGTGGCATATCTAGTCTCGGCTGGCTTTAATTGCCTAGAATCATAAGCAATAACGCGATCCATTTGCATAAGAACGGCTCCAAGACCAATGCGGCTGACATCGGTATAAACAATAAAATCTTGGTTCCCTTCGGGAATCACAAGAATAGGGGCATCGAAAAGGAGTTCCTTTAATTTCTAAAAAGAAGCTTCACATTTGTCCGACCAAATGTATCTTACTCCTTTCTTTATCAAGCTAGTAAGAGGCACGGAAATTTTAGAAAAGTCCTTTATGAACCGACGGTAATAACCCACATATCCAAGAAAGCTACGATTTTCCGTCACACTCTCCGGTCTCTTCCAATCTTGAATCGCTTCAATTTTTTAAGGATCCATGAAAACTCCGAATTCAGAAATGATATGACCAAGAAATTTCACATGAGATTGCCAAAAGTGGCACTTAGAAATTTTTTCTTTCAATTGATTGCTCCTAAGAGTTTCCAAAACAATCCGAAGATGTTTTTCATGCTCTTTCTCGGTTTTAGAATAAACAAGAATATCAACTATAAAGAAGAGAACAAATCGATTGAGAAAGTCTTTGAAAACTCGATTCATAAGGTCAATGAAATAAGCCAAAGCATTCGTTAAACCAAATGACATAACAAGCCATTCATACGATCCATAACGAGTACGAAATGATGTCAAAGGAATGTTATCCTCAGCAATACGAAGTTGATGAAAACCGGTGCTATGTCTAACTGTGGAAAGACTCTAGAACTACTAAGTTGATCGAATAGATCATCAATCCGAGGTAATGGATATTTATTCTTGATAGTAAGATCATTAAGCTTGCAATAGTCAACACAAAGCCTAAGTGTACCATCGGATTTCTTCACAAAAATAGCAGAAGCTCCCCAAGGAGAGGAGCTAGAAAGAATAAATTGCTTCTCTTTCAATTCGGATAATTGTTTGTGCATCTCCTCATTTTCTTTATTGGACATACGATAAGGAGGACGAGTAATTGGTAAAGCTCCAGGATTTAGATTAATTCTAAACTCAATGGCTCGCTTAGCGGGTAATCCTAAAACGGGATCAAATATAGCGAGAAATTCCCGAACAATGTGAATGAGAGAAATGACATCTTCCTCATCATCATTATCATCATCATAAGGATTTAAAGAATATAAAGATGCTACCAAGTTGGAATCCGAATCTTTAAGAATAATAAAAATCTGCTTAACAGATTGAGGATGTCGAAGATGAATAGTCCGCTCAGGACACAGGATATTGGCTTCATAACAGTTAAGCCAATCCTTTCCTAAAATCATTCCGAAGCCTAAGTAACGCATGACATGCAAATCGACTCAGAAAGAAAAATAACACAAAATAATCTCGACATCTTTACAAAGCAAACTAAGTATTACGGATCCACCAACCAGATTCACAATTCTCAAAGAAGTCATTAAATCCATAACACTTAAAGGAAAAGTATCAACAAGTATTTAGAAAGAGATTCAAAAGATGCGACGTAGTCCATCACAGAAGATTCACCTTGAACAAGGTCTATGAAACGCCAGGCCAAAGTTACTTTTTCAGCTTCCGACACAAATTTTGATTTGAATCGTTCCCGTAGTTGCTCCCAAGTAAGATCTGCTTCAATAATTTCAGAAGTCAGAAGCTCATACCAATCTAATGCTCTTTCTTGGAGCACACTAGAAGCCACTTGGACTCGATGAAGATCAATAAGATTCGTGCGAGTAAAGATGCGATCGCATGTTCTAAGCCAAGCTTGGACTTCAATAATGCTTTCGAAACCCATGAATGTCTTCCCACCCAAGTTGGTATAATCACTGTACAAGCATGAAAATCTGGATTTTGGGTGAGTAGGCTCTGGAATGGGTCCGACGGCTTGAGCATTCTTCACAAGATCAGGATGTTGTTGAGCTGACATAAATGCTCCATCCTGAGGAGTAGCACTTGATTGACCGGCAATGGGACGGCCAGGTCTAACGATTTCTCTTCTTTAAGAAAGAAAGAAAGAAGAAGAAAAAGTTATTCTCGGAATGAATATCAAACAATAATGATCGATAAAACAAGGCACTACAAAGAAAATAGGATCGAACGGGTCCAATGACTCGAATAAAACCCTAAGGCACGACTCCTAAGATGGACTTAGGACGATGATCCTTGTTAAATTATTCTACATTGTTCCGAAGTTTGGCTCCGATACCAAGCTGTGACGCCCCACCTCTATACTCACGCTAGCCAAGGACACTACAACCGTCAACTAGCATGAAGAATAAGGCTGTTAAGGAGTGACCATCTGCGTAATTGCTTTATGCAAGCACGGATATGTCAGATAGTATAACATGCATTTCATTTCAAAAGGGAATCCGACATGCCAATACAAACTCAAAGCTACTACACGGGGCTATGTGGTCTTCAGAAACAAATATAGAAATAAATATAACATAAATCAGTCACAGATATCCATATCACAAAGGCGGAAATAGATATGAATATAACACATAGAAGTGTACATCAGAGTAGTGGTCAAACAAGATCCACAATATCACAAAAGAATATATACAAGTGTTAGACAAAAGAATATGTATACGTCAAGGAGTCTCTATCTCAAAGGTATAACAACAAAAACTACCAATCTAATGTAGTTAGACAAAAGTCAGATGATGATTCCTGATAAGGAGTCAAGCAGAAGCACCTATAACATCTCGGTCTGACCTGAGTATTATTTAATAAGAAAATAATAAACGGATCAGCCTAGCTATAAATATCATATAAAATGAGATAGAATAAGAGATACGACGAAAACGCATGATATCAATTATGCCATACTATGAAAAGTATGCATTTAACAACAACAAAAATCATACAATATCTCAAAAATCTCATAACATCAAAATAATGTCATATTCTTTAACAAATTCACCAAACCACAAATATTGGCTAACATATCAATGCCAATCATAAAAATTGGTGAAACCCAAATTCTAGAAATCGTCAATTAGAAATCCAGAAATCACAAAAAGGGGGAGGCCTATCATAAAAGGGAGCATGAAAACTCTCTAACACGTGTATCACAAACGGGATGCTATCCCATGGAGCCCGTGCAACGACGTAGTGCAACGGTACGCCCGAGGAACCTGAAACTCGAATAATTTGGAACAATGACGTAGTATAACGGTACGCCCGATGAACCTGATAAGCCGGAACAACGATGTAGTACAACGGTACGTCCGATGAGCCGAATTCCATAAAAGAACATGGGTCGCTTGCCCACAAGAATGAGTCGAAACTCCAAAGAATGCATAGGTCGTTATCCTATAAAAGAAATGAGATGAAACTCAATAAAACGAGGTATAGTCCCCTGTATGGACAAAAAGACATCGCATACCGAAAGTCTAATCACAAAATGATCATCAACGATCAATAAAAAGTGTGGATTACAGTAAGCTAGTAAGTAAATGAGTTTAGCTTCATGTCCATAACCACTGGCTTAACTTAAATATTCACGAAAAAATTGTAGATCTCCACTCATAAAATTGTCACAAGTGTTTCAAGCGAACAAATCCAAAAATTAACCGATGAAGTAAACACAAGCATTTCATACCACTAGTTTTACTAAGCCGTTTAATTAGATTTCTAAAAGGAATGAGGTAAAGGTTTGTGTATACTAATAGATTGGAAAACGGTTTTAGAAACAAGCTTTGTATTAAAAATAGAGTTGAAATCATCTTTGAGAAAGAGTTTGAATATTTACTACTAGTATAGAAATATTTGTATTTAAAAGTGACAGACCATAGAAATGATTCTAAACATAATCAATCACCAAAATTCACATTCGAAGACGTGATTTAAATCCAAAGAAATCGATACCAAATCCATCGAAATGGATATTCTCCAAAAATCTCGAAATAGAAGTCATCAAAGTCGTATAAATGATAACAACAACTCGGATAATCATGAATCGATAAAAATTGTAATTTCAAGAAAAATAAGCAAATTGGGATGAAGCAGCAGGTTAGTCGACTGGACACTGAGTTCAGTCGACTGGCCCAATGCCTGGAAAACTATCGGGTTCCAGGTCAGTCGATTAGACTCAGAGAGCCAGTCGACCGGAACCTGTTTACCAGTATTTCCAATCTGGTCCCCAAAGGGGCAAGAATCCAAACGGAGACGATCGATCGAGCAATCGCAACTAGGGATTAGTGCCACACCACAACCTAGTCCTATAGGCTCTTCGACTCACCCCAAAGACATGTTCAAGCATCAAAGCTAGGATTTTTAAAGATTTAACTTTAAAACACCAAAAATTGAAATGTTCACCAAATCAATTCAAATCAAAAGAAAATGAACATAAATAGATGTTAGGAATTCATACCTAACAACAATGATAGTTATAGACATGGATGTGAGATAAAAATATCACCCTTTTCTCAAAAACAATGAAGGAGAAGCTTGAAAACAAAGGAGGATCAACCACTCTTCAATCCCAACTCTAAAAGCTCCAATCTAAGATCATAAGCCAAAGTTTCCCAAATTAGGTTATAGGGAATTTATGAAATTGGAGAGAGATTGAGATGGAGAAGAAGAAGGAGATGCTTACCTAAGCTTCTCTTTGATTTTGGAGTTAGAACTTCAATTTTGCAAAGGAGCTAGGGCTTAGGAATTCTAATTTCCAATCACTTCCCCCATTATTCATAAAGCTTGAAGTGTTAGGAAATATAAATGAAATGGATGAAGAGGAGTGGGGGTGGAGCTAGAGTCTTAAGTTGGTGTTAATGGGCTAAAACCCAAACCCAAAGCCCTAAGTGAAAAGGTCGAAATTCTAGCTAATCCAAACATATCGATGTTTATACTCAAAACGGTCGCAAATGTCATTTTGAACTCAATGGAAATGGTCTCGAGTCCTAATTTGACTGTTTGCCAAAAAATAGCTTTTTGGACTATAATCCGACTAACGACGCTATATTTAAATAAAATATTTAAATACACAATCGTAAAATATGTGGGTTGTCACAGGACCGGGGGCTACGAGTTCATGGATGGTCAGAGCATCTTTGGCCAGAATGGCGTGGCTTCTGATGCCTTGGCGGCGGAGCGAATTGAATTAGGGCAATCCATTGGGTTTCTGGAGCAAATATTGGCTTCTAAATTTGCTCGATTTTGATTAAGGGACGATTTCATGCTTTTGGTTGTTCGAATCATTTCTGTTGATCGTCGATGATGTTTGGGTGGCTGCGGCGTTGATCGAAAATGGTCGTGGGGTTTGTGCGTGTGACGACCCACCTCTATACCCATGCTAGCCAAAGACACTACGGGGTAATGTCGTCAACTAGTGCGTAGAATTAGGCTGTTGAGGAGCGACCATTTGTATAATTGCTTTGTGTGAGTTTCGATATGCCAGATAAAAATATAACTTTTCATCTCAAGAGAAAATCCGACATATCGACACAAACTCAAAGCTACTACACAGTGGCTATATGTAATCTTTGGAAACAAATATAGAAATATAATAACACAAATCGGTCACAAAAGTTCATATCTCAAAGGCGGAAACAGATATGAATATTACACATAAAAGTGTATATCATAGTAGTGGTCTAACAAGATCCACAATATCACAAAGGAATAGTTACAAGTGCTACACAAAAGAATAAGTATACATCATGGAGTCTTTATCTCAAATGTATACAACAAAATAAACTACTAATCTAAGTAGTTAGCCAAAGGTCAGAATAATAATTCCAGATAAGGAGTCAAACAGAAGCACCTATAACATCTCGGTCTGACCCGAGTATTATTTAATAAGAAAATAATAAACGGATCGGTTTAACTATAAATAACAGATAACATGAGATAGAATATGAGATGTGACAAAAACGTGTGATAACAATAATGCCATTCAATGACAAATATACCTTAGGCAACACGAAAATCATACAACATCTCAAGAAATCTCAAAACACAGAAAAGAATGTCATATCCTTTATTTTTGTTCACCACACCAGAAATATTGACAATTATATCAATGCCAATCACAAAAGTTAATGATAAAACTAATCAATGTAAATCACGAAAATTGGTGAACAAATTCTAGAAATCATCAACTAGAAATCCAGAAATCACAAAGATGGGGGGAAGGCCTATCACAAAACGGGAGCATGAAAGCTCACCAACACGTGTATCACAAAACGGAACTCTATTCCATGGTTGCTAACCATTAATTTTTTTTTTGAGCCGAGGCTCCACAAAACGGCCCGAAGATCATGGGTCGCTACCCCACCAATTTGAGTCGAAACTCCACTAAAACGGTGTTTAGTCTCCCTCGCAGACAAAGAGACATTGCACAATGCTAGTCTAAATCACAGAAATGATAATCATCGATCACCAAGAAGTTCAATTACACTAAGCTAGTAAATATATGAGTTAGCTTCATGTCCCATAACCACTAGCTTAACTTAAATATTTACGAACAAATTGTAGATCTCCACTAGAAAATTATCATAAGAGATTCAATCGAACAACTCCACGAATTAACCGACGAAGTAAACGCAAGCGTTTCATACCACTTGTTTTACTAAGTCATTTAATTAGATTTCTCATATGAGTGAGGTAAAGGTTTGTATATACTAGTAGATTAGAAAACGGTTTAAGAAACGAGCTTTGTAATAAAATAGTGTTGAAATCGTTTTGGTGAAAGAGTTTTGATATTTACTACTAGTATTGAAACCTTTATATTTTTAAAGTGACAAAATCACAAAAATGATTGTAGAATAATTAATCACCAAAATTCATATTCGAAGACTTAAATAAAATCCGAAGAAATCGATGCCGAATCCATCAAAATGTATATTCCCAAAAATCCCAAAGAAAATGTCATCAGAGTCGATAATAAATGATAACACGAATAGATTAAATTTGGAAACTCAAGCTAAATAGGCAAAACAGGCAAAAATAAGCAGATTCAGACGTCTGAAATGTATGATTCAGACGTCTGAATTTGGAAAATAAAATATTTTCCAGAACGTAATTCAGACATCTGAATCTATAAATTCAGACGTCTGGAAGTGCCAATTTTTAGCCTATTTATTCACTGGTTCAATTCAAACCAATTCAGACGTCTGAAACCTTTGATTCAGACGCTTGAATACTGGGGAATAAAAATTCCCAGTATAATATTCAAACGTCTGAATCCTATGTTTCAGACGTCTAGAACTGAAGTTCAGGGCATTCCCTGAACCTAGGCCAATGATGGCCAAAACAATTATCGGAAGCGATCGGATGAGCAACAACGACTAAGGATTTATGCCAAGCGACAACCCAGCCTTAAAGGCTCTTCGATACGCCTCGAATATCAATGTCCAAATATCCATAAAAGGATTTCATAAAATTAGACCGAAACGCCGAAAATTGGAATACTCACCAGATCAATACAAATCAAAATCAAATACACACGAATAAGTGTTAGGAATTCATACCTAACAATCAAAGATAGTTATAGACCTAGATGTGAGATAAAAATCTCACCTTTTTACACAAAAACAAGGAAGGAGAAGCTTGAAAACAAAGGAGGATCAACCACTCTTCAACACAACCCAAATGAGCTTGAATCTAAGCTCAAAAGAAGAACATTCCCTGTGACTCCCCACCTCTATACCTACGCTAGCCAAGGACACTATAGGGTAATGCCGTCAACTAACACGGAGAATAAGTCCGGTTAGGAGCGACCATCTATAGCCTTGCTCTAACTATTTATTGAATACATCGACAATCAAGCAGGTCGACATACCCAATGAATACTTAAAACAAAACCATAGGTGGTTGGAGGATCTATCAGAACAAAATATAACAACTAAAATGTAATATACATCACAGAACAGTAGATCATCATATACACATATATTGATACATAATAGAGTATACAAACTAATACACGTCAAGTGGTATAGCAAACCACAATATACAGACGATTCCAGATGAATACATATATCAGAGTTACAACAAAAAGGGCTACACAAAAAGCTTTAACAAAAAGGAACAAGCTGAATAGTCCATGCGGAAGGAAAATAGGCTAAGTCCAAAAGCACCTAACCTGAAACATCTTGGTCTGACCCGAGTATAAAATACACGGGTCAGTCTAGCTAAACAAATCAGTTAGATAAACTGAACAACAATAAACCTGCAAGGTCACAATGTATAACAAATATCTCTAAAAGAGATAACACAATCATCTTACAAAAGATGAATCATATCATAATAAGCCTCGTATCATCGGCAACTCATAGAAACAAAGGATAGAAACATCCCAAAACAAGCCATAAAGGCAAATAACAAATACCAATGAAGGTAACACAAGTTCCACAAGGTAATCGCTATATATCATGCAGCTCAAAAAGACCACCACTGAAGGGCGATACCTAGGGAATATGCATATAAATGAAACATCACAAAATTTACACGTGTTCAGTACTGTATAAACAAGGATCCATGAGCCCGAAGACTCCAAACCCAAATATCACTCGAGCGGCTCATAAAGACCTAACTCCGAAAGCGATACAATAGGGCAACAAACCCGAAGGCACAAACCCGAAGGTACAAACCCGAAGGCAACATACCCGAAGGCAACATACCCGAAGGCAACATACCCGAATGCAACAAACCTGAAGGTGAGTCCGAAGACACTATCCCAAAGGTAATAAACTGTAGTGGTGAAGGTCCGGAGGCCCAGTACTGGACACCACTAACTGGTAGAATGTGTCATAACTCTCAAAAAGGAATCTGAAAAGTGGTAACGTGAGTCCCATAACCACTCGTTCGCACTAAACGGTTTGCTATCCGTTAGTTAATTTCACACTCAAAGCAGTACAAGTCTACCTCATGTCATTGGTAAACCAGACCAAAAGGTAAAAACAATCAATCGAATAGGTTGGGGATTAATCGGAAAGACAAACACATGGATTCATGATCCATGTTTTACCTAACCATTTAATCTCCCTTCCACTCCGCTCGAAGTGCGAAATCGTGTGTGTTTAAATAGAATTTATAAATTGGAGAAATGAGCTTTAATGCAATTTTAGAAGATTATTTTATAAAAACCCACGAACGAAGTCAAAAATAAGTTATCAAAGCCAAAGATGCAATAACAACCACTAAGAACCAACTTGAATCGATAAAATTTGGAAAACACGCAAAAAGGCAAAAATAGGCAAAACATCAGCAGGTCGGTCGGCCGGCTACAGGGCTCGGTCGGCTGGCCAGAAGTAGAAAAATGCTCGGGGTAGCAGGTCGGTCGGCCGGCTACAGGGCTCGGTCGGCCGCCCCTACAACCTGGCAGTTTCCAGCCTATCCCAAATGATGAGCAAACTTCCCAACTTTCAATCGGACGAGCACGGACGTTAGTGGTTCACGCCTAGCGGCTACCCGGCCCTATAAGCATTTCGATTCATCACCAAAACAAGATCAAAACATCCATAAGAGAATGTTCATAAAAATTTGACTTTGAAACTCAAGAATTGGAATATTCATAAAACCAATCCAATCAAAAATAAAATGCATATGAATAAGTAATAGGAATTCATACCCATCACCCATGAAATCAAGAGAAGTAGATGTGAGTTCAAAACTCACCTTTTTATACACAACAAAGATGAGAAGCACAAACACAAGAAGGAGACTAACTACTCTTCACTTTAACTCTACAAGCTTCAATCTAAGAATAAAACACATATTTTCCAAAGTTAGGTTTAGGAAAACTTTCAGAATTTAAAGAGGAGAAGAGTTGGAAAAGATGAAGAAGAGGCTTACCAACACCTTCTCCTTGATTTTGGAGCAAGAATTCAAGTTGCAAGAAGAAACTAGGGCTAGGAATTTCTAATTCCTCTTCCTTTCCCCCATTTTCAATTTTAGCTTAAGTTTTGGAGGTGAAAATGAGTGAATGGAAAGAGATGGGATGAGCTAGGGTGTTTAGTTAGCTAGTGGCTGAACCCAAACCCAAAACCCAACTAGAAAAAGTAGCAAAATTCAACTTACTCCAACCATATCAAAGTTTATACTCAAAAAGATCGCAAATGCCATTTTGGACTCAATGGAGGTTGTTTCGAGTCCTAATTCGGCCATTTGCAAAAAGTAACATTTCGGATCCAAAAATCCTACTAATAACACTATATTTAAATAAAACATTAAATATAAAATCGTTAAATATGCGGGTTGTTACAGATCTCCCCTCCTAACAAAATTGCGTCCCCACAATTCCTAGAGACAATATTTGTAACAACTACATACATACAACATTCAAAAGAAAAGGCAATAAGCTTGAGACGAAAAGAAATTCTCACCATTCCCAAGCAAAGATAGAAAACCCGGATAAGATCGCTCGATATACTCTCTGGTTTCCCAAGTACAGTCATTGGGGCTAGCGGACCATTGAACTTTAACGAGCGGCACATCCTTGTTCCAAAGGTGTCGCACCTCCGTGTCAAGTACGCGAATAGGCTGCTGTACAAAAGATAAGTCCGGTGATACCTCAATCTCTTGCAAATCAGGAGAATCAATAACAGAATCCGACTCCCGAAGACACTTTCGAAGTTGAGAGACGTGAAACACGTCATGAATGCCAGATAAATGAGCTGGAAGTGAAACTCTATAAGCCACAGGGCCAATACGTTCAGTAATAGAAAATGGTCCTATAAAGCGAGGAGCCAATTTCCCAGTCGTACTGAAACGCATAACCCCCTTCAAAGGAGAAACACGAATAAAGACAAGATCACCAATCGAGAACTCGAGAGGCTTCCTACGGCTGTCCGCATAGGATTTCTAGCGGCTCTGTGCCTCTTTCATTCTCAACCGAATAAGATCAATCTTCTCGGAAGAATTACGAACAAAATCTAGACCAAGAATAAGCTTCTCCCCAGATTCCAACCAACAAGAAGGTGATGGACATGGCCTTCCATATAAAGCTTCGAAAGGAGCCATACCGATACTAGACTGAAAACTATTATTGTAGGAGAACTCTACAAGAGGTAAATGATCCTCCCAACTACCACCAAAATCAAAAATACAAATACGAAGAAGATCTTCCAAGATACGATTTACCCGTTCAGTCTGTCCGTCAGACTGCGGATGATAAGCTGTGTTGAAATTAAGCTTTGTTCCCAAAGCTTGCTGAAGACTCTTCCAAAAATGACTCGTGAATAAGGGATCACGATCACTCACAATAGAATTAGGAACACCGTGAAGTCTCATGATTTCCTTGACATATGACTTAGCCAAATGCGAAGCAGTCCTTTTAGACTTAATAGGGATAAAATGAGCAGACTTAGTGAGGCGATCAACAATAACCCAGATACTAGAATGGCCTGATCTCGAACGAGGTAGGCCGTCAATGAAATCCATAGAAATCATATCCCATTTCCACAATGGAATCTCTAGAGGTTGAAGAAGACCCGAAGGACGCTGATGTTCGGCATTAAAACGCTGACAAGTTATGCAATTACTCACATAACTCGCCACATCGCGCTTCATGCCTTCCCAATAATAAAGGCGACGCATATCCGCATACATCTTACTACTACCAGGATGAATGGTATACTTAGAACGGTGATAGTCATCAAGAATGTCATGCCTAAGTGTAAAATCAGAAGGCACAAAAAGACGGTTCTTCTTGCGAAGACACCCATGAGAGTCAATGCTGAAATCCCATAACGCCTCATCACAGGATCCAGACTCACAAAGCTGAATAAGATGCAACAAATCAGGATCAAGCCGTTGGGCATCGGTAATATGATCCAACAAAATGGGTTGAGCTCCCAAACTAAATAATAGAATAGGAGAATCGGAAGATGAACCTCAATCATGAATTTCACAAAAAGATAGAGTTTCAAGAATATCCCATTCGGCAAGCATCATAGAAATAACATCTGAATGTTTGCAACTAAGCGCATCAGCAACACGATTACCCTTACCAGGGGTATGCTAGACATTAAAGTCATAGGAGGCAAGAAACTCGAGCCAACGCTGTTGTCTCATACTGAGCTCCTTCTAAGTGAACAAATACTTCAAGGATTTGTGATCGGTATAGAGAATGAAGCGCTCGTCCAATAAGTAGTGTCGCCAAATCTTCAAGGCGAAGACAATAGCGGCTAACTCAAGATCATGAGTGGCATAGCGAACTTCATTCAGACGCAGTTGCCTAAAAGCATAAGCAACCACCCGATCCTTCTGCATAAGAACAGCACCGAGACCACTACCAAAAGCATCAGTGTAGACAACAATATCATAATTCCCCTCGGGAACCACAAGAATAGGAGCATTAGTGAGAAGTTCCTTCAATGTCTGAAAGGAAGCTTCACACTTGTCGGACCAAATAAAACGAACGCCTTTCCGAGTAAGGCTGGTGAGAGGAAGCACAACACGGGAAAAATCCTTAATGAACCGACGGTAATAACCCGCCAATCCAAGGAAACTACGAATCTCATGCATATTCTCAGGCCTCTTCCAATTCAGGATGGCTTCGATCTTTGAGGGATCGACAGAAATGCCATCGGAAGATACAACATGGCCTAAGAACTTAACCATATTCTCCCAAAAATGGCACTTGGAGAATTTGGCTCTAAGCTGATGATGACGGAGAGTACTCAAGACAATTCTCATGTGATTAGCATGCTCAGCTTCAGACTTAGAATAAATAAGGATATCATCAATGAAGACAAGGACGAACTTATCGAGATATTCCCGGAATACTCGATTCATGAGATCAACAAAGAAAGCAGGAGCGTTCGTCAAACCGAACGGCATAATGAGCCACTCAAAAGAACCATAACGATTGCGGAAAGCGGTAAGCGGTATGCTATCCTCTGCGATTCGTAACTGATGAAAACCCGTGGCAAGGTCGAGCTGAGAAAAGACCTTAGCACCACTCAATAGATCGAACATATCATCAATCCTAGGAAATGGATACCTATTCCTAATGGTTAACTCGTTAAGCTTGTGATAGTCAATGCAAAACCTAAGAGTTCCATCAAACTTCTTCACGAAGACGAACGCGGATCCCCACGGAGAAAAACTGGACCGAATCAACTGCTTGGACTCAAGCTCTAAAAGCTGCTTCTTGAGTTCCTCATTTTCCCCTGTAGACATCCTCGTGGGAGGACGACTAACCGACTGCGCGCCTAGAATGAGATCAATGCGGAACTCAAATTGCCCGCTTGGGTGGCAAACCTAAAACAGGTTTGAAAACATCAGAAAAGTCACAAGCAATAGGAATACGAGATATATCATCATCATCTCGCGAGTCAAGAGAACATAAAGCCATTTCGGAATTATCCACATCTCAAAGAACAAGAGATAACTGAGTAGGCGAATCCGGATGTCGAAGATACAAAATTCTCTCCGAACAGATAATCCTGGCATCATATCTCACTAGCCAGTCCATTCCCAAATCATATCAAATCCCAGACAAGATATAACGTGCAGATTCGCACGAAAAGAAAACTCACATAAAACAATCTCAACATCATCACAAAGCATACTAAGGGTCGCGGATCCCCTAATAGGATTCACAATCCTTAAAGAAGTAACCAAACAAGAAACATCCAAAGATAAATCATCGACGAGCTTCTTCGATATAAAGGAATGTGAAGCACCCGTATCAAAAAGAACTCGAATACTATGGTCATGAAATAAATAGAACCTTCCAAAATAGATGGAGATATACCTTTGGGCTGAGAAGGACCTTCAGAAGCCTTAGCAGCATAAAGCTTGCTAGACTTGGCGCCAGCCGGAACAGTAGGGCAAGTGGAAACATGATGTCCCTCCTTCTTGCAATAACGGCAAAAGAGAGGCTTGGAACAAGCTCGAATAATATGATCAGGAGAACTACAATTGAAACACTTCCGAATGAAAGGAGTTCCAGAAGACTGAGGCTGAAAACTAGAACCACCAATCTTCTTCTTCTTAAAAGGAAAAGACCTGGACTTCTGGAATGGAAACGGCTTCTTGTTGGGTTTCTTGGAAACCTTAACATCAACATCACTATCACACTCCTCGACGGTCTCGAGATGAGGCGCAGAATCAACCAACTCCTCAAATGAAAGCTTAAGTTGGAGCAACAAAGACTTCTTAAGATATTTCTTAAGACCAGAAACAAACTTCAAATTCTTCTTATAAGAAGTGCTAATGAATTCAAGACCATACTTAGATAAGGCCTCGAATGATGTAACATACTCAAAAACAGAAGATTTCCCTTGCTTCAACTCAAGGAAGCGACGGGTCAATAAAACTTTTTCAGATTCAGGAACGAACTTGAGTTCAAATCGCTCCCGAAACTGAGTCCAAGAAAGAGTAGACTCATCAATTTCGGCTACAAGAAGATCATACCAATCAAGAGCATGCTCTTGTAATAAGCTAGAAGTTACAAGAACTCTATCATGGTCAGAAAGATCCATGCGAGAGAAAATACGCTCGCACGTGCGAAACCAAGCTTGGACTTCAAGAACAGACTCGGAGACCTTAAACGGATTTCCTCTAAGATGAGCAAAATCACTGCACAAACGTGCAAAGGCAGACTTGCGAGGTGGAGAAACTCGAGGAGGAACTGGAGGCTGAGTGCTTCTAAACAATTCCAAAAACTGATCGGCAGACATATAAACGCCATCCGAATGTGAGCCACTGGATTGCCCAGCATCCGAACATCGTCCCCTGCCTCTTCCAGCCATACGCTAAAAGTAAGATAAGAATAAGATTATTCACAAGGTAGATATCATTAATTCAAATGTGGAATACTACGGAACAAAATGCATTCCTAGACGTATTACCACATTCTATCTAACCATTGATGGTAAAAAGGAATAGAGAGACACGATGGTTCAAAGATTTGTATCATTTATACGCTTTGATGTACCAGAATATGTGCATCTATTCTGTGTTTATCATATTTTGTTCTAAATCGTGCTCTGTACCACGCTGTGACGCCCCACCTCTATACCCACGCTAGCCAAGGACACTATAGGGTAATGCCGTCAACTAACATGGAGAATATGGCTGGTTAGGAGCGACCATCTATAGCCTTGCTCTAACCATCTATTGAATACATCGATAATAGACATACCAAGCAGGTCGACATACCCAATGAATACTTAAAACAAAATCATAGGTGGTTGGAGGATCTATCAAAACAGAATATAACAACTCAAATGTAATATACATCACAGAACAGTAGATCATCATATACACATATATTGATACATAACAGAGTATACAAACTAATACACGTCAAGTGGTATAGCAAAGCACAATATACAGACGATTCCAGATGAATACATATATTAGAGTTACAACAAAAATGACTACACAAAAAGCTTTAACAAAAGGAACAAGCTGAATAGTCCATGCGGAAGCAAAATAGGCTAAGTCCAAAAGCACCTAACCTGAAACATCTCAGTCTGACCCGAGTATTAAATACACGGGTCAGTCTAGCTAAACAAATCAGTTAGATAAACTGAACAAAAATAAACCTACAAGGTCACAATGTATAACAAATATCTCTAAAAGAGATAACACAATCATCTAACAAAAGATGAATCATATCATAACAAGCCTCGTATCATCGGCGACTCATAGAAACAAAGGATAGGAACATCCCAAAACAAGCCATAAAGGCAAATAACAAATACCAATGAACGTAACACAAGTTCCATAAGGTAATCGCTACATATCATGCGGCTCAAAAAGACCAACACCGAAGGGCGATGCCTAGCGAATATACATATCAATGAAACATCACAAAATTTGCACGTGCTCGGTACTGTATAAACAAGGATCCATGAGCCCGAAGACTCCAAACCCAAATATCACTCGAGCGGCTCATAAAGACCTAACTCCGAAAGCGATACAATAGGGCAACAAACCCGAAGGCACAAACCCGAAGGTGCAAACCCGAAGGCAACATACCCGAAGGCAACAAACCTGAAGGAGAGTCCGAAGACACTATCCCAAAAGCAACAAACCGTAGTGGTGAAGGTCCGGAGGCCCGATACTGGACACCACTAACTGGCAGAATGTGTCATAACTCTCAAAAAGGAATCTGAATAGTGGTAACGTGAGTCCCATAACCACTCGTTCGCACTAAACGGTTTATTATCCGTTAGTTAATTTCACACTCAAAGCAGTACAAAGTCTGCCTCATCTCATTGGTAAACCAGACCAAAGGGTCAAAACAATCGATCGAATAGGTCGGGGATTAATCGGAAAGACAAACGCATGGATTCGTGGTCCAAGTTTTACCTAACCATTTAATCTCCCTTCCACTCCGCTCGAAATGCGAAATCGTGTGTGTTTAAATAGAATTTATAAATTGGAGAAACGAGCTTTTAATGCAATTTTAGAAGATTATTTTATAAAAACCCGTGAACGAAGTCAAAAATAAGTTATCAAAGCCAAAGATGCAATAACAACCGCTAAGAACCAACTTGAATCGATAAAATTTGGAAAACACGCAAAAAGGCAAAAATAGGCAAAACAGCAGCAGGTCGGTTGGCCGGCTACAGGGCTCGGTCGGCTGGCCAGAAGCAGAAAAATGCTCGGGGTAGCAGTTCGGTCGGCCGGCTACAGGGATCGGTCGGCCGCCCCTGCAACCTGGTTGTTTCCAGCCTATCCCAAATGATGAGCAAAATTCCCAACTTTCAATCGGACGAGCACGGATGCTAGTGGTTCACGCCTAGCGGCTACCCGGCCCTATAAGCATTTCGATTCATCACCAAAACAAGATCAAAACATCCATAAGAGAATGTTCATAAAAATTTGACTTTGAAACTCAAGAATTGGAATATTCATAAAACCAATCCAATCAAAAATCAAATGCATATGAATAAGTAATAGGAATTCATACCCATCACCCATGAAATCAAGAGAAGTAGATGTGAGTTCAAAACTCACCTTTTTACACACAACAAAGATGAGAAGCACAAACACAAGAAGGAGACTAACTATCTTCACTTTAACTCTACAAGTTTCAATCTAAAAATAAAACACATATTTCCCAAAGTTAGGTTTATGAAAACTTTCAGAAATTGAAGAGGAGAAGAGTTGGAGAAGATGAAGAAGAGGCTTACCAACACCTTCTCTTTGATTTTGGAGCAAAAATTCAAGTTGCAAGAAAAACTAGGGCTAGGAATTTCTAATTCCTCTTCCTTTCCCCCATTTTCAGTTTTAGCTTAAGTTTTGGAGGTGAAAATGAGTGAATGGAAAGAGAAGGGCTGAGCTAGGGTGTTTAGTTAGCTAGTTAGCTGAACCCAAACCCAAAACCCAACTAGAAAAAGTAGCAAAATTCAACTTACTCCAACCATATCAAAGTTTATACTCAAAAAGATCGCAAACGCCATTTTGGACTCAATGGAGGTGGTTTCGAGTCCTAATTCGGCCATTTGCAAAAAGTAACATTTCGGATCCAAAAATCCGACTAACGACACTATATTTAAATAAAACATTAAATATAAAATCGTTAAATATGCGGGTTGTCACATTCCCTAAGTTAGGTTTTGGAAATTTCTGAAATTGGAAGGAAAAAGAGTTGGAGAAGAAGAAGAGGATGCTTACCAATAGCTTCTCTTTGAATTTGGAGCAAGAATTCGAGTTTGCAATTGGAACTAGGGCTTGGAATTTCTATTTCCCATTCTCTTTTCCCATTTTCAGTTGTGCTTGAGCTTTAGAATGAAAATGAATGAATGGAAGAAGAGAAGGGCAGAGTTGGTGTATAGATTGGGTGAAACCCAAACCCAAAAGCCCACTTAGCAAATAGCAAAATACGACTTACTCCAAACATATCGAAATTTATACTTAAAAAGGTTGCAAACATCATTTGAACTCAATGGGGGTGGTCTCGAGTCCTAATTCGACTGTTTGCAAAAAGTAGCTTTTCGGACTTAACTGAAATCCCATTATCAAATAATAATAGCATTAGTGTATAGAAAGGATTTTCAATTTGCGTTGAAAGAATTTCAAGTCTTTGAAATGAAAAAGTTTTGAAAACTATGAATGAATGTTTGTGAAAGATGGTTGAACCTTGTTTTGAAAATGAAGAGGATTTAAAATGGTATATCTTTTATATAAAAGATTTGAAATAGGAATTACTTTAAAAGTTATGAATGAATCTTTGGAAATGGTTTTGAAAGCTATAAATTGAGTCTTTGATTTAATGATTGGATGAGCTAATCCAATTTGAAAAGGGAAATTGTTTTGAAAGCAGTCAATGAACCTTTGTGGAAGATTGGTGAACTTTGTGAAGTGAATCTTTTTGTTTAAAGATTTGTAAATGGTAAAAAGATTTGTAAATGGTAATTTGTTTAAACCATTTTGAGTAAAGGTTTTTGGGTAATAAGTTGTGACTTAACTAAAATCTCATTATCCATATGATTTTTAAATATTGCACTCATTATTCGGTTTAGCCGGGAGATGACCTTGTGCCATATAACCCATTCTGAATAATGATAGGACGATATGGATAGCATTTGAAGATCGGTGGTGAAGACCGGGTATTTTCGAAAACGAAATGATTACCCGTCGAATGACTCTGCACTGAGTAGCTATGGTATAGAGATCTCCATATGTGATGGGGAGTCCGATCGGGATTGTGAATACCCAGATTGCAAGGGCTTCTTTTGAAGTACCTTCGGTTCTGTTCGAAACCAGAACAGACTTGTATGGATGTGTGTTTGACATTACACTTTGAGATGTAAAGCTGGTTTCTATCAAATACATTTCTGTTTGGTGGCGGAGATTTATTCTCTTAGCTCAATACCCTTCTCTGAGACGTACTAACTCAAAGGTTATGTAGTTGATGGTTACTAGTGATACATTCCCAATTTGATAATGTGGCATACGAAGTACTGCTGATCATTTGTTGATCAAAGCATGGCTTTGTGAAAAACCGTAGCTTTATTGACGAGACCTCGTCGAGCCTCACAACTCGAAAATGGTCGAAACAGGAATTTTGCGGTAAGGTTGCAGGGGTCGTTCCCCTAGGGTATGTCCATCTCTTTTGGATAAAAGGTGGTATCATGGTGTGGAGCCCAGATATTTACCTATGTGGTTGTTGCATACTAATTGCTGTGTGGTTGTTGGTATCGAGCGCTCGGATAAAGGTTGGTTACGATTGGGGGTGGCATAACTTGAGGGTTACTTCCGAGAAGGGGTAACCCGGCCTTGTGTCGGTATGGAACCATTTTGGTTCTTGGGGGCGTCCCTCCAAAGGTGTTCTCTTTTTAAGGAAGTTCCTTAGCCTGACCATTTATTGGAAATCCAATCATCCATTACGAGCCCTTTACGATTGCAGTTGTATTACCTGCCACCTCAGATGGTAGCTATAGTAGGCATAGTATAACGGCACCTATGGTAGCTAAGATTAATATTATAGTTTCAAAAGGTTTTCTGCACTATGCACTAATGATAATATCAAACTGTTTTTGCTTATCAAGCATTTTTGACTACCATGAGGAGAAATCTCCTCCAATTGTTCGCTTGCATTGCATGTGTGGCCAGAGGCCTTATGGCGGTTTCATTTTCTAAAAAGCATTGCGGATTTCAGCTTTTAAAATCTTTTGTTGTTGTTTTAAAGATAAAACTGATTTTGTTTGCTCATACCAGTCCTATGACGGACTTAGAGTTTATTGTTCCCTTCTTAAACTCTAGATGCCCACAATTTTCCACACTGGCAGTCTAGAGTTGGGTTTTTTGATAATCGAATAGTAGGTATAGATTCGATAGCATTCAATATCTGGATGTTGGCGATCACATTTGGATTGAGTTGCTTCACTTCAGTAATGATGGTGGTTCAAGCTTTTGGTTCAAGCTATCTTTGATGTTGGACTCTTTTGGAGATGCATTTATTAGAGTTCTCTTTCCGTTATCAATGGTTGCAAAGTCTAGACCATCTTCTGGTGTTGTCTTCCACTATTGTATATCTCTTGGCTTTGATTTGTATTGATATTCAGTTGTATATGACGTTGTATCAATTGTGTATCAATGATATATATATATATATATAATTCTTTCGTCTGCTTTGTTGTTGTATTTAATGTGTTATAAGCTCTGGCACGGGTCAAATTTCGACGTTTGAAAATGCAGCATTCGAGTACGAGTGATGTATGGGTGTCTATTTTCGAACGCTGAAATTTGGGTCGTGACAACTTGGTATCAGAGCTGAAGGTTGAAACTTTAGCTCAGGACTATAACACATTGGGTAACCCATTAGAGATAGGGTGAAATATACCCTAGAATGAGTACATCCCTAAGATATCCGTATGTATGCCTCCATAAATTCTCTTACTATCCACTGATAGTGAGTATGAGTGCAAGAAGAGGACGAGATAGGGGACCGGGGAATACGACTACAGATGGTCGATGCCCTGCAACATCAGAAACAATCTTTTCCTATCAATCTCTTTTGATCACCATTCGATTTCAATTCTTTGATTGCTTCATGATAGCAGGAAGAAGAAGTTTTGGTGCGATGGTGGCCTTGCGTAACTAGAATAAATATTTTCATAACCTTAATAAATTAGAAACTTTAATTAGGATAAATTGGTAAACAAGAATATGAAGCTGAATTTGAATTGTATCGATAAAGCGATTTCGATTGAAACCAAATTTGAAATTCTACTGTGATTTCTTGTGAAGATCAAAGTCCAAAGAGGGACAAGCAGGTGTAAACTTTGGGGTAATCTGACCTAAGTTTGGAATCCATACCTAGTGTTTTGAGAATTATGGTAGATTAAATCCATTTATCTATTGTCTAGGTCTCGATATATTCTACGAACGATTAATTATCCCTTCGAACTAATCAATACCTTGCATATTCGTAGATGATGACCCGAGTATCTTGTGAAGTATTGAATGAGTTTGTTCTCGTATCTATTGGTGATAGTGATTTGGTAAACCAAATGCAGAATAACTATTCAGTTTGATCTGGTGAGTTGTGTGTTCATCTATCTTTGTTGTCTCCTAACTTGCAAATTTCGACGACGAAATTTTCTTAAGGAGGAATCTGTAGCATTCTCGAATTTTAGCCAAGTTTAATTTGGCAATTAATTTAATTTTGGAATTAAATTGTGAATTTATTTGTGAATTAATTAGAAATTTCTAGAATAAAAAAAATTAGATTATGAATAGAATTTTGGTTTGAAGTTTAAGGATAAAAGAATTACGGGCTAATTATTTAATGATTAAGATTCGTAATTAAAAATAAATAGAATTTAAAGCTTTAAGATTAATAAAAGTTTGTTTTCTGAATTTTAATATATATCAATATTTGGAAGATGTGATTTGAGAGTTAATGTAATAATTTTCAAGAGATTATTTATAGTTAAATTCTCTTATATACATATATAAATAAATGTGATTATTTATTAGTATTTAGATTTTCAAATCATTCTCTTTAAAAAATTGTGCAAATATAAAAGATAGAAAATGTATGAATGGGAAATATATACTATTAAATTAAGATTGTGATGTGAAAAACAATTGAAATAGATTTTATTTATGCAATGTAAAAAATATAAAAGAAGATGAAAACATAAACATTTTTTGATAAAGGCATATGTTAAGATATGAAATTATATATGCATAAAGGATTAAAATAAAATTTACAAAAATATTTGAATTATGGATATAAACACAATTTAGTTCACATGTGACATTTGTAAATAAAAGAGATTATGTAAATACAAGTGTTAATATAACATAGATAAGTGTTAGCTAAATTAAAACATGTGGCAAGAGAATCGTTTTCTTTTGAATTAAACATAGAAAACATGCATAGAAAAAAAATAAGGCCAGGCTATTTTCATTTCTTTCTCAAATCTGAGAAAACAAAAATTCAAAAAACTTCTTCAATCTAAGATCTGGAAACAGATCAAACCCAGCAAGATGCAAATCATTCAAACCTGAGATCAAAAGAAAAGGTGAACAAAGTTTAAATCAAGCAGTTCACAAATCAAAAGCCTGAGGATAAAAACCTGAAGCAAATAATGGAGTCAAGCTCAAATTCAAATAGCAACCTGAGTTCAAAATCTGGAACCAAAACAGATTTAAAATTTGCAAACTGGAAATCAAAAACAGCTTCAGCTCATTCATAAAAAGCAGGACAAGTTTCGGGTAACTCATAAATTCAAATCAACAAGTAAAAGGAACAACATTATCTCAAACTAAATCAAGTAGCAGATTTGAACAAAGCATTAAAACCAAATCAAATCCAAGCTTTTCAAAAAATTTGGCTTCTCTGTTCCAGGTGAGTAAATTCCATTGTAAACCTAATCTTTTAACTTGATCTGTGCTCTATGAGGATGAATGAGATTGACGATGTTGTAAACCATGTTTGTATGAATATATTTGTGCGTATGTGTACAGATTTGAGGGAGCATGTTTGGTTTAAAGGCAATGTTTGCCTCTGTTGATTAAAGGCTTTCAAAGCTGTCTTCAAAAAAAAAAAATTAAACTGCTCTTTCTATGATCATTATTAAAGCAAGATCATTGAAGATAAAATAATGGTATGAATGTGAACTTATTTTAAAAAAATAATTCCAGGTCAAAATGTTATATGAATATTGTGGAAGTAAAATTTCACAGTAAAAACATTTTATATCAAAAAAATCGAATCTTTAATTTTTGAAATCTGATTACATAATTAGATTAATGCTATGAAATAATGATTTTAGGTGGATATCTCATGATTTTTAAGTAAAAGATGATCGTAAATTTCTAAGTTGAACGGAAAGGGGTTTATTGGCAATCTCTGGTGATCAACCAAGTGTTGGACCTCGGGATCGTGGTAGTAGGTGCTGGAATGATCATTGATCTCGAGAAAAATGCGAGACAATTTTTTAATTCATTTAGGGTATTAGCCCTGCATTTTACTGGTTGAATTCGCGAGCCATTATCGTCGTCGTCGCCGCGTTTCAGACGATTGGACCTGTGACGCCCCACCTCTATACTCACACTACCCAAGAACACTATGGAGTAATGCCATCAACTAGCATGAAGAATAAGGCAGTTGAGGAGGGACCATCCGTGTAATTGCTTTGTGTGAGCACCGATATGTCAAATAGTATAACATGCATTTCATTTCAAAAGGGAATCTGACATGCCGATACAAACTCAAAGCTACTACACAGTGGCTATGTGGTCTTGGAAACAAATAAAGAAATAAACATAACATCAATCAGTGACAGATATCTGTATCACAAAGGCGGAAATAGATATGAATATAACACATAGAAGTGTACATCAGAGTAGTCGTCAAACAAGACCCACAATATCACAAAAGAATAAATATAAGTGCTATACAAAAGAATATGTATACATCAAGGAGTATCGATCTCAAAGGTATAACAACAAAACTACCAATATAATGTAGTTAGACAAAAGTCAGATGATGATTCGTGATAAGGAGTCAACCAGAAGCACATGTAACATCTTGGTTTGACCCGAGTACTATTTAACAAGAAAATAATAAACAGATCAGTTTAGCTATAAATATCATATAAAATGAGATAGAATAAGAGATATGACGAAAACGTATGATATCAATTATGCCATACTATGAAAAGTATACATTTAACAACGATAAAAATCATACAATATCTCAAAAATCTCATAACATCAAAAAGAATGTCATATTCTTTAACATATTCACCAAACCACAAATATTGGCTAACATATCAATGCCAATCATAAAAATTGGTGAAACCCAAATTCTAGAAATCATCAATTGGAAATCCAAAAATCACAAAAAGAGGAAGGCTTATCATAAACCAAAGCAAGAAAACTCTCCAACACTATATCACAAATGGGACGTTGTCCCATGGTCGCTAACAATAGAGCCGGTGCAATGACATAGTACAATGGTACGCCCAAGGGACATGAAACTCGAATAATACATAGTACAAAGGTACGCCTGATGAACTTGATAAGCCTAAACAACGACGTAGTACAACGGTACGTCCTATGAGCTGAACTCCATAAAAGAACATGGGTCGCTAGCCCACAAGAATGAGTCAAAACTCCAAAGAATGCGTAGGTCGTTGTCCTATAAAAGAAATGAGACGAAACTCAATAAAACGAGGTATAGTCCCCTGCGTGGACAAAGAGACATCGCACACCGCAAGTCTAATCAAAAAATGATCATCAACTATCAGAAAAAAAGTGTGGATTACAGTAAGTTGGTAAATAAATGAGTTTAGCTTCATGTCCCTAACCACTGGCTTAAATTAAATATTGATCTCCGCTCATAAAATTGTCACAAGAGTTTCAATCGAACAAGTCCAAAAATTAACCGATGAAGTAAACGCAAGTGTTTCATACCACTAGTTTTACTAAGCCATTTAATTAGATTTTTCAAACGAATGAGGTAAAGGTTTGTGTGTACTAATAGATTGAAAAACGATTTTAGAAACAAGCTTTGTATTAAAAAAAGAGTTGAAATCATCTTTGAGAAAGAGTTTGAATATTTTCTACTAGTATAGAAACCTTTGTATTTAAAAGTGACAAACCATAGAAATGATTGTAAACACAATTAATCACCAAAATTCACATTCGAAGACGTGAATTGAATCCAAAGAAATCGATACCAAATCCATCGAAATGGGTATTCCCCAAAAATCCCGAAACAGAAGTCATCAAAGTCGTATAAATGATAACAACAAATCAGATAATCATGAATCGATAAAAATTGGAATTTCAAGCAAAAAAGGAAAATTGGGATGAAGCAGTAGGTCAGTCGATTGGACACTGAGTTCAGTCGACTGGCCCAATGCCTGGAATACTCTCGTGTTCCAGGTTAGTCGACTGGACTCAGAGAGCCAGTCGACTGGAACCTGTTTTCCAGTATTTCCAGCCTAGGCCCCAAAGGGACAAGAATCCAAACAGAGCCGATCGATCGAGAAATTGCAACTAGGGATTTATGCCATGCGACAACCCAGTTCTCTAGGCTCTTCGACTCATCCCAAAGACATGTTCAAGCATAAAGCTAGGATTTTTTTAGATTTAAGTTCAAAACACCAAAAATTGAAATGTTCGTTAAATCAATTCAAATCAAAAGCAAATGAACATGAATAGATATTAGGAATTCATACCTAACAATAATGATAGTTATAGACATGAATGTGAGATAAATATCTTACCCTTTTCTCAAAAACAATGAAGGAGAAGCTTGAAAACAAAGGAGGATCAACCGCTCTTCAACCCAACTCTAAAAGATCCAATATAAGATCATAAGCCAAAGTTTTCCAAATTAGATTATAGGTAATTTCTGAAATTGGAGAGAGATTGAGATGGAGAAGAAGAAAGAGATGCTTACCTAAGCTTCTCTTTGATTTTGGAGTTAGAACTTAAATTTTGCAAAGGAGCCAGGGCTTAGGAATTCTAATTTCCAATCTCTTCCCCCATTATTCCTAAAGCTTGAAGTGTTAGGAAATAGAAATGAAATGGATGAAGAGGAGTGGGGTGGAGCTAGAGTCTTAAGTTGTTGTTAATGGGCTGAAACCCAAATCCAAAGCCCTAAGTGAAAAGGTCGAAATTCTAGCTAACTCCAAACATTTCGATGTTTATACTCAAAAAGGTCGCAAACGTCATTTTGAACTCAATGGAAATGGTCTCGAGTCCTAATTTGACTGTTTTCCAAAAAATAGCTTTTCTGACTATAATCCGACTAACGACGCTATATTTAAATAAAATATTTAAATACACAATCGTAAAATATGCGGGTTGTTACACACTCCCCTCCTTAAAGAAATTGCGTCCTCGCAATATTTAAGTAGAATATAAAAAGTAACAACCATAGAAGCATGTCAACACAAAAGAAATTTGAAATAAGAAGTTCACCTCTAAGAGCACGAGAAAGTAAGTCCGGATGTGTCCGACTGATGAGCTCTCCAGATTCCCAAGAACAATTCTTAGGATTTGAGGACCATTGAACTTTCACAAGAGGGACATCTTTATTCGAAGGTGTTTTACCTCCGATGCAATGATACAAATAGGAGGCTGCTCATAAGTCAAATTAGGCGAAACTTCAATTTCTTCAACAGCACCGGGCTCAAGAATAGAATCAGAATCTCGAAGGCATTTCCGTAGTTGAGAGACGTGAAAAACATCATGAATTGCAGAAAACTGAGCCGGTAATAAAAGGCGATAAGCCACGGAACCAATGCGTTCGGTGATGGAAAATGGACCAATATATCGAAGTGCTAATTTTCTCGATCGACTGAAACGCACAACATGCTTCGTAGGTGAAACACGGATAAACATCAAATCTCCCATAGAGAATTCTAATTTCCTTCTTCGGTTATCGACATAGGATTTTTGCCTACTTTGAGCTTCTTTCATCCTATGGAGAATAAGGTCAACCTTTTCTGTGGAATCACGAATAAAATCTGGACCAAAAACCAGCTTCTCGCCGGCTTCAAGCCAACAAGAAGGAGATCGGCATGGCCTTCCATAGAGTGCCTCGAAGGGTGCCATACCAATAATAGATTGGAAGCTATTATTATAGGAAAACTCAATAAGAGGAATGTGATCTTCCCGACTCCCACCAAAATCAAGAACACATATAGGAAGAAGATCTTCAAGAGTTTGGTTCACACGCTCGGTTTGTCCATCGGACTGAGGGTGATAAGCAGTGCTAAAATTGAGCTTCGTTCCCAAAGCTTTTTGAAGACTCTTCCAAAATCCACTAGTAAACAATGGATCACGATCGCTAACAATAGAAGTAGGAACTCCATGTAATTTAATAATTTCTTTAACATATAGTTTGGCCAAAAGAGGTACGGTCCGATTGGACCGAACAGGAATAAAATTGGCAGATTTTGTTAGTTTGTCAACTATTACCCATAGGCTATCATGACTCGAACGAGAACGGAAAAGACTATCAATAAAATCCATGGAAATTTGATCCTATTTCCAAATTGGAATGTCCAAAGGTTGCAATAACCCACCGGGCCTTTGATGCTCGGCCTTAACAAGTTGGCCAGTCATGCAGCGCTTAACAAAGTTAGCAATATCGGATTTCATTCCATCCCAATAATAAAGTCACTTCATATCCATGTACATTTTACTACTACTAGGATGAATGGTAAATTTAGAAAGATGATAATCTTCTAAAATATCTTTACGAAGATCACTAATATTTGGCATGATAAGTCTACCAAATTTTTGAGTACCGCCACGAGCATCAATATCAAAGTCTTTCAAACCTTCAATGTCAATTTTATCCCTACAACTTTGGCTAATAAGAGCCAATTCAGGATCTAGCTTTTGGGATTCAAGAATGCGGTCTAAAAGAGAAGGATGAGCCTCAAGGCTACATAAAACAAAAGATGAACATAAATCGGATTCACGATCTCGAATCTCACAAGTGGACAAAATCTCGAGATCGTTCCATTCGGATATCATCATAGAAAGAACCTCTTGTTGCTTACGACTAAGGGCAACTGCAACACGATTCCCCTTTCCGGGAGTAAAAAGAATATCAAGATCATAAGATGCAGGGAACTCGAGCCAACATTGTTGACGCAAATTAAGTTCCTTTTGAGAAAACAAATACTTCAAATATTTATGATCGATGTAGGGAACTAATTTTTCTTCCAAAAGATAATGATGCCAAATTCTACGGGCGAAAACAATAGCTGCGAGCTCTAAATCATGAGTGGCATATCTAGTCTCGGCTGGCTTTAATTGCCTAGAAGCATAAGCAATAACACGATCCCTTTGCATAAGAATGGCTCCCAAACCAACGCGACTAGCATCGGTATAAACAATAAAATCTTGGTTCCCTTCGGGAATCACAAGAATAGGGGCATCGAAAAAGAGTTCTTTAAATTTCTGAAAAGAAGCTTCACATTTGTCCGACCAAATGTATCTAACTCCTTTCTTTGTCAAGCTAGTAAGAGGAACGACAATTTTAGAAAAGTCCTTTATGAACCGACGGCAATAACCCGCCAATCCAAGAAAGCTAAGAATTTCCGTCACACTCTCCGGTCTCTTCCAATCTTGAATCGCTTCAATTTTTAAAAGATCCATGGAAATTCCAGATTCAGAAATGATATGACGAAGAAATTTCACACAAGATTGCCAAAAGTGGCACTTAGAAAATTTTTCTTTCAATTGATTGCTCCTAAGAGTTTCCAACACAATCCGAAGATGTTTTTCATGCTCTTCCTCGGTTTTAGAATAAACAAGACTATCATCTATAAAGAAGAGAACAAATCAATTGAGAAAGTCTTTGAAAACTCGATTCATAAGGTCAATGAAATAAGCCGGAGCATTCGTTAAACCAAATGGCATAACAAGCCAATCATACGATCCATAACGAGTACAGAATGATGTCAAAGGAATGTTATCCTCTATAATACGAAGCTGATGAAAACCGGTTGCTAAGCCTAAATATGAAAAGACTCTAGCACCGCTAAGTTGATCGAATAGATCATTAATCCGAGGTAATGGATATTTATTCTTGATAGTAAGATCATTAGTCCTACGATAGTCAATGCAAAGCCTAAGTGTACCATCCGATTTCTTCACAAAAATAGCAGAAGCTCCCCAAGAAGAGGAACTAGAACGAATAAATTGCTTCTCTTTCAATTCGGATAATTGTTTGCGCATCTCCTCATTTTCTTTATTGGACATACGATAAGGAGGACGAGTAATTGGTAAAGCTCCAGGAATTAGATTAACTCTAAACTCAATGGCTCACTTAGGGGGTAATCCTAAAACGAGATCAAATGTATCGGGAAATTCCCAAAAAATGTGAATGAGAGAAATGACATCTTCCTCATCATCATTATCGTCATCATGAGGATTTAAAGAATATAAAGATGCTACCAAGTTGAAATCCGAATCTTTAAGAACAATAAAAATCTGCTTAATAGATTGAGGATGTCGAAGATGAATAGTCCGCTCGGACACAGGATATTGGCTTCATAACGGTTAAGCCAATCCTTCCTCAAAATCATTCCGAAGCCTAAGTAACGCATGACATGCAAATCGACTCAGAAAGAAAAATCATACAAAATAATATCGACATCTTTACAAAGCAAACTAAGTATTACGGATCCACCAACCGGATTCATAATTCTCAAAGAAGTCATTAAAGCCATAACACTTAAAGAAAAAGTATAAACAAGTATTTAGAAAGAGGTTCAAAAGATGCGACGTAGTCCGTCACAGAAGATTCACCTTGAACAAGGTCTATGAAACGCCAGGCCAAAGTTACTTTTTCAGCTTCCTACACAAATTTTGATTCGAACCGTTCCCGTAATTGCTCCCATGTAAGATCTGCTTCAATAATTTCAGAAGTCAGAATCTCATACCAATCTAGTGCTCTTTCTTGGAGCATACTAGAAGCCACTTGGACTCTATGAAGATCAATAAGATTCATGCGAGTAAAGATGTGATCGCATGTTCTAAGCCAAGCTTGGACTACAATAATGCTTTCATAACCCTTGAATGTCTTCCCACCCAAGTTGGTATAATCACTGTACAAGCGTGGAAATCCGGATTTTGGGTGAGTAGGCTCTGGAATGGGACCGACAGCTTGAGCATTCTTTACAAGATCAGGAAGCTGTTGAGCTGACACAAATACTCCATCCTGAGGAGTAGCGCTTGATTGACCGGCACTGGGATGGCCAGGTCTAACCATTTCTCTTCTTTCAGAAAGAAAGAAAGAAGAAGAATAAGTTATTCTCAGAGTGAATATCAAATAAAAATGATTGATAAAACAAGGCATCACAAAGAAAATATGATAGAACGGGTCCAATGACTCGAATAAAACCCTAAGGCACGACTCCTAAGATAGACTTAGGACGATGATCCTTGTTAAACTATTCTACATTGTTTCGAAGTTTGGCTCCGATACCAAGCTGTGACGCCCCACCTCTATACTCATGCTAGCCAAGGACACTACGGTCGTTAACTAGCACAAAGAATAAGGCTGTTGAGGAGCGACCATCCATGTAATTGCTTTGTGTGAGCACCGATATGTTAGATAGTATAACATGCATTTCATTTCAAAAGGCAATCCGACATGCCAATACAAACTCAAAGCTACTACACAGGGCTATGTAACGAGACGGGGATTTTCGTTGCCGAAAAAACCGAATAGTTATGGGTTTTAAAAAGAATTTAAGAAAAGAAAGAAGAGAGAAAAAGGTAGAAGATAGAAGGAAAAGAAGATAGAAAATTTAGAAATAGAAAGAAAAAGAGAATAGAGAAAAAGGAGAAAACAGAAGAAAATAGGACGGGACAGAAAACAACAGAACAACAACAGAATCTCACAATTCGCAGCGGAACAACATATAATAATAAATGAATAATCTTTAAACAAAGAACTATATCAGTTATCACATTATCATCATATTACATTACATCAAATCATCAGAGTGTACAACAACATACAACAACATAACAGCGGAAAAAGAAGTACTATATAAACTAGTAATACGCCATGCCATCCAGCTTGCCTCCAGCAACTCCAGAATATCCAGAATATCCTGATAAACCTAACTCTTAACTGCCCGTGTGGAAATTGGTGGGCACCCAGAGTTTAGGAAGGAAAACAATAAACTCCAAGTCAGTCATGTGACTGGTGTGAGAACTCAAAAACAGTTTATTTATCTTTAAAATCAAAAATAGAGGAATATTTTTTTAAAGTCAATTCGCAATGCTTTTAAAAATGAGACTACCATAAGACCTCCTGCCACACACACAATGCAAACGCAGACTTGGAGAAGATTTCTCCTTATGATAGTCAAAGATGCTTGATACGCATTAAAATCAAATAGATTTTGATATTATTATTAGTGCATAGTGTATAAAATGATTTCGAAAGTAGAATATAAATCTTAGCCAGCATAGGTACCATTATATTATGCCTACTAATAGCTACCATATTAGGCAGGTTCTACAACTAAAACCGTACAAGTCACATATTGTTTCTTTGGATTTCCAACGAATGATCAGGCCAAGGAACTTCCCATTGCCACATGAGAATGCCTCTGGATGGACATCCCCAAGAACCAAACCGGATCTCTACCAACACAAGGCCGGGTTACTCCTAACTGAGTAACAACTGACCGAATATGCCATCCCCCGGTCCTTTGGGACCTTTTAAACCGAGCGCTCGTAATCAATTCACACAATCATAAAGTGTTTTCAACATGAGTAAGTATCTGGGCTCCATACCATGATACCACCCTTTTCCAGAAGGAAATGCACATATCCTAAAGGGCGCTACCCCTCATAACCTTGCTGCATCTTTCCTGTTTTGACCATTTCCGGGATGTGAGGCTCGACGAATTCACGTCCACAAAAACATACTTTATACAAAAGCCATGCTTTGGGTCAACAAATGATCAACACAATGATCACTAAGATAGACGATCAAATAAATGATCCTATCACAAATAATCAACACAATGATCATTTCAGCATCACTCAGCATGTCACGTTACCAAACTGGGAATATATCGCTGATAACTTCAACTATATAACCTTTGAGCTCGTACGTCTCAAAGAAGGGTGTTAAGCAAAGAATAAATTCTCCGCCACCAACAGAAATATATTTGAAAGAAATCGGCTTTATATCTCAAATTGTAATGTCAGACATACAATCCATACAAGTCTGTTCCGGGCTCGAACAGAACCGAAGGCACTTACAAAGAAGTCCTTGCAATCCGGATATTCACAATCCTGATCGGATTCACCATCACATATGGAGAACTCAATACCGTAGCTACTCGGTGCAGAGTCAATCGATAGTTCATCCTATCACTCTCGCAAATACCGGTCTTCAACACCGATCTTCAAATGCGATTCACAACGACGTATCACATATTCGGAGTGGGTTATACGACCCCATGGTCCTTTCCCGGTTAACCCGAATAGTGAGCGCTTATTCAAAATAAGTGTGCATTCAAATTCAATCAATTCACATCAAATACCCATTCAAAGGGAAATACTGATAGTCGGTTATTGAACTATCACTGGATATGCACACATTACCAGATTCCAAATAATTTTCCAAATTATTTATTTTCCAAAATATCTTTACAAGATATATAATTTCAACTTCAAAAATAAATCAATATTTATTTTCACACAAATTCCACTTTCACATATAAATTCCATAATGAATTTATATTTCAAAATATTCATGCATATATGATTTCAATTATTCATTTCCAATTTATCTTCAAAAAGATAAATTCTAAATATTCACTTCATATTGGAAAATATTTCCATACTTATTTATTCATAAGTAATTCACAAATCTCTTTTATTTTCAACACTTAGAAAATATTCAATATACTTAAATCGAATTAAGTATATATTTCATTCTTTAAGGAAATCATTCACTTATACATATTTATTTGGGCCAAAACGAATGTTGCGTAAAACATCGTTACAACGTCCCAAAATCACTAGTATAGGGATTCGAAATTAAAATAGATATATAAATTCCAATACTATACAAAAACATTTCCTTTCGGAAATCATTTACTATAACAATAGTGTTATAGTCCACCATTTCCTTTTATTCCTCGAAAACGTCTATTTCAACAATAAATGTTGAAATCTATGGTTTCGAATCTCAACATCTTTTAAAACATCGTTAGATCGTTTTAATTCTGTTTAAAACACCAAATCTAAAACAATTTCTTTAACGTGTTATTCACTATTCAAAAACGTGAATAAACTTCGTTAACAAATTTCATCCTTTTATTCATTTTAATTCAAAGGATTATTCACTATTCAAAAATGTGAATATAACTCCATCTATAGGTTTCAACAAATTTTCTCGTCAAAATAAATCATTTGCAAATTTATAAAACAACGTTTATAAATTCCATTTCTAATTATTTATAAAAAAACTTCCTTTTTATAAATTCCTTTATTAACCTATTCCAGTTTATAACTAAATTATAAACTAAACGTTCATATTATAAGTTAATTACTTATAAAACGATTATTTTACAAAATCGTTCTTTTAATCTTCCCAAATTATAAATCTTATAACTTATAAGATTCATTTATTTAACCAAATCTATTCTTCAAATAATTTCACCAAATTTATAAATCTTACTATTTATAAATTTCATTTATAACTTCACAGTTTATAATTCCATAAATTTCATTCATTTAGGAAATTCATTTTCACTACATTCAAACACTTATAAAAACTCGTTTTATAACGTCCATATTTCAATTTATAAATATCCATTTATAAATCTCTTAATATAAATTAATTTATATTATTCTTTTAAACGTCATTAAATTCCTTTATAATTTCACCATTTTGATTTATAAAATAATCAAATTTTATAAATCCTATATTTAAACTTTTGATAATAAATTCAAAAATCCAGTTTAAACTATTTTATAAAATCATTGGTTCATATTTCTCAAAAACCAGCTTTTAACTATATTTCACAAAAACCATAATTTTATAACTTTAAAAATTATAACGTTTATTTATTTATAATGGATCAATCCCAAAAATATAGTATATTTTCAAAAATCACTTTAAAAATCATTTTAAAATACCAGAAATCTGGGTCCAATGATGCTACACACCAAATAGTCAATCACGACTAACAACGATATCATATATCGATATGATAATCCATCAAATATCAAAATATCTGAAATAAAATAAATACTGTTGAGGAATCCAGTTGGATCCCTCCAACCTGTTTTCCTGCATCCAAAAACATTAGCACAATACCAATTTCGCTCCAGTACGAAATTATCGCGGTACATGTTTTTAATAAATATTATCCGCTTAATAACGGCGTAATAGGGTCTCATCCGCTAAACAAAAAATGCGGGAAATCAACAACTGCAATATATACATATGCCAATATATATATATTGATATTATATATAATACCAATTTCACTGTTTATGAAATATTCGCGGTATATGTTTTTATTAAATAACATCCGCTTAATAACGGCGCATAATGTCTATTTTAACAATCAATAATTTACAGTCATCATTCAAACATGCATTCAAATATTTTAAATCTAACTATTTAAAATAAAATCGAAATCTATTCGATTGAGTGAGAAGTTCTCACCTTGGTTTTAATTTCCGTTTTAGCTTTAATTTCGAATAAAATTAAACGGACGTTTAATTTTACCCAAAATTCTCACTAACTCCAAACGACTCGAAACCAACTCCATCGCGTAGTGCTCGTCCATACGATTCCAACGCAACTGAGTTTGCATTTTTTCGACCTCGTATGAAAAAGTTATACAATTTACAAGTTTATACACGTTTTTATAACTAAATTTCAACAATAACTTTTATATTTAAAACCCAAACTCACACCAGCCCTTGGATCCAAAGCAAGCTACATCAGGCCGTCCCTCATCATCTTCTACATCACGCACAAGCTACAGGTTTTAGGATTTGAGGCCGAACCCATATAGCTAGCTAGGGTTGAATTATTCTCCTCCAATTCTCAACGATACTCGATCACACCAACGCCAATGCGAAGCATACGACGCAAGCTATCTCCACCTCCTCCACCATGAAGTTCGGCCACCCTATGACGCGCGCGCACGGTGGTGAACAGCCCACGAACGGCCTATCCTTGCCCCCTCATCGTTGCTCCATTCCCGATCATATCCGTATGGATTTCAAGCTCTCTTCATGCTCTACCTTTTTCGTGTTGAACACTTCTTCTAATTCTTTGTAGATTGGGAGAGATTAAGGGTTGAAATTGGGACAATTCTGACCATTGAATAATTAGGGCCGGCTACATGATATTAGGGTTAGGTTTTTAGTGTTGAAATTTATGAAGGGTGAAGGGTTCTTTTATAGGAAAAGCAAGCGTAAACACTATTCATCCCGGGAATTCCGAACTCCGATTTAGACGCCGTAACCAGCGTACCTAGGGTTTATCCCGCGTTCCGGACACAATGGAACAGGTTTCGGAAGCTAATTCGGAAGTATGTGCGAGTTATGGCTATAAACGCTCAATTTAAATTAAACCGATTTAAATCGATTTCTAGGCGTTTTAATTTGTACCGGACAAACGGTAAATCCAAACGACTTGAAATTTGAAACCTTACAATAATATCACATTACGGATCCGATGAAACTAGTTTCGTCGAAATCCGAGACTTTTTGAAAAATGGCTATTTTGACTCGCCAAATTTAAATTAAAAATAATTCGATGCGTTTCGAGCTGCCACGATCAAACGATAACTCCGATTGACACGAAAATTGAAATCCGGTAATAACTAACTATTACGGATCCAATGAAACTGGTTTCGTTCAATTCTGAGACTGTTCAAAAATTGGCTATTTTACAGTCGATTATTAAATATTAAAATATTCAATTTTCACAAATTAACTCTTAATTCGATTTTAAAAGTTCTAAAATATTTCTATAACTCCAGTATGATTAAATAAAATTTTCCAAATTATTTTCAATCATATTTAACTATATTTTCAATTATTTCCATAATTTAACTTATTAAATTATCGATTTAATAATCCAATTAAATCCAAAAATTCAAATAAAAATTTATTTGACTTATAAATTCACTTATAAATATTTAAAATTAATTAAATATTCAAATTTAAATTATTAAAAATTCTGGGTCGTTACAATCTTTCCCCCTTAAAAGAATTTCATCCTCGAAATTATAAGTAAGAAAAGTTACAGAATCTATTAATTTTCCAAAATTCATAATTAAACTTCTTACAATTCTTTACTAAGTTTTCAAATCGTACTTAGTTATTTTTTTCAAAAGCAACTACCTATTGTTTAACTTTCAACTCCAAAATCAAAGTTAAAGTTTTCAAAATTTTCCCAATTTTCTCAAAATTTTTCTAACGCCTTAAATTTCCGGAAAAATTCGCCATAGTCTCCTTTGCGCGGCTCGATCCGAAAAAAAAATGACAGTATATATATCACAAATATACATCTCATCAAGTAATGAGGCATCCCGAAGGGAAAAAAGTGTAAAAGTGCGATATTTAATCCGAGATATGTACCTTATATTTTATTAGCAAGCATATACGGCTAATATAGCGCTAAAGCGAACTCCAAATGCGAAGCAAACGCGATCCGCACCTACTAAACTCAACAAACAACATGAGAACATGCACATATGCAAATAATCTCAATATACAACATATAGTAACATAATAACTATATATGTCACTTAGCTATGCATTCAAAACAACAAATGCAATATATATTCAACCATCAAACCAACTACATCCAACTAACATCCATAACCAATAATATTCATTCATATTCTCATTAATATTCAATGAAATGGTTTTCAATTTAAATCACATTTGATTTATTTACATTGGATTTACTAACATTCATTCTCAATTCAATTAGTTAACATTTACCAATTTAAATCCAATTCACTTTCAATTCTATTCAAATTTATTTACTTTCAATTTGAATTCAATTTCATAGCTTTAAATTTCACTAATTCACTTTCATTAATACTTAATGAATTATATACAATCAACTAACAATCATATAACAACCAATGTATATTAATTACAACCAAATTCCTTTGCTTTCAATTGGTTTAATTAATTGATTTTCATTCAATTTAATTACAACAGTTGAATTTCATTCATATACTCAAGTTCATATTCATCACTTAACTTAATTAATTTAGTTTGATATCAATATCAACTTTATTCAACAACACTTAAGTTATATTCCATTTAACTTTAAATTCACTTTTATTTACAACTCATATTCATATAATTTCACTTTTTACATATATAAGTTTATTTCACAATTGTAAATCACTTTAATTATAATTCAATTCTTATAATTCATTTGCTTATACAATTATTTTTTAATTTAGATTATTCAAACAACCTAACAATCAACTTATATACACTTTAATAATTCTGAAAAATTATTCCTTTACATATAAAATATACTTAAGGTAAAATCATTTCATTTACCCAATTTAAAATCAATATCGTGCCGAATTGTTCTATTCAAGTGTTTAGAAACCCCTTCGGCATAGTCTTGCGGACCACGCTGACGAAAGTTCATATGCCACTCAATAAACCAATCATCACAATATAAAACAATTTTTATATTCACTAACAAATACGCTCTCATAGCTATTATTACACTCAAACTCATTCTAGAGTACTGCTGACTCTATCTCTAACGAGTAATACCCTACAGAACCATGGTTGTCGCTTAACCATAAGCTCTGATACCAAATGTAACGAGACGGGGATTTTCGTTGCCGAAAAAACCGAATAGTTATGGGTTTTAAAAAGAATTTAAGAAAAGAAAGAAGAGAGAAAAAGGTAGAAGATAGAAGGAAAAGAAGATAGAAAATTTAGAAATAGAAAGAAAAAGAGAATAGAGAAAAAGGAGAAAACAGAAGAAAATAGGACGGGACAGAAAACAACAGAACAACAACAGAATCTCACAATTCGCAGCGGAACAACATATAATAATAAATGAATAATCTTTAAACAAAGAACTATATCAGTTATCACATTATCATCATATTACATTACATCAAATCATCAGAGTGTACAACAACATACAACAACATAACAGCGGAAAAAGAAGTAGTATATAAACTAGTAATACGCCATGCCATCCAGCTTGCCTCCAGCAACTCCAGAATATCCAGAATATCCTGATAAACCTAACTCTTAACTGCCCGTGTGGAAATTGGTGGGCACCCAGAGTTTAGGAAGGAAAACAATAAACTCCAAGTCAGTCATGTGACTGGTGTGAGAACTCAAAAACAGTTTATTTATCTTTAAAATCAAAAATAGAGGAATATTTTTTTAAAGTCAATTCGCAATGCTTTTAAAAATGAGACTACCATAAGACCTCCTGCCACACACACAATGCAAACGCAGACTTGGAGAAGATTTCTCCTTATGATAGTCAAAGATGCTTGATACGCATTAAAATCAAATAGATTTTGATATTATTATTAGTGCATAGTGTATAAAATGATTTTGAAAGTAGAATATAAATCTTAGCCAGCATAGGTACCATTATATTATGCCTACTAATAGCTACTATATTAGATGGCAGGTTCTACAACTAAAACCGTACAAGTCACGTATTGTTTCTTTGGATTTCCAACGAATGATCAGGCCAAGGAACTTCCCATTGCCACATGAGAATGCCTCTGGATGGACATCCCCGAGAACCAAACCGGATCTCTACCAACACAAGGCCGGGTTACTCCTAACTGAGTAACAACTGACCGAATATGCCATCCCCCGGTCCTTTGGGACCTTTTCAACCGAGCGCTCGTAATCAATTCACACAATCATAAAGTGTTTTCAACATGAGTAAGTATCTGGGCTCCATACCATGATACCACCCTTTTCCAGAAGGAAATGCACATATCCTAAAGGGCGCTACCCCTCATAACCTTGCTGCATCTTTCCTGTTTTGACCATTTCCGGGATGTGAGGCTCGACGAATTCACGTCCACAAAAACATACTTTATACAAAAGCCATGCTTTGGGTCAACAAATGATCAACACAATGATCACTAAGATAGACGATCAAATAAATGATCCTATCACAAATAATCAACACAATGATCATTTCAGCATCACTCAGCATGTCACGTTACCAAACTGGGAATATATCGCTGATAACTTCAACTATATAACCTTTGAGCTCGTACGTCTCAAAGAAGGGTGTTAAGCAAAGAATAAATTCTCCGCCACCAACAGAAATATATTTGAAAGAAATCGGCTTTATATCTCAAATTGTAATGTCAGACATACAATCCATACAAGTCTGTTCCGGGCTCGAACAGAACCGAAGGCACTTACAAAGAAGTCCTTGCAATCCGGATATTCACAATCCTGATCGGATTCACCATCACATATGGAGAACTCAATACCGTAGCTACTCGGTGCAGAGTCAATCGATAGTTCATCCTATCACTCTCGCAAATACCGGTCTTCAACACCGATCTTCAAATGCGATTCACAACGACGTATCACATATTCGGAGTGGGTTATACGACCCCATGGTCCTTTCCCGGTTAACCCGAATAGTGAGCGCTTATTCAAAATAAGTGTGCATTCAAATTCAATCAATTCACATCAAATACCCATTCAAAGGGAAATACTGATAGTCGGTTATTGAACTATCACTGGATATGCACACATCACCAGATTCCAAATAATTTTCCAAATTATTTATTTTCCAAAATATCTTTACAAGATATATAATTTCAACTTCAAAAATAAATCAATATTTATTTTCACACAAATTCCACTTTCACATATAAATTCCATAATGAATTTATATTTCAAAATATTCATGCATATATGATTTCAATTATTCATTTCCAATTTATCTTCAAAAAGATAAATTCTAAATATTCACTTCATATTGGAAAATATTTCCATACTTATTTATTCATAAGTAATTCACAAATCTCTTTTATTTTCAACACTTAGAAAATATTCAATATACTTAAATCGAATTAAGTATATATTTCATTCTTTAAGGAAATCATTCACTTATACATATTTATTTGGGCCAAAACGAATGTTGCGTAAAACATCGTTACAACGTCCCAAAATCACTAGTATAGGGATTCGAAATTAAAATAGATATATAAATTCCAATACTATACAAAAACATTTCCTTTCGGAAATCATTTACTATAACAATAGTGTTATAGTCCACCATTTCCTTTTATTCCTCGAAAACGTCTATTTCAATAATAAATGTTGAAATCTATGGTTTCGAATCTCAACATCTTTTAAAACATCGTTAGATCGTTTTAATTCTGTTTAAAACACCAAATCTAAAACAATTTCTTTAACGTGTTATTCACTATTCAAAAACGTGAATAAACTTCGTTAACAAATTTCATCCTTTTATTCATTTTAATTCAAAGGATTATTCACTATTCAAAAATGTGAATATAACTCCATCTATAGGTTTCAACAAATTTTCTCGTCAAAATAAATCATTTGCAAATTTATAAAACAACGTTTATAAATTCCATTTCTAATTATTTATAAAAAAACTTCCTTTTTATAAATTCCTTTATTAACCTATTCCAGTTTATAACTAAATTATAAACTAAACGTTCATATTATAAGTTAATTACTTATAAAACGATTATTTTACAAAATCGTTCTTTTTATCTTCCCAAATTATAAATCTTATAACTTATAAGATTCATTTATTTAACCAAATCTATTCTTCAAATAATTTCACCAAATTTATAAATCTTACTATTTATAAATTTCATTTATAACTTCACAGTTTATAATTCCATAAATTTCATTCATTTAGGAAATTCATTTTCACTACATTCAAACACTTATAAAAACTCGTTTTATAACGTCCATATTTCAATTTATAAATATCCATTTATAAATCTCTTAATATAAATTAATTTATATTATTCTTTTAAACGTCATTAAATTCCTTTATAATTTCACCATTTTGATTTATAAAATAATCAAATTTTATAAATCCTATATTTAAACTTTTGATAATAAATTCAAAAATCCAGTTTAAACTATTTTATAAAATCATTGGTTCATATTTCTCAAAAACCAGCTTTTAACTATATTTCACAAAAACCATAATTTTATAACTTTAAAAATTATAACGTTTATTTATTTATAATGGATCAATCCCAAAAATATAGTATATTTTCAAAAATCACTTTAAAAATCATTTTAAAATACCAGAAATCTGGGTCCAATGATGCTACACACCAAATAGTCAATCACGACTAACAACGATATCATATATCGATATGATAATCCATCAAATATCAAAATATCTGAAATAAAATAAATACTGTTGAGGAATCCAGTTGGATCCCTCCAACCTGTTTTCCTGCATCCAAAAACATTAGCACAATACCAATTTCGCTCCAGTACGAAATTATCGCGGTACATGTTTTTAATAAATATTATCCGCTTAATAACGGCGTAATAGGGTCTCATCCGCTAAACAAAAAATGCGGGAAATCAACAACTGCAATATATACATATGCCAATATATATATATTGATATTATATATAATACCAATTTCACTGTTTATGAAATATTCGCGGTATATGTTTTTATTAAATAACATCCGCTTAATAACGGCGCATAATGTCTATTTTAACAATCAATAATTTACAGTCATCATTCAAACATGCATTCAAATATTTTAAATCTAACTATTTAAAATAAAATCGAAATCTATTCGATTGAGTGAGAAGTTCTCACCTTGGTTTTAATTTCCGTTTTAGCTTTTATTTCGAATAAAATTAAACGGACGTTTAATTTTACCCAAAATTCTCACTAACTCCAAACGACTCGAAACCAACTCCATCGCGTAGTGCTCGTCCATACGATTCCAACGCAACTGAGTTTGCATTTTTTCGACCTCGTATGAAAAAGTTATACAATTTACAAGTTTATACACGTTTTTATAACTAAATTTCAACAATAACTTTTATATTTAAAACCCAAACTCACACCAGCCCTTGGATCCAAAGCAAGCTACATCAGGCCGTCCCTCATCATCTTCTACATCACGCACAAGCTACAGGTTTTAGGATTTGAGGCCGAACCCATATAGCTAGCTAGGGTTGAATTATTCTCCTCCAATTCTCAACGATACTCGATCACACCAACGCCAATGCGAAGCATACGACGCAAGCTATCTCCACCTCCTCCACCATGAAGTTCGGCCACCCTATGACGCGCGCGCACGGTGGTGAACAGCCCACGAACGGCCTATCCTTGCCCCCTCATCGTTGCTCCATTCCCGATCATATCCGTATGGATTTCAAGCTCTCTTCATGCTCTACCTTTTTCGTGTTGAACACTTCTTCTAATTCTTTGTAGATTGGGAGAGATTAAGGGTTGAAATTGGGACAATTCTGACCATTGAATAATTAGGGCCGGCTACATGATATTAGGGTTAGGTTTTTAGTGTTGAAATTTATGAAGGGTGAAGGGTTCTTTTATAGGAAAAGCAAGCGTAAACACTATTCATCCCGGGAATTCCGAACTCCGATTTAGACGCCGTAACCAGCGTACCTAGGGTTTATCCCGCGTTCCGGACACAATGGAACAGGTTTCGGAAGCTAATTCGGAAGTATGTGCGAGTTATGGCTATAAACGCTCAATTTAAATTAAACCGATTTAAATCGATTTCTAGGCGTTTTAATTTGTACCGGACAAACGGTAAATCCAAACGACTTGAAATTTGAAACCTTACAATAATATCACATTACGGATCCGATGAAACTAGTTTCGTCGAAATCCGAGACTTTTTGAAAAATGGCTATTTTGACTCGCCAAATTTAAATTAAAAATAATTCGATGCGTTTCGAGCTGCCACGATCAAACGATAACTCCGATTGACACGAAAATTGAAATCCGGTAATAACTAACTATTACGGATCCAATGAAACTGGTTTCGTTCAATTCTGAGACTGTTCAAAAATTGGCTATTTTACAGTCGATTATTAAATATTAAAATATTCAATTTTCACAAATTAACTCTTAATTCAATTTTAAAAGTTCTAAAATATTTCTATAACTCCAGTATGATTAAATAAAATTTTCCAAATTATTTTCAATCATATTTAACTATATTTTCAATTATTTCCATAATTTAACTTATTAAATTATCGATTTAATAATCCAATTAAATCCAAAAATTCAAATAAAAATTTATTTGACTTATAAATTCACTTATAAATATTTAAAATTAATTAAATATTCAAATTTAAATTATTAAAAATTCTGGGTCGTTACAATCTTTCCCCCTTAAAAGAATTTCATCCTCGAAATTATAAGTAAGAAAAGTTACAGAATCTATTAATTTTCCAAAATTCATAATTAAACTTCTTACAATTCTTTACTAAGTTTTCAAATCGTACTTAGTTATTTTTTTCAAAAGCAACTACCTATTGTTTAACTTTCAACTCCAAAATCAAAGTTAAAGTTTTCAAAATTTTCCCAATTTTCTCAAAATTTTTCTAACGCCTTAAATTTCCGGAAAAATTCGCCATAGTCTCCTTTGCGCGGCTCGATCCGAAAAAAAAAATGACAGTATATATATCACAAATATACATCTCATCAAGTAATGAGGCATCCCGAAGGGAAAAAAGTGTAAAAGTGCGATATTTAATCCGAGATATGTACCTTATATTTTATTAGCAAGCATATACGGCTAATATAGCGCTAAAGCGAACTCCAAATGCGAAGCAAACGCGATCCGCACCTACTAAACTCAACAAACAACATGAGAACATGCACATATGCAAATAATCTCAATATACAACATATAGTAACATAATAACTATATATGTCACTTAGCTATGCATTCAAAACAACAAATGCAATATATATTCAACCATCAAACCAACTACATCCAACTAACATCCATAACCAATAATATTCATTCATATTCTCATTAATATTCAATGAAATGGTTTTCAATTTAAATCACATTTGATTTATTTACATTGGATTTACTAACATTCATTCTCAATTCAATTAGTTAACATTTACCAATTTAAATCCAATTCACTTTCAATTCTATTCAAATTTATTTACTTTCAATTTGAATTCAATTTCATAGCTTTAAATTTCACTAATTCACTTTCATTAATACTTAATGAATTATATACAATCAACTAACAATCATATAACAACCAATGTATATTAATTACAACCAAATTCCTTTGCTTTCAATTGGTTTAATTAATTGATTTTCATTCAATTTAATTACAACAGTTGAATTTCATTCATATACTCAAGTTCATATTCATCACTTAACTTAATTAATTTAGTTTGATATCAATATCAACTTTATTCAACAACACTTAAGTTATATTCCATTTAACTTTAAATTCACTTTTATTTACAACTCATATTCATATAATTTCACTTTTTACATATATAAGTTTATTTCACAATTGTAAATCACTTTAATTATAATTCAATTCTTATAATTCATTTGCTTATACAATTATTTTTTAATTTAGATTATTCAAACAACCTAACAATCAACTTATATACACTTTAATAATTCTGAAAAATTATTCCTTTACATATAAAATATACTTAAGGTAAAATCATTTCATTTACCCAATTTAAAATCAATATCGTGCCGAATTGTTCTATTCAAGTGTTTAGAAACCCCTTCGGCATAGTCTTGCGGACCACGCTGACGAAAGTTCATATGCCACTCAATAAACCAATCATCACAATATAAAACAATTTTTATATTCACTAACAAATACGCTCTCATAGCTATTATTACACTCAAACTCATTCTAGAGTACTGCTGACTCTATCTCTAACGAGTAATACCCTACAGAACCATGGTTGTCGCTTAACCATAAGCTCTGATACCAAATGTAACGAGACGGGGATTTTCGTTGCCGAAAAAACCGAATAGTTATGGGTTTTAAAAAGAATTTAAGAAAAGAAAGAAGAGAGAAAAAGGTAGAAGATAGAAGGAAAAGAAGATAGAAAATTTAGAAATAGAAAGAAAAAGAGAATAGAGAAAAAGGAGAAAACAGAAGAAAATAGGACGGGACAGAAAACAACAGAACAACAACAGAATCTCACAATTCGCAGCGGAACAACATATAATAATAAATGAATAATCTTTAAACAAAGAACTATATCAGTTATCACATTATCATCATATTACATTACATCAAATCATCAGAGTGTACAACAACATACAACAACATAACAGCGGAAAAAGAAGTAGTATATAAACTAGTAATACGCCATGCCATCCAGCTTGCCTCCAGCAACTCCAGAATATCCAGAATATCCTGATAAACCTAACTCTTAACTGCCCGTGTGGAAATTGGTGGGCACCCAGAGTTTAGGAAGGAAAACAATAAACTCCAAGTCAGTCATGTGACTGGTGTGAGAACTCAAAAACAGTTTATTTATCTTTAAAATCAAAAATAGAGGAATATTTTTTTAAAGTCAATTCGCAATGCTTTTAAAAATGAGACTACCATAAGACCTCCTGCCACACACACAATGCAAACGCAGACTTGGAGAAGATTTCTCCTTATGATAGTCAAAGATGCTTGATACGCATTAAAATCAAATAGATTTTGATATTATTATTAGTGCATAGTGTATAAAATGATTTTGAAAGTAGAATATAAATCTTAGCCAGCATAGGTACCATTATATTATGCCTACTAATAGCTACCATATTAGATGGCAGGTTCTACAACTAAAACCGTACAAGTCACGTATTGTTTCTTTGGATTTCCAACGAATGATCAGGCCAAGGAACTTCCCATTGCCACATGAGAATGCCTCTGGATGGACATCCCCGAGAACCAAACCGGATCTCTACCAACACAAGGCCGGGTTACTCCTAACTGAGTAACAACTGACCGAATATGCCATCCCCCGATCCTTTGGGACCTTTTCAACCGAGCGCTCGTAATCAATTCACACAATCATAAAGTGTTTTCAACATGAGTAAGTATCTGGGCTCCATACCATGATACCACCCTTTTCCAGAAGGAAATGCACATATCCTAAAGGGCGCTACCCCTCATAACCTTGCTGCATCTTTCCTGTTTTGACCATTTCCGGGATGTGAGGCTCGACGAATTCACGTCCACAAAAACATACTTTATACAAAAGCCATGCTTTGGGTCAACAAATGATCAACACAATGATCACTAAGATAGACGATCAAATAAATGATCCTATCACAAATAATCAACACAATGATCATTTCAGCATCACTCAGCATGTCACGTTACCAAACTGGGAATATATCGCTGATAACTTCAACTATATAACCTTTGAGCTCGTACGTCTCAAAGAAGGGTGTTAAGCAAAGAATAAATTCTCCGCCACCAACAGAAATATATTTGAAAGAAATCGGCTTTATATCTCAAATTGTAATGTCAGACATACAATCCATACAAGTCTGTTCCGGGCTCGAACAGAACCGAAGGCACTTACAAAGAAGTCCTTGCAATCCGGATATTCACAATCCTGATCGGATTCACCATCACATATGGAGAACTCAATACCGTAGCTACTCGGTGCAGAGTCAATCGATAGTTCATCCTATCACTCTCGCAAATACCGGTCTTCAACACCGATCTTCAAATGCGATTCACAACGACGTATCACATATTCGGAGTGGGTTATACGACCCCATGGTCCTTTCCCGGTTAACCCGAATAGTGAGCGCTTATTCAAAATAAGTGTGCATTCAAATTCAATCAATTCACATCAAATACCCATTCAAAGGGAAATACTGATAGTCGGTTATTGAACTATCACTGGATATGCACACATCACCAGATTCCAAATAATTTTCCAAATTATTTATTTTCCAAAATATCTTTACAAGATATATAATTTCAACTTCAAAAATAAATCAATATTTATTTTCACACAAATTCCACTTTCACATATAAATTCCATAATGAATTTATATTTCAAAATATTCATGCATATATGATTTCAATTATTCATTTCCAATTTATCTTCAAAAAGATAAATTCTAAATATTCACTTCATATTGGAAAATATTTCCATACTTATTTATTCATAAGTAATTCACAAATCTCTTTTATTTTCAACACTTAGAAAATATTCAATATACTTAAATCGAATTAAGTATATATTTCATTCTTTAAGGAAATCATTCACTTATACATATTTATTTGGGCCAAAACGAATGTTGCGTAAAACATCGTTACAACGTCCCAAAATCACTAGTATAGGGATTCGAAATTAAAATAGATATATAAATTCCAATACTATACAAAAACATTTCCTTTCGGAAATCATTTACTATAACAATAGTGTTATAGTCCACCATTTCCTTTTATTCCTCGAAAACGTCTATTTCAACAATAAATGTTGAAATCTATGGTTTCGAATCTCAACATCTTTTAAAACATCGTTAGATCGTTTTAATTCTGTTTAAAACACCAAATCTAAAACAATTTCTTTAACGTGTTATTCACTATTCAAAAACGTGAATAAACTTCGTTAACAAATTTCATCCTTTTATTCATTTTAATTCAAAGGATTATTCACTATTCAAAAATGTGAATATAACTCCATCTATAGGTTTCAACAAATTTTCTCGTCAAAATAAATCATTTGCAAATTTATAAAACAACGTTTATAAATTCCATTTCTAATTATTTATAAAAAAACTTCCTTTTTATAAATTCCTTTATTAACCTATTCCAGTTTATAACTAAATTATAAACTAAACGTTCATATTATAAGTTAATTACTTATAAAACGATTATTTTACAAAATCGTTCTTTTAATCTTCCCAAATTATAAATCTTATAACTTATAAGATTCATTTATTTAACCAAATCTATTCTTCAAATAATTTCACCAAATTTATAAATCTTACTATTTATAAATTTCATTTATAACTTCACAGTTTATAATTCCATAAATTTCATTCATTTAGGAAATTCATTTTCACTACATTCAAACACTTATAAAAACTCGTTTTATAACGTCCATATTTCAATTTATAAATATCCATTTATAAATCTCTTAATATAAATTAATTTATATTATTCTTTTAAACGTCATTAAATTCCTTTATAATTTCACCATTTTGATTTATAAAATAATCAAATTTTATAAATCCTATATTTAAACTTTTGATAATAAATTCAAAAATCCAGTTTAAACTATTTTATAAAATCATTGGTTCATATTTCTCAAAAACCAGCTTTTAACTATATTTCACAAAAACCATAATTTTATAACTTTAAAAATTATAACGTTTATTTATTTATAATGGATCAATCCCAAAAATATAGTATATTTTCAAAAATCACTTTAAAAATCATTTTAAAATACCAGAAATCTGGGTCCAATGATGCTACACACCAAATAGTCAATCACGACTAACAACGATATCATATATCGATATGATAATCCATCAAATATCAAAATATCTGAAATAAAATAAATACTGTTGAGGAATCCAGTTGGATCCCTCCAACCTGTTTTCCTGCATCCAAAAACATTAGCACAATACCAATTTCGCTCCAGTACGAAATTATCGCGGTACATGTTTTTAATAAATATTATCCGCTTAATAACGGCATAATAGGGTCTCATCCGCTAAACAAAAAATGCGGGAAATCAACAACTGCAATATATACATATGCCAATATATATATATTGATATTATATATAATACCAATTTCACTGTTTATGAAATATTCGCGGTATATGTTTTTATTAAATAACATCCGCTTAATAACGGCGCATAATGTCTATTTTAACAATCAATAATTTAAAGTCATCATTCAAACATGCATTCAAATATTTTAAATCTAACTATTTAAAATAAAATCGAAATCTATTCGATTGAGTGAGAAGTTCTCACCTTGGTTTTAATTTCCGTTTTAGCTTTTATTTCGAATAAAATTAAACGGACGTTTAATTTTACCCAAAATTCTCACTAACTCCAAACGACTCCAAACCAACTCCATCGCGTAGTGCTCGTCCATACGATTCCAACGCAACTGAGTTTGCATTTTTTCAACCTCATATGAAAAAGTTATACAATTTACAAGTTTATACACGTTTTTATAACTAAATTTCAACAATAACTTTTATATTTAAAACCCAAACTCACACCAGCCCTTGGATCCAAAGCAAGCTACATCAGGCCGTCCCTCATCATCTTCTACATCACGCACAAGCTACAGGTTTTAGGATTTGAGGCCGAACCCATATAGCTAGCTAGGGTTGAATTATTCTCCTCCAATTCTCAACGATACTCGATCACACCAACGCCAATGCGAAGCATACGACGCAAGCTATCTCCACCTCCTCCACCATGAAGTTCGGCCACCCTATGACGCGCGCGCACGGTGGTGAACAGCCCACGAACGGCCTATCCTTGCCCCCTCATCGTTGCTCCATTCCCGATCATATCCGTATGGATTTCAAGCTCTCTTCATGCTCTACCTTTTTCGTGTTGAACACTTCTTCTAATTCTTTGTAGATTGGGAGAGATTAAGGGTTGAAATTGGGACAATTCTGACCATTGAATAATTAGGGCCGGCTACATGATATTAGGGTTAGGTTTTTAGTGTTGAAATTTATGAAGGGTGAAGGGTTCTTTTATAGGAAAAGCAAGCGTAAACACTATTCATCCCGGGAATTCCGAACTCCGATTTAGACGCCGTAACCAGCGTACCTAGGGTTTATCCCGCGTTCCGGACACAATGGAACAGGTTTCGGAAGCTAATTCGGAAGTATGTGCGAGTTATGGCTATAAACGCTCAATTTAAATTAAACCGATTTAAATCGATTTCTAGGCGTTTTAATTTGTACCGGACAAACGGTAAATCCAAACGACTTGAAATTTGAAACCTTACAATAATATCACATTACGGATCCGATGAAACTGGTTTCGTCGAAATCCGAGACTTTTTGAAAAATGGCTATTTTGACTCGCCAAATTTAAATTAAAAATAATTCGATGCGTTTCGAGCTGCCACGATCAAACGATAACTCCGATTGACACGAAAATTGAAATCCGGTAATAACTAACTATTACGGATCCAATGAAACTGGTTTCGTTCAATTCTGAGACTGTTCAAAAATTGGCTATTTTACAGTCGATTATTAAATATTAAAATATTCAATTTTCACAAATTAACTCTTAATTCGATTTTAAAAGTTCTAAAATATTTCTATAACTCCAGTATGATTAAATAAAATTTTCCAAATTATTTTCAATCATATTTAACTATATTTTCAATTATTTCCATAATTTAACTTATTAAATTATCGATTTAATAATCCAATTAAATCCAAAAATTCAAATAAAAATTTATTTGACTTATAAATTCACTTATAAATATTTAAAATTAATTAAATATTCAAATTTAAATTATTAAAAATTCTGGGTCGTTACAATGTGGTCTTCGAAAACAAATATAGAAATAAACATAACATAAATCAGTCACAGTTATCCATGTCACAAAGGCGGAAATAGATATGAATATAACACATAGAAGTGTACAACAGAGTAGTGGTCAAATAAGATCCACAATATCACAAAAGAATGTATACAAGTGCTAGACAAAAGAATATGTATACATCAAGGAGTCTCTATCTCAAAGGTATAACAACAAAAACTACCAATCTAATGTAGTTAGACAAAAGTCAGATGATGATTCCTGATAAGGAGTCAAGCACCTGTAACATCTCGGTCTGACCCAAGTATTATTTAATAAGAAAATAATAAACGGATCAGTCTAGTTATAAATATCATACAAATGAGGTAGAATAAGAGATATGACGAAAACGTATGATATCAATTATGCCATACTATGAAAAGTATACATTTAACAACAACAAAAATCATACAATATCCTAAAAATCTCATAAAATCAAAAAGAATGTCATATTCTTTAACAAATTCACCAAACCACAAATATTGGCTAACATATCAACGCCAATCATAAAAATTGGTGAAACCTAAATTCTAGAAATCGTCAATTAAAAATCCAAAAATCACAAAAAGGGGGAGGCCTATCATAAACGGAAGCATGAAAACCCTCCAACACGTGTATCACAAGCAGGACACTATCCCATGGAGCCAGTGCAACGACGTAGTCCGGCGGTACGCTCGAGGAACCCGAAACTCGAATAATTCATAACAATAACGTAGTACAACGGTACGCCCAATCAACCTGATAAGCTGAAACAACGATGTAGTACAACGGTACGTCTGATGAGCCGAACTCCATAAAAGAACATGGGTCGTTAGCCTACAAGAATGAGTCGAAACTCCAATGAATGCATAGGTCGTTATCCTATAAAAGAAATGAGACGAAACTCAATAAAACGAGGTATAGTCCCCTGTGTGGACAAAGAGACATCGCATACCGAAAGTCTAATCACAAAATGATCATCAACGATAAATAAAAGTGTGGATTACAGTAAGCTAGAAAATAAATGAGTTTAACTTCATGTCCCATAACCACTGGCTTAAATTAAATATTCACGAACAAATTGTAGATCTCCACTCATAAAATTGTCTCAAGAGTTTCAATCGAACAAATCCAAAAATTAACCGACGAAGTAAACACAAGCGTTTCATACCACTAGTTTTACTAAGCCGTTTAATTAAATTTCTAAAATGAATGAGGTAAAGGTTTGCATATACTAATAGATTGGAAAACGGTTTTAGAAACAAGCTTTGTATTAAAAATAGAGTTGAAATCATCTTTGAGAAAGAGTTTGAATATTTACTACTAGTATAGAACCTTTGTATTTAAAAGTGACAAACCATAGAAATAATTGTAAACACAATCAATCACCAAAATTTACATCCGAAGACGTGAATTAAATCCAAAGAAATCAACACCAAATCCATCGAATGGATATTCCCCAAAAATCCCGAAATAGAAGTCATCAAAGCCGTATAAATGATAACAACAACTCGGATAATCATGAATCGATAAAAATTGGAATTTCAAGCAAAATAGGCAAATTAGGATGAAGCAGCAAGTCAGTCGACTGGACATTGAGTTAAGTCGACTGGCCCAATGCCTGGAAAACTCTCGGGTTCCAGGTCAGTCGACTGGACTCAGAGAGCCAGTCGACCGGAACCTGTTTTCTAGTATTTCCAACCTAATCCCCAAAGGGGCAAGAATCCAAACGGAGTCGATCGATCGAGCAATTGCAACTAGAGATTTATTCCACGTGACAACCCAGTCCTATAGGCTCTTCGACTCACCCCAAAGACATGTTCATGCATCAAAGCTAGGATTTTTAAAGATTTAACTTCAAAACACCAAAAATTAAAGTGTTCACCAAATCAACTCAAATCAAAAGCAAATGAACATGAATAGATGTTAGGAATTCATACCTAACAATAATGATAGTTATAGACATGGATGTGAGATAAAAATCTCACCCTTTTCTCAAAAACAATGAAGGAGAAGCTTGAAAACAAAGGAGGATCAACCACTCTTCCATCCCAACTCTAAAAGCTCCAATCTAAGATCATAAGCCAAAGTTTCCCAAATTAGGGTATAGGGAATTTATGAAATTGGAGAGAGATTGAGATGGAGAAGAAGAAGGAGATGCTTATCTAAGCTTCTCTTTGATTTTGGAGTTAGAACTTGAATTTTGCAAAGGAGCTAAGGCTTAGGAATTCTAATTTCCAATCACTTTCCCCATTATTCCTAAAGCTTGAAGTGTTAGGAAATAGAAATGAAATGGATGAAGAGGAGTGAGGGTGGAGCAAGAGTCTTAAGTTGGTGTTAATGGGCTGAAACCCAAAGTCCTAAGTGAAAAGGTCGAAATTTTAGCTAACTCCAAACATATCGATGTTTATACTCAAAAAGGTCGCAAACGTCATTTTGAACTTAATAAAAATGGTCTCCAATTCTAATTTGACTGTTTGCCAAAAAATAGCTTTTCGAACTATAATTCGACTAACGACGCTATATTTAAATAAAATATTTAAATACACAATCACAAAATATGCGGGTTGTTACAGGACCGGGGGTTACGAGTTCGTGGATGGTCGGAGCATCTTTGGCCAGAATGGCATGGCTTTCGATGCCTTGTCACGGTGGAGCGAAGTGAATTAGGGTGACCCATTGGGTTTCTAGAACAAATATTGGCTTCGAAATTTGCTCGATTTTGATTAAGGGACAATTTCGCGCTCTTGGTTCTTTGAATCATTTCTAGTGTTCGTCGGATGTTTGGGTGACTGCGGCAATTGATCGAAAATGGTCGTGGGGTTTGTGCACGTGTTCGTGCATGCGTACGTATCAGTGTCTTCGAATATTTTGGGGAAGAAGATAGGAAACTCGGAGTGAAGCACGTGAAAACGATGGGTTTTCTCGAAGCAGGTGGGAACGTGGTTTTGTTCGTGGTCAAGCTCGGGTGGAACGAAATTTTGCTCGGGTTATTTGATGTAATACAAAAAAGTTTCAAGTTTTGAAGAAAAAAAATCGAGTTTAGTGAAAATAAATTTTGTCGAAACCAAATTCCTTTTTGTATTAGATGTTATCTAAGTTTTAAAATTGGTTAAGAAGGTTTTTAAATAAAATTGTTTTAATTAACCAAGTTTTAAAATGGTTTAAAATACACATAGCCATTATTTTTAAAATTTATGTTAAATAAATTTAATAATATTAAAGAATCAAATTAACATTACAAATGTTTTAATTTTTGATTAACTTTAAAAGTCTAAGTTAGTTTATTTGTTAAAGGATAATTAATTACTTAAAAATAATTACTTAATGAAGGTAATTAAGGATGAATAATTAATGATTTAAAGATCGATTAATCAAGTGTTTAAAGGTTAATTAATTAATGTAATTAAGGTAATTAATTTAAGAGTAATTAATTAATTAAAGGTTAGTTAATTAATAAAAGTAATTAAGGGATAATTAACTAAGGATTAATTAATTAATGTAATTAATTAAAGATAATTAATTAAAGGAAAATTAATAATTAAAGGTTAATTATTTACTGATTAAAGTTTAGTTGATTTATTAATTAAAGTTGATTAATTAATAATTAAAGGTTAATTAATTATCATTAAGGGTTAATTAATAAATGTAATTAATTAAAGTGGTTTGTAATTAATATCAATCAACTAGGATTAATGATTTATTCATAAGTAATTAATCTGATTTAAATTTATCAGATAACTAATTAATCTTACTTATGAATGTTTGGATTCGATTAAATGTTGAATTGTGTGATATCTCTGATGTGTGATGCTTTGTGGTATGAATTATTTTGATTTGAGCTATGATAAATGTAATTTATTTATCTGTAATAAATGTAATTTAATTATCTGTGATGAATTTATATTTATGAATCTATGAATGGAAGATAAGCGTTATAAGAATATACCGCTTATCGATATTGATATGTTTGAATCTGTGATGATTGATGATGTTTCACTATTGTGTAAATCCTTGGACTACACCATACACACACAAATATGGATTGCACGAGGAAATCGGTTAAATCAGAGATATTTTGAGATCTAAATATTATTTTTGAAAGTTGAATTTTGAATTCAAATGGTTTTGGAAATGAAATTGGGTTAAATATGAAAAGCTTTTGAAAAGGAGTTTCAAAAATAAAAGTTATTTTGAATAACTTGATAAAGTTTTGACATTTAAATAATTTGATTTGAATTTAAATTCAAGATTCGAAATTGAATTCTATGTTTTGGAAATTATGGTTTAAAAAGGTTATACAAGTTATAAATGTGCTTATATGGGTTTTAAACCATTTTAAAAAGTATTGTTTTGGGAATTTGAATTTAACCCAAATTTTATACTTAAAGGGCTTTAACTTGTGCAGATGTAATTGGATTTTTCCGAAACGAAAACTATTTGTTTTCAAATAATAATAGCTTTCATATAAAGAAAGGATTTCCAATTTATGTTGAAAGAATTTCAAGTCTTTGAAATGAAATAGTTTTGAAAACAATGAATGAATCTTTGTGAAAGATGGTTGAACCTTATTTTGAAAATGAAGAGGATTTTTAATGGTATATCTTTTATATAAAAGATTTGAAATGGGAATTGCTTTGAAAGTTATGAATGAATCTTTTGAAATGGTTTTGAAAGCTATAAATTGAGTTTTTTATTTAATGATTGGATGAGCTAATCCAATTTGAAAAGGGAAATTGTTTTGAATATGTAAATGAATCTTTGTGGAAGATTGGTGAACTTTGTGAAGTGAATCTTTTTGGTTAAAGATTTGTAAATGTAAAAAGATTTGTAAATGGTAATTTGTTTAAACCATTTTGAAGAATGGTTTTTGGGTAATAAGTTGTGACTTAACTGAAATCCCATTATCCATATGATTTTTAAATATTACGCTCATTATTCGGTTTAGCCGGGAGAGGACCTTGTGTCATTTAACCCATTTCGAATAATGATACGACGATATGGATAGCATTGAAGACCGGTGGTGAAGACTGGATATTTTTGAAAACGAAAGGATTACCCGTTGAATGACTCTGCACTGAGTAGCTACGGTATAGAGATCTCCATATATGATGGGTAGTCCGATCGGGATTATGAATACCCAGATCGAAAGGGCTTCTTTTGAAGTGCCTTCGGTTCTGTTCGAATCCGGAACAGACTTGTATGAATGTGTGTCTAACATTTCACTTTGAGATGTAAAGCTAGTTTCTATCAAATACATTTCTGTTTGGTGGCGAAGATTTATTCTCTTAGCTTAACACCATTCTCTGAGACGTACGAACTCAAAGGTTATGTAGTTGATGGTTACTAGTGATACATTCCTAATTTGGTAATGTGGCATACGAAGTGCTGCTGATCTTCTGTTAATAAAAGCATGGCTTTGTGAAAAAGCGTAGCTTTGTCGATGAGACTTCGTCGAGCCTCACAACCCAAAAATGGTCGAAACAGGAATTTTGCGGCAAGTTTGCAGGGGACGCGCCCCTAGGGTATGTCCATCTCTTCTGGATAAACGGTGGTATCATGGTATGGAGCCCAGATATTTGCCTATGTGGTTGCTGCAAATTTATTGTCGTGTGGTTGTTGGTGTCGAGCGCTCAGATAAAGGTTGGTTACGATTGGGGGTGGAATATCTTGAGCGTTACTTCCGGAAAGGGTAACCCAGCCTTGTGTTGGTAAGGAACCATTTTGGTTCTTGGGGGCGTCCCTCTAGAGGCGTTCCATTTTTAAGGAAGTTACTTAGCCTAACCATTTGGTGGAAATCCAATCATCCAGTACGAGCCCTTTACAATTATAGTTGTATTACCTGCCACCTCAGGTGGTAGCTATAGTAGGCATAGTATAATGGTACCTATGCTGGCTAAGATTAATATTAAACTTTCGAAAGGTTTTCTGCACTATGCACTGATGATAATATCATATGGTGTTAATCAAGCATTTTTGACTTTCATAAGGAGAAATCTCCTCCAAGTGTGCGCTTGCATTGTGTGTGTGGCGGGAGGTCTTATGGCAGTTTCATTTTCTAAAAAGCATTGCAGATTTAAACTTTTAAAATCTGTTGTTGTTGTTTAAAAGATAAAGCTGTTTTTTTTGCTCATACCAGTCCCATGACTGACCTGGAGTTTATTGTTCCCTTCCTAAACTCTGAGTGCCCACAATTTTCCGCACCAGTAGTCTAGAGTTGGGTTTTTCAGATAATCGAATAGTAGGTACAGATTCGATAGCATTCAACCTCTGGATGTAACGACCCGGAATTTTCGATCCCGAAAATTCCAGATAGTTAGGAAATAGAAGAAAGAGATAGAAGAAAAGAATTCAGAAACACAACACAGATTCTCACATTCGCAGCGGATCAAAATATAATATCAAATAATAATAGTTTACAAAAGAATAATGAATCTGTCAATTTATATTATTACATCAGAGTTACAACATTTATACATACACTGGACAGTTAAAATCAACATGTCTCAGATAAATTGTAATATATCACAGTGGAACACTCCATACGTCTCTGCCATCCAGCTCGTATCCTGAGCTTCAGGACGTCCTCACCTGAAAATCTGTAATACTCGGTCTGACTCGAGCATTACATCAAAGTAACACCCGGGTCAGGCTAGAAACCAGCGTGAGTAAATCCATCTAACAAGGAATTCAATAGTACACAACTCGTATAAAACCCGGGTACCTATATAAATTTACAACTTCACAAGTTGTTATAGACATTCCTATTTCACAAAGCAATTACTAAGTGCTAGAAACCTTGATTATATGGACCAATTCACTTAAATCATTCCATTACTATCTATTGACTCTACGTATCAAGTTTGGTTTAGAATCGAAGTGGTTTCAAGTATTAACTATACCCGACTCGGGTCTCTTCGGTTCATCTTAACACATGTCATTTAAGTGGAATGAAATTCAATTTTTAATAAAGATGTCACCTTTACTCAGCAATTTATCATTAATACATAACCACATTATCATTGCCCACCCAACACATTATATCATAAACCATTCCATATTAGGGGTATCAATCAATTCAGGACATTTAAACAATCACTTATTATACATAAGCAAGATAATCAATCACACCATCTCGAGTAAATCCAATTAACCATAATTGAATTATATCAATTACCTCTAAGTCCTGCTTATTAATCAATTACAACCCAACTGATTTAGCATCCCATAATCATTCATCTTTAACTACATTAAGATTATCATCATTACTTAATTACTTATTGAGTAATTATAGTGAATCACGTTTCATGAATGATTACCCTTAATTAATTGCATCCATTAATCAACCAAATTAATCATGAACAGTAATTACCCCTCTGTAATTACTTACTTAAGAAATTAACCTCTTGCTTAATCATTAATCCCTTTTGATTTAAATATACCAAGTAATTCATCTTTAATTACTTATACTGAGTATAAATTCCCTCTAATTACTTTCCATTAATTAATTCCTTTTTATATATCACATCCTGTATTCATGAGTTACTTCACTAAATCTCATCAAGTATTTATCTTTAATTAATCTCCAAGAGATTTCCTTTAATTAATTAACAAATTCATTTCAATCGGATAATTCATCCCTTGATTACCCTTAAACCCAATTAATAAACCTTAATCATTGATTAGCACATCTTAATTATGAATTAAGTATTTCCTTAATCATCAGTTAATTAATCATTAGTCATTAGTAAATTAAATTACTTAATCACTTAACTACTAATCGTTCATTAATTAACTTTAAGTAGATAATAACAACTTTATTTATTCATTAATCATTAATTAATCTATACTCTAATTACAATTATAGTTTAATTGTTCTTAATTACTTCCTAAAAATAAATAAATTGAATAATTAACCATCTTTAACTAACATTTAAAAAAAAATCTTCTTTAACTTGAAAATTTTATCATTATTTGCTACCAATCTTTAATGCTAATAATATTATACTTATCTTGAATTAATTACTTAATTAAAGTAACATTTAATCAAGAGTTTAAACATTTAAAGTATTAATTAAAATAATTAAACTTATGTTAAAGTCTTAACTTAAGTTGTTAAATCTTCATTAAGTATACAATGTTTAACTGGCTGAAAATAATTTACTTAATCTTTACTTTAAAACATTGCAGATCCAAACGAAACCCTTCCGAGTACTTCCCTGATTAACTCGCGTAACCCAATAATTTTCCTGAGTCACTTTTCCATTCTCGTGACCCCTCTTCTTCTCCCTTCCCTCTTTATTTCCAGTAAGTTTTAATTTAAAACTAAAGCAAAAATTTAGGCATCAGGGAATCCATAATCTCGCACGCACTCGAATACCTACCCGATACAAGTGACCACAATACTCGAGCAACGACTCGTGGTCGTTCACCAATCTACCCACTGACACCCATTGCCCATGCCGTACACGTGTACAGTCGTACGACTCAGCTCCGGCGATCCCCAATACCATCGGCAATACACGAATCCTCCATAGATTCAAAAAAACAACCCAATTTGACCCAAGAATGTCGAATCAAAAAAAATGCCCTCTGCTTGAAAAAAACTGAAGCTCGACCATCCCTTAAATCGTCACGCCACCGCCGCAAAAGCCACTGGAGGAGCTCGGACTTTGGCCACACCACGACCACCCATTCCTCTTCTCCTTCCTTGTACCCCGTGAAACTCGATCACCCACAGAAAACAGACACGCATGATTTCGACATGACCAAAAACTTGAAACCCAACTGATTTAGCATCCCATAATCATTTGAAAATTTATCCAATAATTTTTCTAGCACCATAGATGTTCACACTAGCTCCAAGACAAATTTAAACAATTTATTAATGATTTGATTCCCTAAAAATGAGAAAATGTAAATTTATTTCAAATTCAAACTGTGCCTAAAATTCCAAACTAAAAATCGTCGTTATAGTTGTAAAAATCATGAATTACTGTAAGCATTCAAGATATAAACTTGAATTTGCTTTTAGTGACATTCGAATTTTTCCATTTAGTACTTGATTACCTGTAAACTAAAGTTACAGAAGTAGTTTTGCAAAACATGGTTTAATTAACTTCTACAAATTCTTAAATCTGGATTTCAATATCCTGTTTGATTTTTTAAAATTAAAACTTAGCAATGATTGACAGAAAATAGATTTGAGTTTGTAAAACATATTCACACTGTACAATAAATAGAGAAGCATATGGCAACACAGGATTCTTCTTCATGTTCAAAACATGTATCACTATACTATCAATAAATCCTGAAGTGTTTAAAATTAAACTTAAAGCTTTAAATTTCAGATTTACTCACTTGCATAGTTCCTGAACAAAGAACACTTTGATGATTTGAAACCCTGAAGTTGAATCTGCCTGTATAGTTTCTGTTTTAAATTGAAACTTGAGCTTGATTCTTTTTGTAACGACCCGCCGCTCTGACCGCCTCTAGTCGGTAATTAAACCAACTCGAAACGTTCAAAATGACGGATTGTTGTTCAGTTCATAAAGTTTAAACAGAATCATCCACAGAATCACAGAATAATCATAATATTATTCATAAATGAATTTTTCTTACATACATATATCAGAGTTTGTACAATGCATTAAATTTTTATACAGCGGAACAATTTATTTTCATTAAGTACAAGAAAACTTTCTGAAAACTGAAGTAAAGCTTTTAATCCCCCTCTCTCTAACTTCGCGGCCTGAAAATCTTCAAGCTGTAAAAATACTCGGTCTGACCCAAGCGTTAATTGCAAAACACAAAACACTCGAGTCAGGATTAATCTTAACTCAAGTAAATAAATTTGTAATGAACTGAATAAAATGGTAACAGAGAAGACGAATCACATAAATCAATTTAAAATCTATTATGGATTTTTATATTAACAACTTCAAATTTTTATTCTCTGTCAATCCCGTGTGGCTGCAGTACACACGTATACTTTGCACACATGTGCACTGCCTCGCCAACACGTGTGCAAGCACAATTCAGACAAATCACTGCAAACTCGACTCAACTCAATGCAATTCAAACTGCAAGTCCAAAATAGATGCACAATGCACTAAGCATTGAATTAGTGCACAAATGAAACAACATCAGAGACGACACAGTAGCAAACAAACATGCAGCAGCAACATGCAATCCCCAAGTACAATGCAAGTAAATACAACAGTGAGCACATATGTACAAATGCTCAAACTCAGTGGCACATGAATACAAGAAGGTCAGTGACCAACCCAAGATACAAATGTGGACAGTGATACACCAAGCATACAACAAGGCATAGGAACTGAAAGGCTACAGCAAGCATGCAACAAGGTGCATGGTCAAAATGTATACCAAATGCAACAGACTCAATACAGACTACATATGTCGAGCTAAATGCAATTCAGACCAGTTAAGGGTTGAGTGACCATGTAACAAATTTTTAGCCAACAAAATCATCAATGAACAAAGACTCCAAGCCTATAAAACTGTATGTACACAGCATGCTACAACAAAGTAATTACAAGCAGATGCAACTCAACAATGAAAGTGGGCAAATGCACAAAGGCTACAGGTCTGAAATTCCAAAGCAACCACAGACCAGACCAGACTAGATAAGACCACTAGTAAATGCAATACAAGGTGAATCATGAAATGCAACCAATCCAAACTATATCAACTCAACAACAACAGGATGCACCAGGTTACAAGATGATCAAGGCAGACTAAAAATTCAAGTGCAGACCAGACCAGATTACAAACTCGAGTATGCAAGTGAACATGACAGGAAACAGTTCAATATGAACTAATGAAACAGTACACAAATGCATCAGTGACCAAACACTACAAACTGCAACATGCTTGAAGACTGAAACATATCAGGTATGCAAACAACAATGGATATGAAGACTGAAACACATCAGACATGAAATACTTAATACGTGCAATAATGGGTATGAAGACTGATGAACAATATGCAACAGTGAATGGGGAGCAACTTGAGCTCAAGAATGATACAAAGTTGCGAGCATATGAAATGTAAATAACAAGTGTATCATGATACAAAGCCAGAGACTGAAATATCAAGTCCACATGCAAGTGCAGACCAATCAAAGACCCAGTACACAAATGCAAATCAATGCAGCTAACCAGCAAATGAACAAAGGCAACAAGGTCAGAATTTTTAAAATGCACAAATATGCTATGCAGACTTAGTGAAGTAAATGTAGAGAACAAGCTACATGATGAACAAGTGCAGCTATATTTAACAAGACACAGTAAAGATTACAAGTTCAGCAAAGACCAAAGTCCAAGACAAATGAAATACAACAATGCATCAGTAAGCAACCCAGTTACACAAATCAACAGAAATGGCCAGAAATTCAATTTACAGAGAACCCCCAAATTCACATTCAAGACTTTACTAAAAATTGTTATTTTGATTTAAAAAAATCATGACTTCCGAAGATGATTCAAGTTGTATATTCCAATCAATACAAGTTAACATTGGATTTTATCAAATATCTTAGATTTACTGCATTATCTATGTTCCAGTAAATTTCCAAACTAAAAATAAAAATAAAAATACTTGAACTTGTCATTTAAACATAGATGATGTTTAAGCTTAATTAACTTGTTTAGAATCAAAATTTCTAAGTGATTTGATAAGGAGTTTTGGACTTGGTTCATTTAAAATCTCTGTACATAAAAATATCAGAGAGAAACAGTTTAACTAACATGCATGTTCAACACATTCATATACAAAGATAAATCACCAACATGCAAGCATTAATTATTTCAGAAGTTTATCAAGCAACAGATTAATTATCACTTAAACTTTTTAAGTTGTAGTTTACTCACATTGTAGGAACAGAGACAGAGAACAATTTAAGCTTGCCCAGGAACTATTATTATTCATTAATTTTCACTTTTCTAAACTAATTATTAACTCAAGTGCAAAATAATAAATGGTCTAATGGTTACCAGGCATGGGACAAACATGCAAGTTTAAGTTCATAATGCAATTGTTTGCAAACAGTTTCCAAGCAAGATATTTAGTAGCATCTGTACTTATCAATTTAATAACAAAATAAATATAGCATCTGTTCTTATCAAATTTTTTTTTTTTTTTATACAAACAAATTTCACATAACATTTGTTCTTATTAGTTTAAAATTAAAAACTGGGTATAATCTTTTCTTACAGTTTAAAACAATTTATAGCATCTGTTCTTAACAATTTAAAACACATATCAAATATTGGGTAGAATTTGTTCTTAACAGTTTTAAAACAAATTATCAGAGCAATTGGTAGCAATATCACCCGACGAACAACAGGCAGTGACAAATCTGCTCATATCAGTTTAAATCCAACAAAAACCCGAGCAATTTATAACGAATAACTCCCCAAAACATAGCATGCAACCAAAACCCAATTCAAACAAATTCAAAAACCTGAAATAAAATCAATCGTGAGAAAAGAACTCACCTTTCACCGAATCGAAATGGAGCAACTCAATTTAGAACGAGGCCGCGAGCAGATTTGATGCCGAGCGAACCTAATTCCAAAAAGCCCTAATTTGGATTGAAGACGAAGGGACGAGACCAGTGCGACAATTAGAGAGAGGCCGCCACCATTTTTCTTTCTTTGCTTTGATTTATCTGCTTAGGGTTTGAATAAATTGAAATGATGGGGTGTCGTGTTTTATGGGGAAGAGAACGTGATTTAGGGTATGGTTTACGGCATGGAACACGGCGTAGTTGAAGGCATGTTTACAGCCGATCAAAGTAAGGTAATGTATACTTCTTAATTTATTTATTTATTTTATTTATCTTTTCTTATTTATTTTTTTCTTTCTTATTTTAAATCAAATTATTTTGTTTAAAATTATGTTGTTAAATTTTCTCAAATGTAATTACATTATATTTTTCAAAGTTTTATAAATATGTTGTTTGAATTTTTACTATGTATATTTATTTATTGATTTTATATTGATTTAAAATCTTATTCTATTTTATTTAAATAAATGAAAAATGTTATTGAAACTAACTACAAATTTATTAATTTTCTTCTAAGCCGTTAGTTCGAATTTCAATTACAAATTCAATATTCAATTTCAACTTCAAGGTTAAATTCAAATTTCTATTCAACTTTAAATAGATTAAATTCAAAAATTTAATCGTCAATTCTTAGTTATATTGAAATTCAATTTTAAAATTATCTCAAATATTTAAAATTAATTAAATATTTTCATTTTTAAATTGTTCAAAATTCAGGATCGTTACAATCTTCCCTCCTCAAAAGAATTTCGTCCCGAAATTATAAGTTAGGAAAAACGATTGCTAAAATCTCACCGATATTTATATCCTACATAAGTTTACCAAGTTTCAAACTCATAAATAAATATAGGATTCATTCCATTTATTTCATTTCACTAGTTTTGTTCATCGATATCAATAACCAAGACACAAAAGTCTTTTACCAAATTTTTTTGACTTACAAAACTCAGATTTTTAAACTTTAAATCTTTCATGCTAAATATTTGCATAATATATCTTATCCAAAGCTGTGGACTTTCAAGATATTCAAAAAGATCTTCTTTCTTAGTTCATTAAGTTAGAATTATGTAATTCTAATTTCAGATTATTGATTTTCTGTTCAAAGTTTGAAAATACTTGATAACTCAAAGTTTAACAAGTCCATCGTCGTTCTCACAGACTTTTAGGCATACGCTGGCCAGGCGCAAGACTAAAAATCTCCAAGTACTAAACATACTTGCTTCAACTCCCAGTGAAAATACTTTTTTTAAAAATTCTTTTTAAAAAAATGGATATGGAAAGTCCGTTCCCCCATGGATCACAGTTTACCCGGCGGTTTCGCTACTATCTCAGTAGAATCGCTTGTAATCTCAGATTTCTCATCACTCCTGAATTTCGCCATGGTTATCGCCTTAGATCGCGGTCCACACGGCGGTTACGCTACTATCTCAGTAGAATCGCTCGTAGCCTTAGGCATCACGCCCCTCGAATTACGCTTCGGTTTCCAGATCGCAGTTTACTCGGCGGTTGCGCCACTATCTCAGTGGAATCGCTTGTAACTGTAGGCATCACGCCCCACGAATTACGCCAGCATCAATCACATAATCCCAAACACGATGATCCATCGTGGGGGATATCATATCAGTCCCATTGGACATTCCACTAATGGAATTCTACGTAGCTACGATTTACAATGGACACTCCACCGAGTTCCAATCACCTTCACACATAATAATTGGAAGGTACATTTCCATATCCTCAGTTTTTAGAAAACATATGTCATATACATATAGTACTTCATTTCACATTTCGTACTTATCATACCTATGTAAACTTACACAGGACTTTCATAATAATGACTTTCTAAACTGATAGTTTTCGATTATATTCACATATATAAGTTACGAAAACTCATTTCACATTCACTACAAATAGAGGATTCCAATTTTTCCATTACGTTTAAAATTTTCCTCTAAATCGATTTGAAAATTTAAGGTTATCTCAAACCTAATTCACATTCACAATCCAATTCATTATCGACTTCACATTCGATTTGGATTTCACGTTACATCGTCAATTCTCAACACATAATTGATGTCTATCGATATATAACCTCTAAGCTCGTACGTCTCAGAGAAGGGTGTTAAGCTAAAAGAATAAATTCTCCGCCACCACAGATATATATTTAATAGAGATCAAATGCTATGTCATCAATTCACAATGTTAGACATACAATCCCAATCGACTATCCAAAATTCAAAGTTGAACTTATATTGTTTTTGGTGTCAAAGTTAAACTCAATTTAACTCAAGATTCAATCTTTGAAAAATTTCCAAGTTGAACTAATCGTTCAAATTTCTCAAAATAATATCTTTACAAGATATATAATTTTCACACTTAGCCATTTGAAACTAATTTCAAATATTCATTTCTCAATTTATCTTTAAAAGATAAAATTTCAAACCTTTCATTTCATATTGGAAAATATTCCCATACTTATTCAATAATAAGTAATTCACAAATTCATTCACTTTCAACACTTTGAAAATATTCGATATACTTGAATCAAAATTAAGTATATATTTCTTTCTTTAAGGAAATCATTCTTTTAAACACATTTATTTGAGTTAAAACGAATGTTGCGTAAAACATCGTTACGACAACTCAAAATCACTAGTATAGGGATTCGGATTTAAGATAGATATATAAATCCCAATACTATAAACAACATTTCCTTCCGGAAACCATTTGCTATAACAACAGTGTTATAGTCCACCATTTCCTTATTTCTCGAAATGCCTATTTCAACAATTGAATGTTGAAATCTATGCATTCGATAGTTAATGCATTTTAAAACATCTTTAAAACTATTAACTTTTTCAACTTCAACTTAATTCAATAGTTTGAATTCAATAGTTTGAATTCTTCATACTTTTCACAATATCAGTTTTAAACCGATTTCAACTTTTCAATATTAAGTTTTCCACTTAATTTAATTCTTCGCACGTTTAAATTCAAATTCATCACTGAGTCTATTTAAACCTATAATGGATTATCATGTTGACAACTTCAAATTTGAAATTTAAATTCTATTTGAACTTTGCATTTACTTTCCATTTCAAAAAATAGTCAACTAGTTCTTTAGTAAATTGTTCATCAATTTAGTTCCATCAAATTCATATTTCCACATTAATCATTTTAGACATTAGTCTAAACTTGAAATATAAACTTCACATCAAAATTAGTTTGATTCCTACAGTTAAATCAACAATTAAATTTCATTTCATAATATCACTTCCCAAAATGCTATTCCATTAAAATATTTCCTCCGTACAAAATTTTACATAGCTTAATACTTTTAAAAGACGTACACAGAAGATTGTGGATTACAAAAGATAGTATTACAAAATATATCGATTGGTTTAAGATTCAGAATAATTAAGGACTAACGACTTCTTGTCCGGTAGTACGCATCCTTGCCAAACTTTCATCTTCGGATGACATTATTTCATGTTGTGTTAAAGGAGAATTAACACATTCAAAATCCACATGTCCCCATTCCTTACAATTATTGCAATAATATGAGATGTTTCCATCCTTATCTATCACCTTAGCACTTTTCGCTCTAGCTGGTCGGGCTATAGCTTGCTCTCCCTGTTGTCTTTCGGTGCAGTTTCTGGCTATATGTCCAGACTGACGACAATGGTAGCAGATTGTCAATCTATCGACGGGTAAATTGAGTATGCACTTTTTCCTTTTCACTTTAGGGCAATGGCTAAGAAAATGCCCTCTCTCCTGACATTTAAAACACACAATCTCCGGACGAGCGAATCGGTCATCCACATTCCTTTTCTTTCTCCTCTCTCGGCACTTAAGGGCATAATGTCCCTTTTTATGACATCGATAGCAAATAACCTCATCATATGGACCAGGTGCTTGCCTTTCAGTGAATCTCCTTTCAATTTCCGCACGTCTCGCTCCTGTTTCTCTACGAGCAATTTCTCTTCATTCACGGCGTGCTGCTTTTTGTGCTTCGGTTTTCGCCATTATAATTAACAAGGTGTTTTCGAAGTTTCCTATCAATATTTGCAATTCTTATTAGCAGAGGTTGGATTATTCAATCTTTTTCCCTAAAACATATCTGTTTTATTCAATAATATATTCACTGTCCAAAATCGTGAATATACTTTTCTATTCAATTCAGTGTTTCTACACTTTTTATTTAAAGGATTATCCACTGTCCAAAATCGTGGATAAAATTCCCAACCAACATTTACTATAACAATATTTAACTTAAAGGATAATTCGCTGTCCAAAATCACAAATATATCTTCTTTAATAACTTCTATTTTTCATTTATCAAATTCAATTGGTTTCGAATTTATAAACAATCTTCACAAATTCCATTTCTATTTATAAAACTTTGATTTATAAATCTTCTTTGTTAATTCAATTCAATTTATATAACTCAGTTATATACCAAAAGTTCATATTATAAGTTAAATACTTATAATTCATTTATTTACTAACTTGTTCTTCACAACGTTTGAAATCAATTTCAAAAGAATTCAGAGTCAAATTCTCAAGTTATAGTTCAATAATCCGTTTGATTATAACCAAATTAACGTATCATTTTATTTCACAATTATTACTCGAAATATTCAAAATATTTGATTTAAACCAATTTAAACCAATTCATTAGTTCACTTAACTTATATTTCATTTTTCATAAACCTCAATAATTCGATAATGAGTTTCCGAACGATCGAAACTCAAATCTAATGAGACCTCACCGAATATAAACTATCGCACACTCACATTTAGAGAGGGGAATTTTCAAAATAATTCTAACTTTCAAAATACCTTTTACTTTAAAGAAAACAATTTCATACTTCTTTAAATTTGAAAAGCACTTTCTTTATAGTGGTTCTAGTAACTATTCGTATTAAACATCATAAACTGAGCTTTGTGTAAACCAAAGCTCTGATACCACTTTTGTAACGACCCGCCGCTCTGACCGCCTCTAGTCGGTAATTAAACCAACTCGAAACGTTCAAAATGACGGATTGTTGTTCAGTTTATAAAGTTTAAACAGAATCAGCCACAGAATCACAGAATAATCATAATATTATTCATAAATGAATTTTTCTTACATACATATATCAGAGTTTGTACAATGCATTAAATTTTTATACAGCGGAACAATTTATTTTCATTAAGTACAAGGAAACTTTCTGAAAATTGAAGTAAAGCTTTTAATCCCCCTCTCTCTAACTTCGCGGCCTGAAAATCTTCAAGCTGTAAAAATACTCGGTCTGACCCGAGCGTTAATTGCAAAACACAAAACACTCGAGTCAGGATTAATCTTAACTCAAGTAAATAAATTTGTAATGAACTGAATAAAATGGTAACAGAGATGACGAATCACATAAATCAATTTAAAATCTATTATGGATTTTTATATTAACAACTTCAAATTTTTATTCTCTGTCAATCCCGTGTGGCTGCAGTACACACGTATACTTTGCACACATGTGCACTGCCTCGCCAACACGTGTGCAAGCACAATTCAGACAAATCACTGCAAACTCGACTCAACTCAATGCAATTCAAACTGCAAGTCCAAAACAGATGCACAATGCACTAAGCATTGAATTAGTGCACAAATGAAACAACATCAGAGACGACACAGTAGCAAACAAACATGCAGCAGCAACATGCAATCCCCAAGTACAATGCAAGTAAATACAACAGTGAGCACATATGTACAAATGCTCAAACTCAGTGGCACATGAATACAAGAAGGTCAGTGACCAACCCAAGATACAAATGTGGACAGTGATACACCAAGCATACAACAAGGCATAGGAACTGAAAGGCTACAGCAAGCATGCAACAAGGTGCATGGTCAAAATGTATACCAAATGCAACAGACTCAATACAGACTACATATGTCGAGCTAAATGCAATTCAGACCAGTTAAGGGTTGAGTGACCATGTAACAAATTTTTAGCCAACAAAATCATCAATGAACAAAGACTCCAAGCCTATAAAACTGTATGTACACAGCATGCTACAACAAAGTAATTACAAGCAGATGCAACTCAACAATGAAAGTGGGCAAATGCACAAAGGCTACAGGTCTGAAATTCCAAAGCAACCACAGACCAGACCAGACTAGATAAGACCACTAGTAAATGCAATACAAGGTGAATCATGAAATGCAACCAATCCAAACTATATCAACTCAACAACAACAGGATGCACCAGGTTACAAGATGATCAAGGCAGACTAAAAATTCAAGTGCAGACCAGACCAGATTACAAACTCGAGTATGCAAGTGAACATGACAGGAAACAGTTCAATATGAACTAATGAAACAGTACACAAATGCATCAGTGACCAAACACTACAAACTGCAACATGCTTGAAGACTGAAACATATCAGGTATGCAAACAACAATGGATATGAAGACTGAAACACATCAGACATGAAATACTTAATACGTGCAATAATGGGTATGAAGACTGATGAACAATATGCAACAGTGAATGGGGAGCAACTTGAGCTCAAGAATGATACAAAGTTGCGAGCATGTGAAATGTAAATAACAAGTGTATCATGATACAAAGCCAGAGACTGAAATATCAAGTTCACATGCAAGTGCAGACCAATCAAAGACCCAGTACACAAATGCAAATCAATGCAGCTAACCAGCAAATGAACAAAGGCAACAAGGTCAGAATTTTTAAAATGCACAAATATGCTATGCAGACTTAGTGAAGTAAATGTAGAGAACAAGCTACATGATGAACAAGTGCAGCTATATTTAACAAGACACAGTAAAGATTACAAGTTCAGCAAAGACCAAAGTCCAAGACAAATGAAATACAACAATGCATCAGTAAGTAACCCAGTTACACAAATCAACAGAAATGGCCAGAAATTCAATTTACAGAGAACCCCCAAATTCACATTCAAGACTTTACTAAAAATTGTTATTTTGATTTAAAAAAAATCATGACTTCCGAAGATGATTCAAGTTGTATATTCCAATCAATACAAGTTAACATTGGATTTTATCAAATATCTTAGATTTACTGCATTATCTATGTTCCAGTAAATTTCCAAACTAAAAATAAAAATAAAAATACTTGAACTTGTCATTTAAACATAGATGATGTTTAAGCTTAATTAACTTGTTTAGAATCAAAATTTCTAAGTGATTTGATAAGGAGTTTTGGACTTGGTTCATTTAAAATCTCTGTACATAAAAATATCAGAGAGAAACAGTTTAACTAACATGCATGTTCAACACATTCATATACAAAGATAAATCACCAACATGCAAGCATTAATTATTTCAGAAGTTTATCAAGCAACAGATTAATTATCACTTAAACTTTTTAAGTTGTAGTTTACTCACATTGTAGGAACAGAGACAGAGAACAATTTAAGCTTGCCCAGGAACTATTATTATTCATTAATTTTCACTTTTCTAAACTAATTATTAACTCAAGTGCAAAATAATAAATGGTCTAATGGTTACCAAGCATGGGACAAACATGCAAGTTTAAGTTCATAATGCAATTGTTTGCAAACAGTTTCCAAGCAAGATATTTAGTAGCATCTGTACTTATCAATTTAATAACAAAATAAATATAGCATCTGTTCTTATCAAATTTTTTTTTTTTTTTTTTATACAAACAAATTTCACATAACATTTGTTCTTATTAGTTTAAAATTAAAAACTGGGTATAATCTTTTTTTACAGTTTAAAACAATTTATAGCATCTGTTCTTAACAATTTAAAACACATATCAAATATTGGGTAGAATTTGTTCTTAACAGTTTTAAAACAAATTATCAGAGCAATTGGTAGCAATATCACCCGACGAACAACAGGCAGTGACAAATCTGCTCATATCAGTTTAAATCCAACAAAAACCCGAGCAATTTATAACGAATAACTCCCCAAAACATAGCATGCAACCAAAACCCAATTCAAACAAATTCAAAAACCTGAAATAAAATCAATCGTGAGAAAAGAACTCACATTTCACCGAATCGAAATGGAGCAACTCAATTTAGAACGAGGCCGCGAGCAGATTTGATGCCGAGCGAACCTAATTCCAAAAAGCCCTAATTTGGATTGAAGACGAAGGGACGAGACCAGTGCGACAATTAGAGAGAGGCCGCCACCATTTTTCTTTCTTTGCTTTGATTTATCTGCTTAGGGTTTGAATAAATTGAAATGATGGGGTGTCGTGTTTTATGGGGAAGAGAACGTGATTTAGGGTATGGTTTACGGCATGGAACACGGCGTAGTTGAAGGCATGTTTACAGCCGATCAAAGTAAGGTAATGTATACTTCTTAATTTATTTATTTATTTTATTTATCTTTTCTTATTTATTTTTTTCTTTCTTATTTTAAATCCAATTATTTTGTTTAAAATTATGTTGTTAAATTTTCTCAAATGTAATTACATTATATTTTTCAAAGTTTTATAAATATGTTGTTTGAATTTTTACTATGTATATTTATTTATTGATTTTATATTGATTTAAAATCTTATTCTATTTTATTTAAATAAATGAAAAATGTTATTGAAACTAACTACAAATTTATTAATTTTCTTCTAAGCCGTTAGTTCGAATTTCAATTACAAATTCAATATTCAATTTCAACTTCAAGGTTAAATTCAAATTTCTATTCAACTTTAAATAGATTAAATTCAAAAATTTAATCGTCAATTCTTAGTTATATTGAAATTCAATTTTAAAATTATCTCAAATATTTAAAATTAATTAAATATTTTCATTTTTAAATTGTTCAAAATTCAGGATCGTTACACTTTTCTTCTTCCTTTTTTTTTCTCTGAATGAACTAAAAGAAGATGGCCACATGTATATAGAAGAGAACAAATACCTAAGGGAGGTTATAACTAGTACAAGTCTCAACTTGTTTTTGATCAGACAATATCTTTGGGTTTAATTACAGTGTTTCTGAGATGGTCTACCAAATTTCGGCTGAGTTAATGTTTGTGGTGCTAAGATGAATGCATTTAATGAAATTGTCTTCAAATATGTTTACACCTAATAATAGCCTACTGATATTTTATTTGTGTTTTCACTGTACCAGGATATTTGAATATAACTAATTTGTCTTTTCTTTTGCATTGCATGAATGTATATACATCAACTTGTTATTATTCTCTTCCATGTTTATGTAAGATAATGACAGTTATTGTTTTGATATGGACAGATTTTTATCACTGTAAATGAAAGAATTTGTAATACTTTGCATAGACAAAATATTGGTTGAAATGATAGCAACTAAATGCATGGTTGCTAAAGATGTTTACGTACTATAATTCTGTTTTGCTAATGTATACATATTTTGTACAAAAATATACTCTTTGCAGATAACTTTTGTGAATGAAAATAGTTTATATACAATATTCATTTTGTTATCTTCTCATGTACAAATTTGTGTCAAGTTTATACTTATAGATCTAGTCTTGAATGAAAATATTTTTTTATAAATATTTGTCTCCTTGTTGAGAAATTTATACATATATATTTGACTTGTTACTTCTAGCTGTTTATCTAGCTTATTTTATTTCATAGTTTGGGCTTGTTTTTTTTTTCATTATATTCTATATACTTTGTTTACACATGTTAAAGTTATATTTTAACTAATTAATTCTTGCTTTATATTTATTTTTATTTTATTTAAATTATATACATAAGTTTGACTTATATCTTACATTTATATTTTATATCTTAACTATTAATACTGAAATTAGATTAAATATCTATTAAAATAAACGGGTCAAAAATCCAGGGTCGTCACATTCCTCCCCCCTTAGAATCTTTTCGTCCTCGAAAAGGAACGAAACTAGATTTATTAAAATGCTTAAAACCAGATAAATTTTCTTTGATCGTTTTTAAATAACTTTAAAAATCTATATAATATTACTAAAATAGTTTTTACAAAAATACTTTTATAACTTGATGTTTGACAAGTCCATCCTCGTTCTCACAGAAATTCGGTCATACGTTGATCAAGCGTACGACTGAAAATCTCTAAGTGTTTGGCAGACCCTTTCAATATCCAGTGAAATACGAGGAAAATAATTTTATTGAAAATATAGAAAATAGTTTTTGGAAATAGAGGAAGTATCTTTGGTGGGAATGCTCTGGAAATCATCACCCCAATCCATGGTCACAGTTACATACCAGGGTTACGTTGCAGTCACAACAAAAGTCCATGCAACTACAGGCTCTCCGCGGCCTCTCAATTACGCCATGGATCCCACACAACAAATCACGGTTACATCCAAGGTTACGTCGCCGTCGCAGCAAAAGTCCATGTAACTCGGTTTAAATTAATTTATGAAAGCCTGGCATCGAATAAGGATAAAAGCCCATTGAATAAAAGCTCGGTTTAAATTAATTTGGGAATGGTTAGTATTACACAAGCATGGAATGTGTCGAGCTAAATAAGATGATTGTGAATAAATTAAATGGAATTGAATTAAATAAAACTGAGTTGGAATCCATTTTAATTGGTTATAAAACTTAAATAATTAATTATTCACATGGATATTATCAAATTGCGTAGAAATGATTATCGTTTAACTTAAGCGAGATTTAATCAAATTAAATTCTATGAATTAGTGGGTGCAAATGAAATTGATTTTGAATCATTTGAAGTGAACGTGAGCTTGTTTGGATTAGAAATAATGTGGATGTAAGCATTTTGATAAAACTGGCTTCGTTTCTTTTCGAGGACGAAAAGATTCAAAGGGGGGAGGAATGTGATGACCCGGTATTTTAGTAGGATTATTTTAATAAATATTTAATCTAATTAAATAAAATGTAAGTAAACCATAGTGAATGTAATTTAAATATTGGTGGTTAGAATATAAAATATAAACCTAAATAAGTAAGCATGAATACCTTTTAAATATTGATAGCTAAAATACAAATACAGATAAATATAAAATATAAATAAGTAAATGATAAGAATATAACTTAAATATTGATAGTCAAAATATAAAATACAAATATAAATACAAAACGAAAAATAAGTTAAATAAACATATGATGTACATTGGGAAAGCTAAGATAAAAAAAACAAACAATTTTTATACAAAACATATCTTCATATATGAGGGTGTTTGCTGCAAGTTCAAACTAGAAGCACCTAGACAATCTCTTCATCCATCTGCAAAGTTTACTTTTACATACAAATACAAAATATCTTTACACTAAAAACATGTTTAGCCCAAGTAAGAAAATATCAGCAAATCATAAATATGTGTAAACTAATATGAAGACACATGCATTAAATTAGTGCAACATTTTGTCCAGAAATCTTTCAGCCGAAATTTGCAATATCACTTCAATTTGCAGTATATTAATCAAATCTGATCAAAAACAGGGTAAGTTGTACTAGCTGTAACCTACAGCTGTTTGAAGCTGCTTCTATTTATATACCATCCTATTCTAACTCATTTACACAACTTAGTAAAACTTAAGGAGATAACCTAATAAAAAGAAAAGGAAATAAACACCAACTTGTATTTTCAAACAAGTTCGGCAAGGCAGAGAAATTTACATGGATTCAAATTCAAACTGTAGTGTTTTTCAACAATAAGTATCCTCTGTTTTAACAGCAATTTTAGGTGAGTAAACCTCAAATTTTGAAGCTTTAAGTTGATTAAAAGTAGTTCTGGATTATTGATTATATGGTTTACATATGTTATGTTATGGTGTAAACATAATGCTGTAGTGCTCTGTAAGTAGTTACAGGTTACATATTTCCTTCCAAACCCAAATTTTTGTTCGTTGAATTAGTGTAAAACTTTCACTTTCAATCAATTTAAGATTTTTAACATTTAAACAAAGACTTTCAAGGCTGGTTAAACATGTTAGTGGGTTATTTTTACTGAAGCCTTGTTTCCAGGAAAACAAGCAACAGATTGGAAAATCCAACTGTTATAAAAAGTTAATTCAAGGTTATATCTTGAATTCTTATTGCGATATATGATTTTTAAAAACAAAACGAAGATTTTTAGTTTGTTATTATTAGAGCAGTTTGTATTTCAAATAAATTTGCATTTCTATCGTTTCCAGGCAATTGAATCATAAGTAAGTGTTGAAATTTGTTTTAGAGCTAGTATGAACATCCATAATGTTAGGAAAATTACTGAATAATTTTTCTAATTCAAGAATTTGTTGAACGAATCTATTTTAGGGTTTAAGGTCAGTTTCGTTAAAGGTTAAGAAAAGTGGTGCGCTCGACCTCAATACGTGATCGAGTTACATGGAACTCTGGTGGAGGGTTGCTGAACGTGTCGGCGTGGTGCAGCCGAAGATTGGGAGACTCCGGTGATGGGTGGTGGTAGGATGAGGTGGATATCGGTGTGGAGTTCGACCCTTTGGTTCGAGCTACAGGCGAATTTTTGTGTTCGCCCAAATCATGACAATTTGAGTTTTGATTTCGAATATGGAGGCGATTTATGTTTGTGGGTGGCGTCAAAGGCAGCCGGAGGTGCGGCGAACCACCGTGCACGTGCACGGTGGCGTGTGAGTGTCTGTGTCATCGAGTTTGGGTTGACGCGAGTGTTGCTCGAGGGTTCTGGGTTGTCGCTTCGAGTCTATACGATGCATGTGATAGTGTTTCGTATAACTGCAGCTTTGTTTAATAAAAAAAAATATAGAAGAAGAAAAGGAACAGGAAGGGAAAAAGAGAAGACGAGGGAAGAGAGACGCGGGGAAGGGTAGGGAAGAACGCGAGATTTCTCTGGGTTTAGATGGTGCCTGCCTCGCGTATGATGATTTGCCCGAGTACTTTAAGTATTTTGTTATATGAAGTTAACATTAATTAAGTAATTAATGTTTGGTTAGTTTTAAAGTTAATATTGATTTGAAGTTTATTAAAAGGAAGGTTTGTAAAAGTAATTAATATAAGGAAATTAAAAATGTAAATTAATTTATACTTGTAGTTAAATAAATAACTTTAATTAAATTTGTAATTAGAAATTGGTTTGTGTTTAAATAAATTTTCAAACTTAAGAATCTTAATTAATTACTTAAAGTTAATAAAAAAAATAAAGAAAAATGATAGTTAATTTAAGTGATTAATTGAGAAATAAAAGAATAATTAATTGATAGTAAATGATTAATTAAAAATTATTTTTAATGATTAAATAAGTAATTAAATTAATAATTAGCAGCTAATAAATGGGTAATTAAGTCTATTTAATTAACTGAGTTTAAGGGTATTTATGGGATGGATTAACCAATTGAAACGAATTTGTAATTGATTAAATATAAACTCTCGCAGATTAATTAAATATAACTACTTGATGAGATTTAGTGAAGTAATTCAAAATTACGGGATGTAATAAAATTAAAAAGGGATTTCTTAATGAGAAGTATTAAAGGGTAATTGTTTGGGTAAGAAATTATAGAGGGTAATCATTGTTTATGAGAAATTGGGTCTGATTAATGGATGCAATTAATTAAGTTTAATTGATTAATTTGGGACAAGCATTCATGGGGTTTAGTTAAGTATAATTACTTAATGAAAGTAATTGGATAATAATGATAATCTTATTGTAATTAAAGAATAATTAATCACGGGGGATTAATTAAGATTAATGATTATGGCATGGTTAATCAATTGGGTTGAAATTAATAAGCAGAACTCAAAGGTAATTGGTTTGAGATGGTGTGGTTAACTTATCTTGCTTATGTATGATTAAATGATAATTAAATGCCCCGAATTGATTGAAAACTCTGATATGAAATGTTTCGTGATATGTTGTGTTTGGGTGGGCAATGACAATGTGGTTATTTATCTATAAGAAATTGCTAAGTAAAGGTGCCATCTTTTATTTAAAGTTGAATTACATTTCACTCGGGTAATATGTGTTAAGACGAACTGAATTCGAAGGAACCACTTCGATTCTTTTTAGAGTGATTTGTGGAATCAATAGATTAAAAGGAAAGGATTCAAGTGAATTGTGCCATTTAATCTAAGTTTGGTACTTAGAAATTGATGAGTCTAATAAGTATTGTCTATAGCAAACTTTGAATTTGTAAATTGATTCGAGTTACCCGGGTGCTAAGTAAGTTGTATGCTTTGTATTCCATTATGGATGGTTTACTCACGCTGGTTTCCAGCCTGACCCGGGTGTTACTTTGGTGTAATGCTCGGGTCAGACCGAGTATTACAGGTTTTCAGGTTAGGATGTTCTGGAGTTCAGGAGGCGAAGTGGATGGCAGTATCGTATAGAGTATATCCGCTGTATTTATACTATTGTTAATCTGAGACAGAATAATTGTAAATATTCAGTGACTGTATATATGTAAAACTCTGATGTATATGATTGTAATCGACTGATATAGAATTCTTTTGTAAGCTATTATTATTTATTATTATAATTTTATCCGCTGCGAATGTGAGTTGTTGGCGTTTATGTTCTTCTTCTTCTATCTCTTTCTTCTTTTTCATAACTATCTGGAATTTTCGGGATCTAAAATTTCGGGTCTGATACCAAATGTAACGACCCAAAATTTTCTAACCCGAAAATTCCAGATAGTTATGAAAAAGAAGAAAAAGATAGAAGAAGAAGAAGAACAGAACACCAAACATCTCACATTCGCAGCGGATAAAATATAATAGTAAATAATAACAGTTTATAAAGAAAACTATATCTGTCGATTACATTTAATATACATCAGAGTGTCACATAATATACAGTCACTGAATATTTACAATTATCATGACTCAGATGAACAATAATATAAATACAGCGGAATACTCTATACGATATCGCCATCCAGCTCGCCTCCTGAGCTCCAGAACGTACCTACCTGAAAATCTGTAATACTCGGTCTAGATATTGGCGATCGCATTTGGATCGAGTTGCTTCACTTCAGTAATGATGGTGGTTCGAGCTTTTGGTTCAAGCTATCTTTGGTGTTGGATTCTTTTGGAGATGCATCTATTATAGTTATCTTTCCGCTGTTGATGGTTGCAAAGTCTAGACCATCTTCTGGTGTTGTCTTCCACTATTGTATATCTCTTGGCTTTGATTTGTATTGATATTCAGTTGTATATGATGTTGTATCAATTGTGTATAAATGATATACATTATTCATTCTTCCCATGTCTTGTTGTACTTAGTGTGTTATAAGCTCCGGCATAGGTCAAATTTCGACGTTTGAATCTACGGCATTCGAGTACGAGTGAAGTACGGGTGTCGATTTTCGAACGCTAAAATTTGGGCCGCGACATAAAGGGATAAAACCAATCGGTTGCAAATGGATTTTTAAGAAAAAACTAAATGCAGATGGAAAAATAGAAACTTACAAAGCTGAGATAGCTGTGAAAAGATTTCATCAAATTCAAGGTGTGATATGACAAGACCTTTTCACCCATATGCATGCTTAAGTCCATTCAGAATCCGCTGGCTATTGTAACATTCTATGACTACAAAATTTGGAAAATGGGCATGAAGAAGACATTTCTAAATGGTGATTTAGGTAAGACCGTTTATATGTCATAGAACGCGGGTTTTGTGGGCAGTCGGAGAGAAGGAAAGACTTGCATGTTTTTATGGCCAATTTATAGACTCAAACAAGCTTCAAGGAGTTAGAACAATTATTAAAACTTAAATAAAATTTTAATGTATGTACACATATATGTAAAATATTAGATATGGCTAAAATGATTTTGATTATTAAGTTTTTTTCACTAAACTAAGAATGAAAACAGTTTATATCATATAATAAATTACTTAACATAGTCACTAAACAATTAATAATATAGGTGTGACGAAAAATGCAAATATAAAATTGTTCTAAGAGATAACTACTATATAAATGAAAAAGTGAGATAATACCTGAATGGATTTCCGTTGAGTATACCTTGTTTGACGAGATCTCCTAAATTCTGAAAGAATGATCACCAAATGTTGCAATGGTCGAGAGTACCACTTATATTTATTTTATATTTATGTATTCGTACCTAATGGAAGCGGCTATGGAGGTAGGGAACTAGCGGAGTGCTAGCATGATATGGGAGGAAGCAAGAGTGAAAAAAATGTGGCTTTAGCTTGGTATAAATAGAGAAGGAAATGGATACAAATTCTTCTCCTTTTTCTTGTTTTCCTTTTACCAGGTTTCCAGATCTATATCTGAATTCAAACCAAAAATCCCTTCCCTTGTCATTCCCATGGCTAGCCATAGAATGGACTATATAGACAATTAAAAAACTCAAAACTTGTTCACTATAAAAAAAATCTTAGATTTTGCAGTGGCGAAATCCATCATTAAACCGTCACTAAATTGCATTTACCGACGAATTCACGATAGTTGGTCCATGTCGGTAAATTCATAGTCGGTTAACTACTGTTAATCTAGTGATGGAATTTAGCGTGAAATTGCCAACGTTTTCACAACATCTGTATAAAAAATAATATTTTTATCAAAATATTTTAAATAAATAGTTGACGGTAAACCCTAGCCATGTAGCATGGGATTAATAATAGATGTAACAAGCTTCTGTCGTTACTCACACTGATTTGCGAAGGTTTAGTGGCGGATTTTGTGCTTTTTGGGTAACCATTCACAATTATCTATGACATATTAATGGTGGTTTTTTTTGTAATTTCCATTAGTATTTTCTTTCCATTCCGTCAGTAACTATAATTTACTATGTTAATTTTTTTTTACAAATTTTCTTATACAGTGGCTGCCAAAATTCTTTCGATGGTCAATAATAAAATCATCTACAGATATATATATATATATATATATATATATGCATGCACATTTTATATAAAATGGATAGCATAAAAAAATAAAAATGCATTTATAAACTATTAATCCATATACATATTTATTCGAATTCTAAACTACAAAACTATTCAACTAGTGTTAATATTACATACAAAAAATAATACGACCTACGTCCATAATTAATATCCCACATAAAAAACCACATAAAATCTTAATTACAACAACATGTGTCAAGCTACCATATCCAAAGTGCTTAGGAAGATCACGATGGTGAATGTTTTCATAATTAGATCTGTCATGCCTCTGTTAAATTGCCATCACCTTTTCGATTTGCACTTGAAATGTGATATAAGTATATTAGTTATAAAAGCATAGTTAGAGATTTTTAAAAAAAATAGTAAATAGTTCATATGTAAACAACTGGGAGTTCTAGTAGATAGAGATTTCTTTACACAAGGGAGGTGGGAAGGGGAGGTATATGCATATTACTTTGAAATGCATGCTCAAATGCGAAAATAATAGTAAATAGTTCATCTATATGTGACAACATCACTATACAGATGGGAAGATTCATATCATATCAAATGAAGGCTACAACAATAAAACCAAGCATGAAAGAAAAACATGAATAATGAATCGCGACCTATAATTATCAATTGGACACTTTAATTAGGTAGTGTAAAACAAATATATTTGGATTCAAAACATACCCACATAGTATGTGGAAAACTCAATACATTAATTGGTAGTATGTGTGTATTTTTACTTGCAATATTAATCATTAACGCTATTTTAAAATTTGCCTGAAATTTGGTATGAATCAGTGCTATAAATTGTTGTATTCGCACCAAAAACAATTTGTTTCTTTGGCCTGTAAATGCTTATATTTGAGCTTTTCGAATTTTTTAATGTTATCTGATCTTAAATAAGTGAGATGATTCTTTGATTAACGCCACCCGTTTGTGTAAAATCATTGATCAATTGAAGATGTATATTTTTACTTGCAATATTATTTTGTTTCCAACTAGTTGATTAAATATGATGGTTCATGTGTTTATTAACACATTGAACTTTTGTTATAGAGAAAAACCTTAGGATAGAGAAAATTTTACAGCATGAAAGGTGAGAGAAATGATCCGTTAGGGCAAAAGAACGCGTTAAGTATGAATTACAAAAATATGCTTAACATACAACACATATTAAGAGGAGAGTTTAGACATTTCATAAACTTATAATGAAAGTATTCTCACTTCTAGCTAAATAAGTTTGGCTTTTCTAATTGCATTAGTATATGCTTTTTTCGAAATGACCATTAAATTAAGTTTCGATAGGGAACTGAAATATCAATTATTTATCAACAACAGTAAGATTCATCGACCAAAAATTGATGACCTTTGGTTCCACCTCCTTTTTTTGTCAAAATAATCAAATTCTTCACAATCAAAATAATAATAATAATAATAATTCTACTTGGACCAATGCACCATGAGATCCGACATATGGCAACCTAAAATTTTTAAAAAAATGTTAAATAATTACTAGAAGCAGAACCATATTCTCAAAGGTTAAAAGTGGTACAGTACAAAACCGTAATCTTTTTAAAGAAACATGCAACTTGTATCATTGGTGAATGCAAAGTGCTCTTATTTTTCATTAGAGGAAATTGTTGCAATAATGGCTTCTAACCTACTCATTTATGCACCAAATGTAAAACCATAACTTATCTCTGCTCAACCAAAGCGAAAAAAATTAGCAATGAGGTAGACAAACTTTCTAACACCATATAACATATTACTTAAGAGATTTCTCATAATTTGGCTAATTGCTTAATTGGCAAAAAAAATATGCTAGCTAAACTGCCTGCCTCCTCTACTACATATAACTCAACATTCACTTTTGTCATATTAACATATATTCAGCATAACAGATTTACGCTTTTAGCATGAATCCTAATATAAATCTCTAGTTGTGTACAAGTATAAAGTCAAAAATCTAGGATCAAATCCATTTAACAGAAAATAACTACTAGTTTATAGAAATTCAAACAGTGATATAAATCGCACAATTGTTAACTTTAATCTCAAAACAACTCTTTTCGGGTAACTTCCACTTTCCAAAAACCTTGGTTGCCGAAAATTACCTCCACAACAATCAACCAAGTGCGCATTGCCAATAGCGCATCTGATCTTCTCTCATCGGATTCTAGCAGGATGCTCCAATGGTTTTGGATGCTTCCAGCGCTTTCTACCATGGATACGACTAGAGCTCACATGACATTGCTAATTTTACTGCTTCCTCATGAGAGTCACCATGGCGGCGATAAAGGAGAAACTAGGATGAATCATTTAGGGATTTAAGTTTTTGAGAATGATAAAGCGTTTGGCAGAGTGAATGAAAGTTACTCCCATTAGCTTAAAAAATAGATCAAAATCATGTTTTAAGTTTGAAAGCACCGGCCCTGTTCTGACATAGCAATATCACAGATCACAAATCAAAAATATAAGAAAAGAACAATAAAGAAAGAAGAAAGAGAATTTTTATAGTGCTTCGGCTGTTAGTGAAGCCTACGTCCACTTTATATTTTTCTTATAGACCGATTGTTGTTACAAGATGTGTTTAATTACGAGACTTAGATTATTTCTAAGTAGATTGAATCCCAGAGTTGGAATCCACTAAAGAATCATAGTGAATTCCGCTGGAGATTGTTGTGAGAGAGACAAAGAGTAAAGAATGTTTCCAACAGAGCTTCAGTCACTAATCCAGAGAATATTTCGTCTATGTTGCAGGTAGGTTGGTATTTATATAGAACGTAGGACTTCCGGGCGGCGCCACTTCATCCAGTGGTAGGGAACGACCTAGGGGGTTTGGCTCGCAAACCGAGGCAAAACCATAGATCACTGACGACTCATGGTCTATGGGCCGCTGGCGACCCATAGACTTGGCTTGTTTGCGAGCTAGTGACTTGGTCTCTTTTTCATCTCATCCTTAATTAGCTTGTTGTTGAATCAGAGAGATGTATGGGTTGCTGGTGATCCAAGCACTTGGGCTTTTCTTGGATTTGAGATGTTTTGACTGTCTTTTGTCGTTGTTGTCTCAGTAATATAGCTTGGTTCTCGTTAATTTCTTCCCCTAGCTTTTCTAGTTAAGTTCTGAACCATTTTGATAACACGAGATTATTATGCTTCCTAATGGCTCCTGCTGGGTTAACATTTGCCCCCCAGAGTTTGTCTTTGTTGTAAATAAAGCGTGCTATGGAAGTTATCACTCTCAATATCCATCGGGCGATTTCCAAGTGATTGCATTAGAGTTTTACGAATACGTAGCAGGTCATACTATTGGTCATCTCTCTTTGGTTTTGACTACTATTGCATGGCACAACGGATCAAATTTCTTCCCGTAGCTTCTCGGAATGCTTTGAAATGATAAATAGGATGAGCTCGAGAAAAAATGCCCCCAACACTATGGGTCGGTAGCGATCCATTACTTATGGATCGCTAGCGTTCCATACTTTTGAAACATTTCTTTGGAGATTTGGATCGCTAGCGATCCATAATGGATCGCAGGCCACCCAATGCCTTAGAGAACTTTTTGCCACAGTCTTTCTACCTATTTATTCACTCGAACTGACCTTCTTCTCATTTCCATACGAGCTAAACCATTCTTGTGCGATCTGAAGCCCTGCGACTTGAAGCCCTAAGACGATTCAATCCTAGTTTCTTCGACTCGATTAATCGCTTCCTTGAATTCATCTAGTCTAAGTTCATGGCTTAGTCTCCAATTACAGCGCCGTGATTCCTCATCTCATTTTGGAGAAAAACCCTAGCTCGGCTCGACCCACCGTTGGTTTATTGTCGACTTTCCATTAGCTCGCCTCCGATCCATTTCGTAGTTTGCTGAATTTGATATTTGATTCTTCTTGTGTCTTTGAATTCAGTCAGATGTATGTTTGCTTAATTGTTTTTGTTAATTACTGTGTTCGTGTAATGACTTGATGAAGTTTCCATTTGCAATGTTGATTGCGATTGCGGTTTAATCGAGGAAGATAGTAAATTGAGTCTTGAGTTGTCTCCCGGAACGACATTCGGGCTTTGGTCCATTGCTTGACACGTTTTTCTATATTCGTCCATTAGACTAGAATTGGCTTGTGTCAAGTTTCACGGCTGTTATTGTACGTCGCATTACCAGTCGATCTGTAACCACCCGAATTCTAGTGTGTCCATATTTATTGCACAAATGTTAAAATCCAAGCCCACCGAAGCTTGAGTTGGATATCTGGTATCCTATAAATAGGCAAAGACAAATATATCATAGCTCAATTAAATATTTCACAACGGAATTGACTAAAATATAATGGTAAGTAAAAACTTACCAATATAATAACACTTTCTAAATAAGTGTCTTAAAGCTGGGAAGTCTCTACCATCTACCTAACCTTTAGGATGTTATGAGGAGGAGGTCGGAACTAAAGTTCTGGTAAATGGATAAATTATACACTTCTAAGCTTAATTCTACATATACCCTTTTTTCCATTTAATGTTATATTAGGTTCATTGGGTTTATAATACTGTCGCCTCTGTGCGTGAATCGTATCCATCTGCTCCTTAGTAGATCAAAACCTAATAACTGATATATATGTAGCGATATGCCTAATGACCATATTGGTCCTAGGTACTACCCATAGTACCTTCTGTATTCTCCTCGCAAAGGACTCCATCGTCTTTGTTTCGTGGAGTTATGTGACAACATCTATAACGGACTGCCCCATGAGGCCTACAATATAGATGTTCCGTCGTTTACTATGAAAACGTCAAACTGTGTCCGCACCAGTCTATATTAATGCTCGGACATCCACAATGTACCACCCAGTGCGTACCTTAAGGATTATACGTAATTGTTCTGTCTACTGTTTGAATCTCGCCAACAAGGTTTACCTTATACGGAACTCAGTCGGGGATTTTCTATATCTGTAAAGGACAACTTCGTTAGGCCTACAATACAGATATTCTACTTGGTCTTTCTCATCGTGGCTGTGGCCCTACGCAGCCACCCCTCAACTAATCGAAAGACCTCCAAAGAGTTAAGTGGCAGTGCCGTACTGTAGATAATCTAACATCCAATTAATGGTACTCCTCATCCAATGCCTCGATAGTGAAAGTATCATTGGACTGTTGGTTTAACTCTAGTCTTTTCTGAACCCGCTCTTGGTTTTGATATTAGCCGATAACCGCATGCGACTATCCTTTTGGTTCCTGCCCACTAAACTTACTTGCAAATACTGGGACATACCAATATCCTACTACAAACACCAATCCCTTCTGACTTCCTACAATGGTCATGCCCACCAAACTCACTTGCAATTTTATTATTTATTTAATTCATCAATTAATTACTATAGCTTAAATTTTGGGTTGTGTGATGACCCGTCCTTCACGACCCTCGAAAATCGACATAAATACGTCCATCGTATAACATGCCGAACGATCGAGTGCTAGAAAGACAGATTGTTGGAGGAAAAGGAATGAGGTAGAAGAGGAAGGAAAGTAAACAAAAACAGAATCTCACAGCGGACAGCACAATATATAATATCAATAGCTCTTTACACAAATCAAACTATAATATACATATCTCACGTCAGAGTACACAGATCAATAATTACTAGCTTGGAAAGTTATAACAACTTGCCCTCACAATTGCAGGCAATTTCAAACAAAATACTGCAGCGAAACGAAATATGATGTTTCACTCAGAAAATGATTTACATTTTTATTATGTAAAAATATTCGAATTTCAAAAACATTTTATTTATATCAATTTTAACTGATTTAAATTGAAACTGAAATTACACAACAAAACTAACTTTTATATTTTCGGATGAAAATTTACCGTTTGCTATGTTGCAGTATGCGCGTACCAAAAATCAAATTTTCATTGCTAAATTTAATTGTTTAATTTCAAGCAAAATTTTAATTAATTACGTTATAAAACCGTTAAAATTTACGGGTTGTTACATTAAGTCTAAAAACCGTGCAAGCATTATAAAACAAAAAAAGCAAACACATAGGAAAGAAAAACCTACACTTCAACTCTTGGCAAATTATTGTAAGGTGATGATATGTCTTTGGATGACTCTACTTCTACAATAGATGATGATTTTGTATGACCTTCAAGCGTGAAAACTCCTAGAATGGATTTATTAATTTATTTACAAGGCTCGTGAGAAATATGAGCTGATTACGGAACAAAAATATGTTGATGTTCTAAATAAAAGTAAGGATGAATAATTTCTTGACATCAGGATCCATAGAGAGGCAGATCAAGTATCTTATTGGACGATTCCATCGTTTATAATTGAAAAGAAAGGTTATAATACGTATCGAAAAGTATGGTTATAGTAGGTTTTTTAAATCAAAAATAAGTTTTCTCTTCTTTAAGTTTTTTCCGATTCCCAATTATCTTGATGAATATCAAGATAAGAATCTTCGTAAATCGGGCTGTCTTTGAATTCTTTAGTGTGGATCCCCCTTGTTCTTGTTTCGTCTTCTTTGTTTCGTAAGTAGTTTCTGCATTACTATATTCTATTTCTGACGTTTCTTTCAGTTTCTTAGTACCAATTGACGATGACATTTTGCCTAAATAGTAGACATAAGTGATAAATAAGAGAATACTAAAGATTCTACCCATAAAAAATTTCAATTATGACACATGGTATTTATTAAATCGAATCAAATGATTTTCCCGTATTCAGAATAATACTGATCCAACCCATTTCATGAATAAAATATGACCAATTAACCAACCAACAAAACTACTTATTGTAAATAACGTCTTGTTGTTGCATCGATACTTATAAATGTTGACTAATCTGGCTAACGTTGAATTTGATAAAATGGTTATGCATAGAAGATTCTTCAATTTTATTTATTTAATTAGAGAAGTATTCTTAAACTGCCAGACAATCATTATAATAAATACATTGAATGGTTTTTTTGGAGACATGAAACGAATTGAAAAATAAAACTAAGTAGCAAAAAGAAGACATGTTAATGATATATACAAAAATATTATTATAATATTATGAAAAGATACTCAATTTGAATTAAATTTAAAAAATAAAAATTAAATTAAATTACTTAAAATTGTTGATTAAAATTAAAATTAAAGTATTTAAAATGATTGCTTCAGAGTAAAATTAATCATTAATGTTTGTAAAGAGCCAAATCTTGTTAATGGGATGTTCATCGTTCCATCCTTGTTTAACAAGTTTTCTTATTGAACGTTTTTTTAACATATGTCCATATACAAGTGTCTATTTAATCTGTGTTGAAATACAAGAACGTCGGTTTAAAAGCGTCTATCTCTATGATCGTTTATTTGTCCATCCAAAGGGTTATTTTGGAAGACTTCGTTAATGTATACAGTGAAAGTAACCAGAAAATGAAAAAAGAAAAAGAACAAAACGCAGATGATGTAGAAACATTGCTAAAAGATGCCAGCAAATCGTTTTGTAGATTAAATTGGGATGTACATTGTATCACGCAAGGCAAAGATTACCCGGCATTTTTTGTATCAAAATGCAAGGTTGTCAAACATGACAAGCAAAAGCCCACGTCTAGAAGATTAATTCAGCTGTACATCAATCTCTATCTGACACGAGTTCAATTCCTCTTTCCGTTGTCTGTCTCCTCATGCCACGAACAATTACAATTATCCATCGCAGCAAATTGATCAGTAAAACCCAACCTTTTTAATGCACGGATGATAGCAAAAAATAAAAAGCTTCACTATAAGGGACATGGAAGAGAGTGATACAGGATTTTGAGCTGACATTAACCTTTCGTATTTTCAAACAAAACAGACGCATCTGAGTCAACCCACCCCCATTCAATTCCATCAGGCAAGCCTTTCGTTTTCTTTTTGTTTTCAAACACCATGAACTACCAATTTCCATCGAAGAACTCTCCAGACCCATGTACTTTTTTAGCAAGTCAATTGCTTGATCAAGCTTCTAATCTCTCCTTATATAAACCCTCAAACCCTTCATTCCCTCCCATCCAAAAGTCATCCAAAAACCACTGCAATATATATATAAAAATAATTCAATATGGGTACGTTAGTAGGGCATGTAGCACCAGGGTTCGGCTTCCTTATCATAGGCTTATGGCACCTCTACCACCATATTAAACTCCACACTGCCAACCCTAAAAACTACAGGTCTCCACCTTGGTTTCCTTCGCAAACTTTTCGATATGCTGAACCAGCCCTCATCGGCATAGGCAGCCTTCTCTCCATAGCCATGGAGCTCTTCATCGGCCCTGCAAAGCACCAACCTCTAGACACTGACTGGACCATTCCATCCTACCACCTTCACAACTTCGAGCACTCCTCCATATCCTTGACCTTCCTTCTCTACGCAACTTTCGCCGTCCTATTGGACCGAAGCCCAATAAAAGATACCGGGCTGAAGCACGGCCTGACCCAAGTCATAGCCGCCATCGCATTCGCACAGCAGTTACTGATGTTTCATTTGCATTCCAGCGATCATATGGGGGTTGAAGGACAGTACCATTGGCTGCTGCAGCTTGTTATAGCGGTGTCGTTAGCAACTACGATTATTGGAGTGTGGAAAGAAAGGAGTTTTATAGTGAGCTTTGTACGATCTGGAAGCATCGTGTTTCAGGGGGTTTGGTTCATTATAATGGGGTATGCTTTATGGACGCCGAGTTTGATTCCGAAAGGGTGTTTTATGAACATGGAAGATGGGCATTATGTTGTTAGATGCAAGGACGACCATTCTTTACATAGGGCTAAGTCCTTGGTTAATATTGAGTTCAGTTGGGTTTTGGTGGGTCTGGTTGCTTTTAGCATGTGTTTTTACTTGTTTTTCGTGAAGAGGTTAATTGGTGATGAAGGGAAGTATGTTGCTTTGGATGATGAGGGGAGCAATGGAGATTTGGAGTCTCAGAATATGAAATTGGATGCGTACATGTGATGTGATAGCTTTGTTTATATTAGCAAGGGAATTTGAAATCTTGAATGGTTAGTGAGAAGATCATAGATAATTAATTAGGACATTCATTGCATGTTAATATGTATTAATTTAATTACTGTGTGATTTTTGTGTACATGTGTTTTCTTTTCTTTCTGTTATAAGGGCTTTTTTGTTTATCCATTGTATACAGTGTTTTCGCCAGCCTACCTTGTTTCAGAACGACCTCTGAATTATCGTAACTCGGTTAGACCTCAACCATCTATGAACTCTGATCAGACTTTCAACCAGCGATCCAAGAGTCAATTTTACCAAGTTGAAACATGCTTCTTTTTGTCTTTTTTTCATTTTTCTCACATTTTCATTTTTTGCCTTGTTTTGAAGATATGTGTTTAGAGCTTTTTTTTTTGTGGTTTATCCAATGTATATTCATATCATATTCTACTATATGTTGATAATCTGCATGTTAATGTGTCCAATCATATACATGTTCATGTAAGGTCTGAAAGAAAAAAAAAAATTCCAACTTTTGTTTAGTCGTGTTACGTCTGTAATGCTGATAGCTAACACCCATAAAAGAACACAGAACAACACTCTGTCTCAGCTTCCTCGGAAATTTAGCTTCATTCCCATTTTGTAAGCAACGGTTTTTTTGTATTATGCGTACGTAAGAGTATCATAGGCACATTTTGACGAACGTATCAGGTACCTTACGTACTTTAAACGCTTCTACGGTGAATAGTTAAGGTAATGCGTACGCTTTGCAAATTTCCTCTAGAATGATGTATCCATGTTAACGTTCATCATAAGAAAACAAGGAATTTGTTTGGTTTGGTGAATTAGTTTATTTACAAGTATAATGATGGGATTAAGAGGATAATACACGATTATTCCTTGTTAATTATTCCTTGTTAGTTGGAAAGATTTTTGTCCAGTTGATCACAAGCAAGAGAATCGTGTTTGAAACAGAAAAAGCAATTATTTTTCTCACAAAAAAGAAAAAAAATTAAATAAAGAAAAGAAAAAAATTGTGTATAAAAAAAAAGAGTAAGAAAGAAAGAAATGTTTGATGAATTTGAAGAGACGTCTTTGGATAGTAGTATAGCAACAGATAATGGATATAAATTATAAACAGTTGTTTTGCTTTGTATGTTGGTATTATAAACAGTTGCTTGCTTTGTATGTTCGTCGTCTCTTCCTTTACCGTCTGTTTTGTTGCATATTTATTCTGCTGGGCAACTACTAACTGCAACAGTTATTTATGCAAATGAAACCAGAATAGAGTTTTGTCGTCACTTTTATTTATTTATTTATTTACCAAACCATCGGGATACGCAACTCGTGATTGAATAATGTTAAAACAAATCTCATCACTTTGGAATTCTACAAAAGAGTTTTATTAATGAAACAAAAGTTTACCCGAAGACATATTTGATACACTGGCTTATCAATTAATAGATATCTTCCACTTAGCAGCTTAAACCGATCAGAATATATGATGTTTTCACTTAACATCCAACCCACATAAAAACCATTTGAATGTAAACGAACAATAAAAGCCAGCTTAACTTACAATATAATTCGACAAAGTTGTTAACAATAGCTAGGCGGACCCTGTTTCAATAGCTCCTGTATCTTGCAAAGGAAGAAAAACCTAACGGTCTTAACTCAAGAAGAGTTAACAAGTTACAAATGTGTTGTATTTGTTTCTCTATTTAATTTAGCACATCCTTTTCTACCTATAGTATCTGTATGTATCCGTTTGATTCTTGAATGTTGCTAAAAATTTTATAAGATATGTGGAAAAGAATTGATCAAACAATAATGCAAAGCATACATATCAGTAGACAGAACTTGTTACCCACTCCAACAAAGAACATGCACGCTATCAGCCGTCGGTGTGATCCGTTTAGTTTGCAACTTGGAATCTAGATCGAGAAATCCAAACCGAATCAATGTAAGAAGGCTCAAATCCAATAGATTTGAAGCTTTAGAGTTGAATTTTGATGAATGAAAAATATCATAAAGATCATGAAATACACATATGAGAGGTTCAATCAAAATAATTAAACTCATGGAATCTAGGTTCTAAAATGTATTATTTACAGAGTAAATTGTCACCGCTGATATATATGACTAAATTAAAACTTAAGGTTAATTCACTGATCTTTGTTCACTTCAACACTCAATCCAAATATACAAAATTAACGGTTGGTATCAAATTACAGTTATGGGTTTCTATATATATATATATATATAGAATGTAATGCATGCACTATTTGTATGTTACTGACAAAGTAATTGACTCATAACTGTTATTTGTATTGTGTTTCATACAGTGCCAACTATGCACAGAGATGTGGCGTGAAAGAAAAAACATATCCACCCGTAGGCCACTTCAATGTAAACTAAATTGCAAATTACTTATTCGTAACATAATCTGCTTATATAGTAAGAATTATTGGCACGTACAATACCAATATAAAGGTTTATATGCCAATATAAAATCAGTAAATTGACTTTTTATACAGCATTAGCAACTGTAACGGAAAACTACGAAGAAAAATATTGTGAACAATTCGTCAAGGTTAGTATTTTTTTTTTTTTTTTTTTAAGCAAGACTAGCCACCGTTTTAATTGTGCCGTCCACTATTATTACTCAAAGCATTAAGAACAAGTGATCCAAAGTTCCAAACATGCCGACTGAGCTGAATCATCAACAAAAGTAAAGTACAAGGGTTAATTAGACACACAGGTCTAAACTGCCATCCAAAGAAGAAAATAGACGCTATTATTTGAATATTACTGACAAAGTAACTGTCGAGATAAGTATTGGGATGTGATCATATCTATGTATCAAGATTTTTTATTACGAAATGAATGTTATTTTTATTTTGAGTGGGATTCAAACATCTAATTTCCTGTTTGTATGAAAAGACATTTTTGTAACTTCTTGGTCGGACATAAGTTTATGGCCTAAGTTCTCAATATAAAGTAGAAATCTATTTTAGAAGCTAAGTCAAGACTAAATGAATCATAATATTCTCCATATGATTATATAAGTTTAAAGAATAATTCTTTTTCTTACACAAATAATATAAAAACGAGAATAAATCAACTTCGGAGATTTAATTTTATTTACAAGAAAGCTTTTTGCCCCTCCTTAATTTTTGGCTATATCCTCGCTTTATTCCGCTACAAATTTTCGCACACCCACTACTACAGAACCGCCAAGTGCTTCTGCACAAGGTTTAGCATATGATATTGTTGTTCTTGTTTTTCTCCATAAATGAAATATGTCAACAGATTGATAGACATAATCAATAAACAATTAAATCTTGTCTTCAAACACAAATAAACGCCAAGGTTAGCAGAAGTCATAAAGGATAAGCATAGGTGATGCAAAATAATCAGTCAAACAATATCTCATTCAAACTCGACCAACCAATTACAATAACAGAGAAAGAACAATAATAAAATAACAATCCTTTTGATTCGTGTTAACTCAAGAAGAGTTAACAAGTTACAAATGTGTTGTATTTGTTTCTCTATTTTATTTAGCACATCCTTTTCTACCTATAGTATCTATATGTATCCGTTTGATTCTTGAATGTTGCTAAAAAATTTATAAGATATGTGGAAAAGAATTGATCAAACAATAATGCAAAGCATACATATCAGTAGACAGAACTTGTTACCCACTCCAACAAAGAACATGCACGCTATTAGCCATCGGTGTGATCAGTTTAGTTTGCAACTTGGAATCTAGATCGAGAAATCCAAACCGAATCAATGTAAGAAGGCTCAAATCCAATAGATTTGAACCTTTAGAGTTGAATTTTGATAGATGAAAAATATCATAAAGATCATGAAATAGCCATATGACTAAATTAAAATTTAAGGTTAATTCACTGATCTTTGTTCACTTCAACACTCAATCCAAATATACAAAATTAACGGTTGCTATCAAATTACAGTTATGGGTTTCTATATATATATATAGATTGTAATGCATGCACTATTTGCATGTTACTGACAAAGTAATTGACTCATAACTGTTATTTGTATTGTGTTTCATACAGTGCCAACTATGCACAGAGATGTGGCGTGAAAGAAAAAACATATCCACCCGTAGGCCACTGCAATGTAAACTAAATTGCAAATTACTTATTCGTAAATCTGTACTAAATCTGCTTATATAGTAAGAATTATTGGCACGTGCAATACCAATACAAAGGTTTATATGCTAATATAAAATCAGTAAATTGACTTTTTATACAGCGTTAGTAAATTGACAAATAATATGAAAACGAGAATAAATCAACTTCGGAGATTTAATTTTATTTACAAGAAAGCTTTTTGCCCCTCCGTAATTTTTTGCTATATCCTCGTTTTATTCCGCTATAACTTTTCGCCTACCAACCGCTACAGAACCACCAAGTACTTCTGCACAAGGTTTAGCATATGATATTATTTTTCTTGTTTTTCTCCATAAATGAAATATGTAAACGGATTGATAGACGTAACCAATAAACAATTAAATCTTGTCTTCAAACACAAATAAACGCCAAGGTCAGCAAAGTCATAAAGGATAAGCATATGTGATGCAAAATAATCAGTCAAACAATATCTCATTCCAACTCAACCAACCAATTACAATAACAGAGAGAGAACAATAATAAAATAACAATAAATACATGACACCAAATTTATGGAGGTTCCACTAATGTATTATACGTGTGCATCCACTTTGGAGGGAACTTTTATTAATACCAAAGAGAGTAGAATTGATTACTATAATTTTTCTTGAAATAATGATTTTGTAGAAATAAGATATGAAGAAGTTATAATGATGGAAATCGTTAGAGCAATGGCATAAGTCGTCTCTACCTCAATCTATTTTCAGCGTGTCTATTATAACATAAGAATTACAACCGAAGTTGGAATTGCCTATGAGAATGTTTCTTCGGATCGATCTATAAAAATTCTCACATTAAGCAATTAGTCGATCGTTCAGGGGGAACCTGTCGACTATTTCTTTCAAACAATCGAATGGTTGCTCAGGACTAGTCTACTATTTCCTTTAATCAATCGACTATTCAAGTTCTACCAATCAACTGATACATTGTATCAAAGTCTAGTCCTGCCCATTTTACAGTTATTTGAACCTATAACAAACTTCTTCCATCCAAATTATGATATCTTTTTCTTAAGAGCTTCAAATCGTGAACCATTTAAATAGTTAGACTTATTTTACCATCTGCATTTTCATATATATATATATATATATATATATATATATATATATATATATATATATATATATATATATATAGTATCGTCAAAATTCAATATCCTGCTCGATATTATGTCTACATCTCCATATCAACTTGATACGCTAATCAACACCATGCCATTATATCAATTTCCACCTTTTGCACGTACTTTTCAAAGATAAACAAGCTTATCTTCATCTATAGCAATTAGGAAACACTTTCTTACTTAAATGTACTTCGTCGACAATTAAACTTCAAATTTTCCAACAAACGGATAGCACTTTGGCTATGACAAAACGTGCATCAACACTATCATGCACAAAACCCACTTCATACACCAAACTTTGCAAACAAAGTGCCTCCTTTATCGCATCAATCATGATAATCAAGTCCGCCTTTGTAGTCAATAAAGCAACCACAGTTTGCAGTCTAGCCTTCTAATTGATGGTCGCTTGCCAAAAGTAAATACTTACTCGAAAATTAATTTTCTTTCATCTTTATCCTTGGTATAGTCCAGAGAGAATAAAGGTTAAGCATTGGGGGAAATTATATAATTTGTTATATGTATCTAACTATATAGCCAATCTTGTTTGTAATAATGGTATTTGATTTTTATTATATACTTTGTTGACGATATAATTAATTTAAAATATATTAAATAGAAAATCTTTATGTATCGTCGGATAATAAATTCAAGGTACTATAATTATGAGAAAATTATCATAAAATAAAATAAAATATGATTTTAAATATTTCTGGTCATGATGTTTCGAGAAAGGATACCGATACATCGGTTAAGATTAGAGTACGTAAAGCTCTACAAATGTTGGATGGTGTATTATTATAGCTGTTGGAAGTACTAAGATGTTACATACTAATACTTATTAGATATAGAATGACTTATCCGAGAGTTTTCTATTGGTTGATAACAACTATGTCAAATAGGAATTCTCGAAGTGATGAAAATTCTCTCGAGTTGAGAGTATATTTGAGCTCAATGTGGCTGCTCCTCTTTGATTATGGTTAAATAATGGCATGGAGACCATTAAATGACAATAATGTGTCCGAGTTGAAGCATTGATTGTGAAGCACTACTAAGTTGAGAATTCATCTCCTTAATTGTATGAGGCTAGTATCACCGTCAACTATAGTCAATTCAAAGTCAAAATATCTAGTTAGAGTAGTATAGTTAATAATAAATGTATTAATGAACCAAGAATCATTTTACGGACTAATCGAGTTAAATGTAGTTGCAATTTTAACCAAAACAAAATTTTATAAATCCTAATATCTACTTATGTAATCATTAACCACGCACACCTCACTACGTTGCACATACAATTATATATACACTTGAGCATATATTGACATACTCAAAACATATAACTGTTAAATTAATTAACAAACATTAATTATTAAATCAAGAAGATTAAATAAAATGTGATTTTATTTAAACTAGCTAGATTGATCTATTACAACCATTATACTTCATATGCCCTCTAAAATTCAATTAAGGAATTTTTTTCGAAATTCATTCATTTCTCCCGCTACTAACCGGCCTAGTTCCAATAATGTATTGAAGTCCAAATGGTCTACACGGTCTAATTAGAAAAACTTTAGGACAAATAATAAAGCTTACTTGTCTATTTGGTATTTAAAATACTAGTGTTTAGGCTTCATATTAAATAATATAGTATTTTACCCTCCCTAGCTACTGACATGGCTCAATGAGTGGATTAAGTCGAAAAGGTTGCTTCAATTGTAAAGATCCAAATTGATCTCAACCTTGGGAAAATTTTCAAAATTCAATTTGAAAATTTTAAAATATATTTTAAATTTGAAATACAAAATGAAATTTTATAAAGGTTAAAAGATTAAGCTAAATTTTCAAAAATGTTTAATAAAATAAATAATTAGTTTTGAATTTTTAATATATTTATTTAATTAATTTAATTAGTTAAATAAAATAAAATAATAAATTAAAAGATTAATTAATTAATTAATTAATTAAATTAGTATATATATATATATATATATGCAACTATAATTTTTATAGTTATATATTTATTTTAAATTACTATCAGAAAAATATTTATCTTATATTAGTTATAGGTTACTTATATTTATTTTTTAATTAATTTAATATTTACTTAAATTGAATAATTAAATAAATGAATTGTTAAATAAAAATAATTAATTGAAATGTATGCATATATTGATATGTGTTTGTGTGTGTATACAAAGTATAAATATTATGTTTAATTATTCATCTTGTATAGTTTAAGATAAATGATATAAACTTTTAGAAACTTTATATACATTAAATTAATCAAGTATGATTTACTTAATAAATTAAAAGTAATTAAATATGAATTATATAATAAGAAATTAAATTAATTAAATTTTATTTAATTACTAAAATACATATATACATTATATAAGTTAATAAAACTAATTAAATATATAACTATTTATATATAAAGTAATGTAAGTGGAATTGAAATAAATCCAAAACAGATTTTTGGAATAAATACATATGTAAAGTACGTATGCCCAGTTTCAAATATGTTAGACAGTTGAATCATGAAGGTATTTCATAAGAAATGCATTATTCCATAAATTGATATCACTCGATGTAAGTGTGTACATATATTATAGATTATAAATCCTTAATATATAAGTTATCTTTTACCATTATATACTTGCGTACTCTGTAGTTGTCGAGAAAACTCAAGCTACGGATGTTATATGTAGTACTATCAATATATTAACTTGACAATGTAAGATACATGCATGTATTTATTAAGCAAACTCAAGGTACATGCCTTATACTATGCCGTCGCAAAATGGTAGAATTGAGTGAATAATCTCTCTTGATATATTGAGCAAACTCAAGGTCGAGGTTGAGATTAGGACAAGGATAACAATTAGGAGTTGTATATGATACAACCAATAAAGAGTTATTCATCGTATGCAAACCTATGATTTGTTGAGCAAACTCAAGGTCGGAATTCCAAGCTAGGCGATTCCTTACACTCAATAACAAATCATAATATTTCTATATTTCTCTTAGGATTTTTTGGAATATAAAAATCTATTGGAAGTCTTATTATAAAAATAAAATGAGAACATTTAACATTTTTAATATTATTAGCATATATACTATAAAAGTTAAAATATTTCACTCGATAAATTTGTGCAACTAATATAATTGATAAAATATTTATCAATATTATTCAAATGAACTAGATTTAGATTGATATAGAAATATAAAATATATTTACCAATAAAGCTTTTAGCATGTTGTCGTTTTAAGACACATGCAAAAGACAAATTATATAACCGCTAAAATATTAGTCCTTCGATTTTAATTCTTTATTTATCCGAGACATGCATTATCTTCTAAGATTTTTGAACTCTTAAGTGGTACAAGAATATGGAAATTTGATCTGTATTCGATCACATATAAATTTTATATGGTGAAACGTTGTGATTCATAATATATGAAACGACAATGAAATTAGTTCATTTGAAATAAGCAAATAAACCATAATTCTAGATCATATATTTAATATGATTAATTATGGTAAGGATGCTATTGTGTTAAATGTAGGATTAAACCAAAAATTAATATATGAAATAAGGAATTTGGTCACTTGAATGTCAGTTTAATCAACTTATGTAAAGTGAAATGCGTTAGATATTAAATATTAAGGATGACAAAATGCATTTTTGTAAAGAGTTCGATGTTGTCTTGTAGTAAAGATTTCATTTAAAGGATTCGACCATTTAGAAAGGAAAGAGAATTTACGAGAATAGATGTAACTTGGATGCAATTGGATGAAGAGTGTGCTTTGCTACATGAAGAGATATCGAAAATGAGAACTGTATAAATATTAGTAGTTACATAATAGAGAATGAGAAATGTCATTTCTATTCAAATTGTATTTATTATACAAAATTAGTTTTATAAGAGTTATTTCTTTGATTTCAAATATACCAGATCTAAAACTTGTGACTGAGAACTGATTACGGTAAATGAAATAAATAGCCAATGTTAAATGGATGAATGGTGCTTTGTATGTGACGCCCCACCTCTATACCCACGCTAGCCAAGAACACTACTGTGTAGTGCTGTCAACTAGTGCGGAGAATAAGTCTGTTGAGGAGCGGCCATCAGTAGTTAGGCCTTACACTAGTAATGGTTATCTCGATAGGAGTGGTATATAAATATATATATATATATATATATATATATATATATATTCTTTCATTTTTCATCTCTGATTTATTTTCTCCCATCGAAATACCCCAATTCCAGTATAAAACGAACTACGATGGTTCATAATAGTTTAAAACGGTAAATATAAAATAATAACACAGATAATATAAATGCGGAACACAGATAAAACAGAAAGTCTCATATATACAATAACTGATGTCAGTTACAATACATTTAACACAGTACATATGATACAACTACAACAGTCAACTCAGGAAGTTACATATACAAGTACATTAACGTATATAATATACTTGAATACATATCTTCCTATACAATTATATTGCCTACTATAAATGACGACGACTACTCCAAAAGATATGAAAGGACTTCATAGCTCTAGCAGCAACCCAAAGCAGAATATCTACAACTTGAAATAACTCGGGTCTGACCCGAGTATTAAATTCAAAAGAAAATAATACACGGGTCAGTCTAATTCAAACTCAGTTATTAATGTACGGAAGCAATAATAATTAATAATCAAATAGACGATAGTCACAATAAATTTACCTATCTGATTCTTAAATAAGGAAATCGAATAACGGTAAATATAACACATAACAGTGTTAAACAACAAATCAACAAATTTCAAATTATTGAATTGGAAACACGAATCAATTCAAAACAATTGAAACATCAATTAAAAGGTCAACACGGGTAGGGCTGCAGTACAAGCACGCGTGTACTGCCTCGCCATTACAGCATATGGAAATACGCAAAAGATCCATAAATCAAAAGCAATTAGAATATCAATAAAAGCAATACCGTGTGGCTGCAGTTCACGCTTGCGTGCACTGCCTTGCCACTACAGTGACGATGTACCCAATAAATACCGTGTGGCTGCAGTTCACGCTTGCGTGCACTGCCTTGCCACTACAGTGATGATGTACCCAATGAAAATTCACAAACAAACACAAGATCAAACCGAGTCATCGGATTCAACTCAAGTGTAATTCGAAAATCAATCCAAATGCACATTGTAGTGACATGATGAAACAGTGCTAACAAACAAATAAAGGAAGTGGTACTAACATGAAGACACAGAGGAATAAGGTGACAGCAACAGCGATAGGGCCAAAATCATTAACCAAATGCAGAGGTCAAGTCACTGTTATTAGGACTCAACACAAGTGCAATGGAACAGTTTCAACTATATGAACCTGGAAATGCAAACAACAAGGGCAACTGCGACCAAAAACTGCAGCCACCACAAAATCACGAGTGTACGATGCTTCCAGTCAGGTAGCACAAAGAATGGTCATAAACAAATATGAAGACCACAAGTGTTCAAGACTGAACCCAGCCTCAGCAACAAACGAAATACAATGTCAACATAATATGCAGACTGCAAATACATGGGGGATGTGACACTATATCATAGTGAAGATCATCATGAAATGAAGTTTGTGTCAAAAGGTTAGAGGTAATGCAACAGTGACTCAAAGTACAAACAAGAAAGCAACAGTGGTGATGTAATGAATACACAAGAATGGTCACGATAGGGCAATAGACAATAAATGTCACAGCCTCAATAATGAAATGGTTCTAAAATAACCATATATGAACACCGTCTCGACCAAAATAGCACCAGCCTCATCGTGAAGCTAATGCAAACACAAAAGTGCAGTGCAACTCAATGATGCAGCATTTTTAATATGTACCAATATGCTATGCAGTGAAACCAAAAGTGTACAAGTCCAACTAAAATGACCTAGGTGCTATCAAATGAACGTGGTAACATCGCAGACAAATGCACAGTTGATTACATGAAAAACTTGTATACAGTGGCTAGTGAATAACTAAATGAAATTAGGCCAAATTTAACTCAAATGTAAACTAGAACACGGCAACACAAGAGAGTGCACAGCAAAGTCAAATGATCTCATGTGGATAATGCAGGCAAGATCAAGCATGCTACAGCTAGTCAATTACAAATGCATGGCAAACATTTGCATACAAGCTTCAGATTAACAAACACATGAATGCAACCTTACATATGCCCAATATTACGTGAAAAAAATGTGTAAGGTCAAAACAATACATCATAAATTTCAAAATGATATAAGTGTATGGTGCAGTGAAACTAAGGGGTGGATGTACACTGCAACACTACAGAATAATGACATAAGTGTACAATGCAGTGAAACTTAGGTATGAATGAACACAGAGATGGTCAGAGCCGAAGCTCACAAGAATTCAACACTGTGGTGACCACGAAATAAAGAAAAACCATATCAATCGAGTAAACAAACTTATTCGATATGAATAAATCAGAAATCATCAGCATCGAACAAATACAGGGCCGAGGTGACCAAGTCAAAATCATCTCCAATATTAAACCAAAATCGAATGGCCAAGCAAAACAATTGAATACGAACGAAATCACATAATTCGAACCTTAAATTAACTAGAGGTATGAATTAGATGTGAGTGGTAGCACTCACACAACCACGTGACTGATGTCAGATGGAAGTAGAGCCGTGGTAGTTACGAGATAAAGCATTGCCATGATAACCAGCAAACAAGAAATCTGCAACATCGAATTTGAATTTGCCAAGAAAAACGACAGTTTAAAATCACGTCGACATGAAAAACGAACAAGGCAAAAGTCGAACAAGCCAAATTCCAAAACAGTTAAAGCCATGATAGTCACGAATTCAAAACAACAAGAGTCAAGAAATCAAAGCAACAAAGGAATAAGGATGACTTGAATTAGATGTGAGTGGAAGGCCACTCACCTTGTCGACGAATTTAGGAGAAGCTGAGCACGAGATCATCGATCGAAGCAGCCACGAGCAAGACGAAGGGGCCGTTGAAGTTGGCGCTTCGAGTTCCAGAAGCGATCGATCGAAGAAGCCCCTAGTTTTGGAGACGAACGGAGAAGAGGGACGAATGAGAAATGAAAAGGGGGCCGCCATTAATTTTCATTCGATGGTTTTAGGTTTTGAACGAAAACAATAAAGGGGGCCGGTTATTTGTATTGAAAATTATCACGGCCCAATTAAAAAAACATGGACCACTATTTAATTTTCAAAGCCCACAATTCTTTTTAACAATTTTTAAAAGAATTTTAACTCAATTTTAAAAAATCATAACTTCAATTAGCAATAAGCAACAATATTAATCGTTTAATGTCGATTATCAATTGATGCGAAATATCGGGTTGTTACAGACTCCCCTCCTTAAAGAAATTGCGTCCTCGCAACCATAAGGAATAAGCGGACAAAAGGTAACAACCATAAGAGCATATCATCACAAGATGAAGAAATTCAAAATAAGAAGTTCACCACAAAGACATGAAAGAGTAAGCTTGAACGTGTTTGCTCGATGAATTCTCTGGATTCCAAAGTGAAATCCATAAGATTTGAGAACCACTGAGCTTTCACGAGAAAAACATCTTTACTTCGAGGGTGCTGAACCTCCGAAGCAATGATGTGAATAGAAGGTTGCTCAAGAATAAGGATTGGAAACCCCAAAGGCATTTCCGTAATTGGAAGACGTGGAAAACGTCATGAATAGCAGAAAATTGAGCCGGTAGACTGGCGTAGTACAATATAAACGCCAAAGAAATTTTTTAATTTCATAAAAGAAATTCACAAATTCTCTACAAAACTTAATTATTAAATAGATAGTCAGAATACAGAAATCACGAAACAGCAATATCTAATCATCGATACGATAATTAGAAAACAGTAAAATCAGCAAATCTAATTATCAACAAAGATAATTAGAAAACACAAATCAAAAATATCTAACTATCAAAAACGATAATCAGGAATTACCACAACGGTAATCAAATTTCAAATCAGAAAATATTCAATTATCAAAACGATAATCAAATCTTAAATCACAAATATTTAATTATCATGAACGATATTTAAATCTCAAATATCTAATTATCACAAGCGATAATTAGAAACAATAAATATCTGATTATCAAAAACGATAATCAGAAATCACAAATCAACGAATATTTAATTATCACAATTGATAATTAAATCTTAAATCGCAAATATTTAATTATCACAAACGATAATTAAATCACAAATATCTAATTATCACAAACGATAATTAGAAACAACAAATATCTGATTATCAAAAATGATAAATCAGAAATCACCAACATCCGATTATCAAAAACGATAATCAGAAATCACAAATTTTTCAATTAATGAGTCCGGAATTAACCGAAATAGCAAACGCACATGAACCATAACCACGAGTTTTACTAAATCGTTTAATTCACTTCATCATTTTCTTGAAAGTGCATAATTGTGTATTTTTAAAAATAACATTTCACAATCTCAAACGGACAAGTCCGGAATTAAGCGAACCAGTAAAAGAAAGGGGTCATAGTCCTCGATTTTTCTGAAATGTTTAAATCGCTTCCTCATTCTTTTGAAAGTGTAAACTGTAAAAATTTTGAAAACAATTTTTATTTTTATTTTGAAACAATTTTGAAGAATAACAAATTTTTAAAACACGTGATTAAAATAGCAACGTCGGTAGCAACTTCGACAAGGAAATTTCACTTCTCGAAATACCGTAAAAACGGACAACAAAATCAGCATTGCGGGATAACCGCTTGAAAATTCATTTTAAAATTGACGGTTACTGAAGTTAATACGTCAAAATTTCATCGAAATAATTGGCACAAAAATATAATACCAATGAATTTTCATTCATCAAAAATGTCACAAGAATCTTTTCAAAGATAGGAAGGGGTATCATACCCTAAACTTGTATTCGTAACAAGTCAATAACACACGAATTCACCAATGCACAAAAATTGATAAAACTTATCAATAAAAATCATGAAAATTGGTGAAGCACAAATTCTAGAAATCATCACAAGAAATCTAGAAAACACAAATTCTAGAAACCTACACAAGAAATCCAGATATCACAAAATGAGAGTATGAAAACTCAAATGGGAGTACGGAAACTCAAATGGGAGTACGGAAACTCGAATGGGAGTACGGAAACTCGAATGGGAGTACGGAAACTCGAATGGGAGTATGGAAACTCAAATGGGAGTATGAAAACTCACCTACACGTGAGCATGAAAAATCACCAACACGTGTAACGCAAAGCGAGAACGGGAGCATGGAAACTCACCTACACGTGAGCATGAAAAATCACCAACACGTGTAACGCAAAGAGAGAACGGGAGCATGGAAACTCACCTACACGTGAGCATGAAAACTCACCAACACGTGCAACACAAAGCGAGAACGGGAGCATGGAAACTCACCTACACGTGAGCATGAAAAATCACCAACACGTGCAACACAAAGCGAGAACGGGAGCATGGAAACTCACCTACATGTGAGCATGAAAAATCACCAACACGTGTAACGCAAAGCGAGAACGGGAGCATGGAAACTCACCTACACGTGAGCATGAAAACTAACCAACACGTGTAACGCAAAGAGAGAACGGGAGCATGGAAACTCACCTACACGTGAGCATGAAAAATCACCAACACGTGCAACACAAAGCGAGAACGGGAGCATGGAAACTCACCTACACGTGAGCATGAAAAATCACCAACACGTGCAACACAAAGTGAGAACGGGAGCATGGAAACTCACCTACACGTGAGCATGAAAACTCACCAACACGTGTAACGCAAAGCGAGAACGGGAGCATGAAAACTCACCTACACGTGAGCATGAACTCTCACCAACACGTGCAACGCAAAACAAGACGCTATCTCATGGTGGCTAACCGAAAAGCAAAAAGGTATGTGTGAATGGAATCACACAAGTGGTGTCTAGCCTAACCAGAAAGCAAAAAGATATGTGTGAATGGAATCACACATATGGTGTCTAGGCTAACCAAAAAGCATAAGGGTATGTGTGAATGGAATCACACAAGTGGTGTCTAGCCTAACCAGAAAGCAAAAAGATATGTGTGAATGGAATCACACAAATGGTGTCTAGGCTAACCAAAAAGCATAAGGGTATGTGTGAATGGAATCACACAAGTGGTGTCTAGCCTAACCAGAAAGCAAAAAGATATGTGTGAATGGAATCACACAAATGGTGTCTAGGCTAACCAAAAAGCATAAAGGTATGTGTGAATGGAATCACACAAGTGGTGTCTAGGCTAACCAAAAAGCATAAAGGTATGTGTGAATGGAATCACACAAGTGGTGTCTAGCCTAACCAGAAAGCAAACAAAGAGACATCGCACAATTGCTAGTCTAAATCATATAATGATCATCATGATCAACGAGAAGTGTCAATTACATTAAGCTAGTAAATATAAAATTTTAGCTTCATGTCCCATAACCACTTGCTTAACTTAAATATTTACGAACAAACTGTAAATCTTCACTAGAAAATTGTCACAAAAGATTCAATCGAATAAGTCCAAGAATTAACCGGCGAAGTAAACGCAAGCGTTTCATACTACTCGTTTTACTAAGTCGTTTAATTAGATTTCTCATACGAGTGAGGTAAAGGTTTGTATATACTAGTAGATTGGAAAATGGTTTAGGAAAAGAGCTTTGTAATAAAACAGTTTTGAAATCATTTAGACAAAAGGGTTTTGATATCTACTACTAGTATAGAAAACCTTTATATTTGTAAAGTGACAAATCACAAAAATGATTGCAGGAACAATCAATCACAAGAACTCACATACAAAGATGTGAATAGAATCCAAAGAAATCGATATTGTATCCATCAAAAGGTATGTTCACGAAAATCCCGAAGAAAATGTATCAAAGTTGGTAATAAATGATAGCAACAAATCAGGGAATTAACAAGAATCGATTAAATTTGGAAACCAAATCAATTCACTAAAATTCACATTCGAAGACGTGAATAAAATCCAAAGAATTCGATTCCAAATCCATCAAAGTGGAAATACCCAAAATTCCAGAAATAGAAGTTACCAAGTCGACAAAGAAGATAACAACTAATCGGAAAAGAAGAATCAATTAACAATTGGAAAAACAAAGCAGAACGAGCATAAATGCATAAATGACTTCAACAAAAATAAAAATCAAGTCAATGCTGAAGTCAACAATTAATGGCCATAGTCGAGTACAAAACGAATCAACATCATCATCAAAGAATTCAACTTAAGTTCGCAAAGCAAACGGAGGCCGAAGCCAAAATACTTTCACGAAATCAAAATCAAAGGCACATGAATAAGCGTTAGGAATTCATACCTAACAATCAAAGATAATCATATGCAAAGATGAGAGATAAAGTATCGACAAATAGTTGTAACATATGTTCCATCTAAGTTATGTTTTATATTTATTCTAAACCCCAGGCTCTGATACCAAGATGTGACGCCCCACCTCTATACCCACGCTAGCCAAGAACACTACGGTGTAGTGCTGTCAATTAGCGCGGAGAATAAGGCTATTGAGGAGCGGCCATCAGTAGTTAGGCCTTACACTAGTAATGGTTATCTCGATAGGAGTGGTATATAAATATATATATATATTCTTTCATTTTTCATCTCTGATTTATTTCCTCCCATCGAAATACCCCAATTCCAGTATAAAATGAACTACGATGGTTCATAATAGTTTAGAACGGTAAATATAAAATAATAACACAGATAATATAAATGCGGAACACAGATAAAACAAAAAGTCTCATATATACAATAACTGATGTCAGTTACAATACATTTGACACGGTACATATGATACAACTACAACAGTCGACTCAAGAAGTTACATATACAAGTACATTAACGTATATAATATACATGAATACATATCTTCCTATACAATTATACTGCCTACTATAAATGACGACGACTATTCCAAAAGATATGAAAGGACTTCATAGCTCTAGCAGCAACCCAAAGCAGAATATCTACAACCTGAAATAACTTGGGTCTGACCCGAGTATTAAATTCAAAAGAAAATAATACACGGGTCAGTCTAATTCAAACTCAGTTATTAATGTATGGAAGCAATAATAATTAATAATCAAATAGACGATAGTCACAATAAATTTACCTATCTGATTCTTAAATAAGGAAATCGAATAACGGTAAATATAACACATAACAGTGTTAAACAACAAATCAACAAATTTCAAATTATTGAATTGGAAACACGAATCAATTCAAAACAATTGAAACATCAATTAAAAGGTCAACACGGGTAGGGCTGTAGTACACGCACGCGTGTACTGCCTCGCCACTACAACATATGGAAATACGCAAAAGATCCATAAATCAAAAGCAATTAGCATATCAATAAAAGCAATACCGTGTGGCTGCAGTTCACGCTTGCGTGCACTGCCTTGCCACTACAGTGACGATGTACCCAATAAATACCGTGTAGCTGCAGTTCACGCTTGCGTGCACTGCCTTGCCACTACAGTGATGATGTACCCAATGAAAATTCACAAACAAACACAAGATCAAACCGAGTCATCGGATTCACCTCAAGTGTAATTCGAAAATCAATCCAAATGCACATTGTAGTGACATGATGAAACAGTGCTAACAAACAAATAAAGGAAGTGGTACTAACATGAAGACACAGAGGAATAAGGTGACAGCAGCAGCGATAGGGCCAAAATCATTAACCAAATGCAGAGGTCAAGTCACTGTTATTAGGACTCAACACAAGTGCAATGGAACAGTTTCAACTATATGAACCTGGAAATGCAAACAACAAGGGCAACTGCGACCAAAAACTGCAGCCACCACAAAATCACGAGTGTACGATGCTTCCAGTCAGGTAGCACAAAGAATGGTCATAAACAAATATGAAGACCACAAGTGTTCAAGACTGAACCCAGCCTCAGCAACAAACGAAATACAATGTCAACATAATATGCAGACTGCAAATACATGGGGGATGTGACACTATATCATAGTGAAGATCATCATGAAATGAAGTTTGTGTCAAAAGGTTAGAGGTAATGCAACAGTGACACAAAGTACAAACAAGAATGCAACAGTGGTGATGTAATGAATACACAAGAATGGTCACGATAGGGCAATAGACAATAAATGTCACAGCCTCAACAATGAAATGGTTCTAAAGTAACCATATATGAACACCGTCTCGACCAAAATAGCACCAGCCTCATCGTGAAGCTAATGCAAACACAAAAGTGCAGTGCAACTCAATGATGCAGCATTTTTAATATGTACCAATATTCTATGCAGTGAAACCAAAAGTGTACAAGTCCAACTAAAATGACCAAGGTGCTATCAAATGAACGTGGTAACATCGCAGACAAATGCACAGTTGATTACATGAAAAACTTGTATATAGTGGCTAGTGAATAACTAAATGAAATTGGGCCAAATTTAACTCAAATGTAAACTAGAACACGGCAACACAAGAGAGTGCACAACAAAGTCGAATGATCTCATGTGGATAATGCAGGCAAGATCAAGCATGCTACAGCTAGTCAATTACAAATGCATGGCAAGCATTTGCATACAAGCTTCAGATTAACAAACACATGAATGCAACCTTACATATGCCCAATATTACGTGAAACAAATGTGTAAGGTCAAAACAATACATCATAAATTTCAAAATGATATAAGTGTACGGTGCAGTGAAACTAAGGTGTGGATGTACACTGCAACACTACAGAATAATGACATAAGTGTACAATGCAGTGAAACTTAGGTTTGAATGAACACAGAGATGGTCAGAGTCGAAGCTTACAAGAATTCAACACCGTGGTAACCACGAAATAAAGCAAAACCATACCAATCGAGTAAACAAACTTATTCGATATGAATAAATAAGAAATCATCAGCATCGCACAAAAACAGGGCCGAGGTGACCAAGTCAAAATCATCTCCAATATTAAACCAAAATCGAATGGCGAAGCAAAACAATTGAATACGAACGAAATCACAGAATTCGAACCTTAAATTAACTAAAGATATGAATTAGATGTGAGTGGTAGCACTCACACAACCACATGACCGATGTCAGTTGGAAGTAGAGCCGTGGTGGTCACGAGATAAAGCATTGCCATGATAACCAGCAAACAAGAAATCTGCAACATCGAATTTGAATTTGCCAAGAAAAACAACAGTTTAAAATCACGTCGACATGAAAATCGAACACGGCAAAAGTCGAACAAGCCAAATTCCAAAACAGTTAAAGCCATGATAGTCACGAATTCAAAATAACAAGAGTCAAGAAATCAAAGCAACAAAGGAATAAGGACGATTTGAATTAGATGTGAGTGGAAGGACACTCACCTTGTCGACGAATTTAGGAGAAGCTGAGCACGAGATCATCGATCGACGCAGCCACGAGCAAGATGAAGGGGCCGTTGAAGTTGGCGCTTCGAGTTCCAGAAGCGATCGATCGAAGAAGCCCCTAGTTTTGGAGACGAACGGAAAAGAGGGACGAACGAGAAATGAAAAGGGGGCCGCCATTAATTTTCATTCGATGGTTTTAGGTTTTGAACGAAAACAATAAAGGGGGCCGGTTATTTGTATTGAAAATTATCACGGCCCAATTAAAAAAACATGGACCACTATTTAATTTTCAAAGCCCACAATTCTTTTTAACAATTTTTAAAAGAATTTTAACTCAATTTAAAAAAATCAAAACTTCAATTAGCAATAAGCAACAATATTAATCGTTTAATGTCGATTATCAATTGATGTGAAATACCGGGTTGTTACAGACTCCCCTCCTTAAAGAAATTGCGTCCTCACAATCATAAGGAATAAGCGGACAAAAGGTAACAACCATAAGAGCATATCATCACAAGATGAAGAAATTCAAAATAGGAAGTTCACCATAAAGAGCATGAAAGAGTAAGCTTGAACGTGTTTGCTCGATGAATTTTTTGGATTCCAAAGTGAAATCCATAAGATTTGAGAACCACTGAGCTTTCACGAGAAAAACATCTTTATTTCGAGGGTGCTGAACCTCCGAAGCAATGATGTGAATAGAAGGTTGCTCAAGGATAAGGATTGGAAACCCCATAGGCATTTCCGTAATTGGAAGACGTGGAAAACGTCATGAATAGCAGAAAATTGAGCCGGTACACTGGCGTAGTACAATATAAACGCCAAAGAAATCTTTTAATTTCATAAAAGAAATTCACAAATTCTCTACAAAATTTAATTATTAAATAGATAGTCAGAATACAGAAATCACGAAACAGCAATATCTAATCATCGATACGATAATTAGAAAACAGCAAAATCAGCAAATCTAATTATCAACAAAGATAATTAGAAAACACAAATCAAAAATATCTAACTATCAAAAACGATAATCAGGAATTACCACAACGGTAATCAAATTTCAAATCAGCAAATATTCAATTATCAAAACGATAATCAAATCATAAATCACAAATATTTAATTATCACAAACGATAATTAAATCTCAAATATCTAATTATCACAAGCGATATCAGAAACAATAAATATCTGATTATAAAAAACGATAATCAGAAATCACAAATCAACGAATATTTGATTATCACAATTGATAATTAAATCTTAAATCGCAAATATTTAATTATCACAAACGATAATTAAATCACAAATATCTAATTATCACAAACGATAATTAGAAACAACAAATATCTTATTATCAAAAATGATAAATCAGAAATCACCAACATTCGATTATCAAAAACGATAATCAGAAATCATAAATTTTCCAATTAATGAGTTCGGAATTAACCGAAGTAGCAAACGCACATGACCCATAACCACGAGTTTTACTAAATCGTTTAATTCACTTCATCGTTTTCTTGAAAGTGCATAATTGTGTATTTTTAAAAATAACATTTCACATTCTCAAACGGACAAGTCCGGAATTAACAAATCAGTAAAAGAAAGGGGTCATAGTCCTCGATTTTTCTGAAACGTTTAAATCGCTTCCTCATTCTTTTGAAAGTGTAAACTGTAAAAATTTTGAAAACAATTTTTATTTTTATTTTGAAACAATTTTGAAGAATAACAAATTTTTAAAACATGTGATTAAAATAGCAACGTCGGTAGCAACTTCGACAAGGAAATTTCACTTCTCGAAATACCGTAAAAACGGACAACAAAATCAGCATTGCGGGATAACCGCTTGAAAATTCATTTTAAAATTGACGGTTACCGAAGTTAATACGTCAAAATTTCATCGTAATAATTGGCATCAAAATATAATACCAATGAATTTTCATTCATCAAAAATGTCACAAGAATCTTTTCAAAGATAGGAAGGGGTATCATACCCTAAACTTGTATTCATAACAAGTCAATAACACACGAATTCACCAATGCACAAAAATTGATAAAACTTATCAATAAAAATCATGAAAATTGGTGAAGCACAAATTCTAGAAATCATCACAAGAAATCCAGAAAACACAAATTCTAGAAACCTACACAAGAAATCCAGATATCACAAAATGAGAGTATGAAAACTCAAATGGGAGTACGGAAACTCAAATGGAAGTACAGAAACTCAAATGGGAGTACGGAAACTCGAAAGTACCACTTTCGAAATCACCTTTCCATGTTACATATCTTTACACTAAACCTTGTTGATAAAACGTTAAAAATTTCGAAAGTACCACTTTCGAAACCATTGAAAGTAACCTTTTCGAAACCAGTGGAAGCAACCCTTTCATTACTAGTAAAATCTTAGGACGAAGGCTAAAACATACCTTTCAAAACCATATCTTTCGAAACCATTCATATTTATTCTTTCGAAAGCTTTGAAAAACATCTCCTTTGAAACCTTTAGAACCTTAGACATCCTTCTTTAAAACCTTTTTTTAAACTTGTCTTTAAAACCTTTCGAAATCACTAGGGAACCTCCCCTTCAAAACCTTCATTTAGACCTTTTGAAAGCATGAAATACTTTTCATACAACATGAACTTTCGATAGCATTTAGATTCAAATTATTACATGTGGAAACCTTTCGAAATCATTAAAAATATTTCCTTTCGAAACCTTTGGGTTCTATCTTCACCAGCATAAAAAGGGTTATAAAACAACTAAGCTGAAAGCACTCTTTCGAAACATTTTCTAAGTAAAGAAGTGATGGTGTCGAAACCATCCCTTCGAAATCATTGAAGAAGCGATATGGTTTTTTTTTAAAAAGTATCCTTTTGAACCCATTTGCTTCGGAAGGTAAAAAGCGGCAGTTAGAGGTTTTGACCCCTTCGAAAGCATTCATTTAAAACAAAAGGCACAACCTTATTCGAAACTATTTCTTTAAAACATTTTTGACTCGGTCGAAAGCCAATTAAGTCAAAAGCGTTCCTTTTGAAAGCGAAGTAGATGCATTTTCATTTAAAAACAAAGCATGCTTCGATCCCCTCGGAACCTTTGGTTTTGACCCTCGCCTATATCCAATTTACTATGTACCAGATATCTGATACCATGTGCATTGGTTTCGATAAAGTCGGAGGCGGAGGTAAGGAGTCGAAAGCCTAGTGCCGAAAGCATTGAAACAGGAAAAAACATGTTGATTTGACTTTTTAAATTAATTCTATGTACCTAACCTGTCTTGTTTGTCAAATTATGATTGGTTACAATTTTCTTTTCTAAAAGTACTACCAATTTCAGAAATAACAATTTGAATTATTTACAAAACAACCCTTCTCCTTTTTATAAATATATAAAACATTTAAGTCTCATATCTTAAATAATTTTATATATCCATTAAAACTCTTAGGAAAATTCTATATAAAATCCTGTAAATCATTTTTAATATGTTTTCCAACATATATAAGTTTCAGATTCTAAGCCAATTTAATTTGGCCGTAATTAATTCTAAACCTAAATTAGCATTTTCTTCACTGGAAAATTCATATATAATCCACATTAATTCAGAAAATTATGAATTGAAACACATTTCTAATCTAAATCTAAATTCACAAGGCAATTGGATCTCATATACTAGGGTATTTATTTCAAAATGTATCATAAAATCTATGTGAATTAGCATAAATCATCCACAACATATAGATATACATTTTATCATCCAAATCATGGCAAAACATTTGCAAGTAATTCGGATCTCCATTAGAAACTCGAGATATACACCTTAGCTTTTTGGTTGAGGAGTTAAGATATGAAATTGAATTTGATTGCTTAATCTTCCTTCCTTTAATTTCTTTATATTCTTCTTGTTTTTCCTTTAATGATGGCTGGCCTCAATGGT